>CM047813.1:48480405-48994942 GCA_026214975.1 Gentiana macrophylla
TTGTATTTTCCTCGATTGATTAAGGATGGTGTTGGTCCCTTGGAAAGGCTAACACGAGTCAGAGGGGTGAATAAACTTGTCACTAAAATTGACTTGCACCCAGGAGGCGAAGTTACGAAAACTCAAACCGAATCAAGCTAGCGATATTCAATATGACTCAGCTCAGTTCTGTCCCTACCCTTAAACTATCTATTTGATTTAGCTAATTCAGTTGATGCTAGAATTGAACTAACTTGCAGCAGATAAGAAAAAGCCTTTGTGCAATAAATGTGTTAATAAGAATTCTAATTTCCTATGTTTCAGTTCTGTGCTGACTCAATGTCTGAAGTTTGTTGAGTGATGTGATGAAATGATTATGCAATAAATAGAACAATCACAGTATAAATGTAAATGCATAAAGTAAATCAACAAAAGGTTTGTTTATGGAAGTTCCGGGTAGTGTAATCCCGTACTTCTCCGCTTCTACTGTGGTGTAGGAGGTATCACTAGAATCTTGAGATAACTGTTACAAAATCCTAGCCTAATGACAGTCCTTCACGACACCATAGTTTCACTATCTACACATTATGAAGAAAGGTGAGATTGCTCCCTTCACTCTACACACTGATCCTTCGGAGGTGGAATTACTCCTTCACCAGCTCACCACAAACAAAACCACGATCCATGATGAACCAATATTGTGGCAACCAAGTTGGAACCGTATGAGGAAAGGTGGAGTTGCTTTCCTCAAACTATGCAGAGCAAACCCTTCATCACACAAAGGTTAGGTTTAGAATCAATCACAAGATTAATTCAGTGAGCTGTTTGATTCTTCTAGATATGACGTTGTAGCTCCAAGATGCCTTTTCCCCTTTAATGGGTTACTGAATCTTTTTCTGTAATGTTCAAGGCTATTTTGTTGGCTTCTCATTTTCTAGATATAAAATCTGATTTTCTGGATCTGGATCTCTCTCCTTTTGATCTAGATTTTAGATATGTTCTTTTAAATCTTGTCCAAGATCTGCCCTTTTCAAACATTCCTCCATGTGTATTTATATGCGTAATATAACGGTCAGATAAATCTTATAGCCGTTATGCTTGTCGTTTAGCCAACGTTCATATGTATGATCACTTGATCTGTACTTTCTCAGTTTCCAGTCCTTGATTAATTAACTCAGCTTTTCTAGATCCTCAGTTCTTTCTTGACAAGGCCTTAACTCAGTTTTCTACTCTTATTCAAAACTGAGTACCTCGTATACTTGACATTTGACTTCAATTGACTAAGTCAGAGTACACCATTCAGTTCCTTCATTTCTTGGTACCTGATAATCTTTGTCCTTAAGATTATTCAGCTTTACGTGATCTATAGTTCAGTTTCAGGTCACCATAGACTTACCCGATTCTAGACTTATAGTCATGACTTAGTCAGCTTCTAACCGAGTTTGTCACCTCAGTTCTTCAGTCTTCAATAGCCGAGTCTGTGTCCTCGGTTCTTGGTATTCATACGTATACTCGGTTTCCTTGTTGTGTCTCAGGATGTTTGCCTAGTTCTATCTATTACAATGTTTGTGCGAAACAACCTATACAAGGTTCGGACTCTAGATGAACTTATACATTTTTCTCTAGAATATTTCTTGCTTCTTCTTTCATTATGCACTATAACGATTAGTTATGACTTCATCATCATGGGTTATAAATGAACTTTCTAAATCGTGATGAATCATCATCAAAGCGTAAATTTTATTTCCAACAATTTCCCTCTTTTTGATGATGTATCATATCCCTCCCTAAATGCAATAATAAGAGAATAATGCAAGAAATCGAACAAATCAAAATAACAAACTAAAGCAAATTTGAGTTCATTACAAAGTTGGTCCAAAACAAACTGAGTAACTGAAATCATTACAGTTTTTCTTTTTCCAAAAACATCAGTTTTTCACCAAGATAGATACTTCTTTTTGTTTCTAGGAGCCTTCTTGCTTTTCCTTCTTCTCTTGATTCATCAATCTTGGGCTTAATATCCATGTTTTTATTGATGATCAATTTGCTTCTTCAATGTCTTGGTTCAGAAATTTGGCAAGAATCTCCTTGATTTCCTCACCCATCGACTTTTCTTCTTCTTTTTGATATAAAATCATGTCCTTCTCCTATAGTTTTTGTTTTGGTTCAGGACATTTTCCTACTTAGTCTTTTCCTCTTTATCTTCAACTTCCTTTAACTCTTCTTGCAATCTAGAACATATTGCAATCTTCTTTCTAATGCTCAACATTGCTTTGGTGACTCTTCTTCATCTTCCTCGATTCTTGTCTCTTTAAAGGATGCATCTGCAATTAATTCTTGATCAATTTGTTAGTTTGCCTCTCCATTTGTTGAATGACAAGTAAATTAGCATCCACTTGTCTGTCTTGTTCCTCAATCAATAGTTTAGCAAGGTTTTCTTCAATTTCGATTTGTCTTTGATTTCAATTTTATCTTGACATCGGCACC
This sequence comes from Gentiana macrophylla, assembly GCA_026214975.1. Taxonomy (NCBI): domain Eukaryota; kingdom Viridiplantae; phylum Streptophyta; class Magnoliopsida; order Gentianales; family Gentianaceae; genus Gentiana; species Gentiana macrophylla. Next base: position 48,482,872 of record CM047813.1, read on the forward strand.
TTTAGTTTTATCATCTCTCTTGTTTGAAGATATACAAAGCTTTCTTCAAATAACTTGTGCAAGGTGATGATGTTGGAGTAGCTATCTGACACACTGCATAATGTGCCATTGAGATAGACTCATGCAAGTTGTAGAGCTTCTTCGTAGAGTTTGTGTCGAGGCTCTACATGATCATTTTTAGCCCTTCCGATTTCTTCTTAGTTTGCGTTGAATGTTCTTTGAGTCTTTTCGATTTGCAACGTGGGGATGTCCATCCTTACTTAGCGCTTGTAGTCATATTTTGGATCTTCATATAGAGAAGCCCGACTCACGGTGATGATTTATCGAGTTCTTTCTCATCCTCAGTTGCACATAATTCAGCATCTTCCAAAATTTCTCTTTGTTCCTCAGAATATCATTCATACTTATCAGCTAAGGGTTCACTTCCTTCAGTATCATCATCAATCTGAATTAAGTCTTCAGATTCAGTCTTCCTTAATAAAAATGTTTCAGCATCATCCTCCTTTGTCTTCTTGCTGTTCTTTCATCCTGGTTTTCAATTTTGCTTGAGCTAGAATTTGGTGTTTTTCTCTTGACTTCATCATTAACTTTCCTTTTCTTTGATCCATTGGCCACTAATTTCTCTATTATCTATGTTTCTATAGGTTCAGAGATGGAGAAATAGTTCAATATTCTTTGTACCAAATATGGAAATCCTTTTCAACATGAACTTTTCTTGATTTTCCTTCCTTCCTTGAACTTTTGCTTTTCATCCGAAATTTGCTTGATCATCTGCTTGAGAACAAACTTGTTCCAGTCCAGTTTCTCCTCAAACCAAATAGCATAGATTAGTTTGAAACTTTTTCGTCGAAATAGTGTAGAAATTCCATGTGTGACCAATGACATTTTGGTCAAAAGAATTGTCAAAATCACGAAATCTTGTTTTTGTTGATGAATGGATCAATGAAATTCTTCACATCTTTATTGCTCGTTGTGACTTCCCAAAGTTTGTCCTTTTCTCCATTTCCGAAAGTAATAGAGCGTAGATCCTTCATAGATAACCAAACCAAGGACGAGGATAGAAGATGTTCATTATCCACAATGCTTTTCCTTTGGTGAGGTCCTAAAGCTTCTTCCATCATCGGCTAATATTGCATTTTCGAAAAAAATCTCGATATTTTCTTGGCACAAAATTTTGACCTTTGTATCAATTAGATTTTCGAGTCCTCGAATCTTCTTGATTTTGTCTGCAATCTGAAGTGATAGGAAGGAGTTTGAATTTTTTTTACTGAAGTCGTCCAGGCTGATGGTGATTCCATCATCAATGTTATATCGCTCCATGGATTTTCAATTAAAGATTTCTTGGTGGGGAATCTTGAGATGAAATGGTAGAGACGAAGGTTTTGAGATTGATTGAGCAAGATTTGGTCAAGATTGTAAGAATTGTATGTATACACTCAATCGTTTAAATGAGAGTCGTGTCACAGTCAATGAGATTTGTAGGGATGTACATCTACTTCTTCTCCTCGATTGACACGTGGCTTCTAGCGATTTGTCTATCGACTTAAGCGTTAGATGGTATTTGGAAAGTTTTACGCTTTTGACCATTTTGCCCTTCATCGCCTTTTGCCTTTCAAACCGTTGCTATGCTGCGCTTTTCTTGTGTAGAAGTCGGTTTATACGTGGATTTAGCAATATAAGAACCGACCTTACCTACAAAATAGTTTTAAGTTTTCTTGGTACACATATCTTTTGGGTCCGGCTAGATTAATTCTTGAAGTACAAGCTTGATTTCTTCGATGAGAGAATTAACCTTTCTCATCTCTCTTCTAGATAGGCCATTACGCTCAACCTTAGTTGATTTCACAAGGATTCTTTTAGATTTATCATCTTTAACTTCTCTGTGTAATCCACTAGGTCTTCCAGTATCTTGATGTCTCGAATTTATATTCCCTGATATCTCAAGACTGAGTAAGGGTGGGGAATTATCACCGCTTTTGTCAAATTTACTTGATATTAACCTTTCAGGTAGATTTGACACCTCAGTTTCAAGAAACTCATTCCACTCTTTTGCTTTGTCAAGTTCTGTACCTTTTAAGTTCAACTCAAGTGTGAGTTTTTCAACTAAATTGACAAGCTTAGAGTTTCTCTGACTGAGTTCAGCGAGTGATAACTGAGTAGAAGAATGTACATTTTCTTGATTATTTGTTACAACTTATGGGTTTGATTTTACATCCTTTTGCTGCTCTTCTAGGTAGTCAGTTACTTGCAGAAACTCCTTTCATTCTTCTTCTGAGAGATCACTTAGTGATGGAACTCCTCTGGATTTGTCAACATATGCATTAAAAATGATATCCACATCATCTCCAAAAGGAGGTTCTGGATTAGTATGTGAATTTGTAGTACTGAACCTTTCAAATACTTGATCCTGAAAATCAGATACAGAGTTTTGCAAACAATTAGCTAAAGGATTAATAAGTCAACTTCTAATTCTAGATGTATTCATGAGGTCTCAACTATATGCTTTGACAATTGATATAGTGAGGGGTCTTCAACAACTAGTTATAAAGATAACTTTGGATCACCTCCAAAAAGGAAGAACTACTCCGATACCGATTGTTGATCCCTTGGAAAGGCTAACACAAGTTTAGAGGAGGGAAGGGGTGAATAAACTTGTCCCTAAAAATTGACTTGCACCCCAGGAACTGAGTTTCTCAAAACTCAAACTGAACTGGCTAACAGATATTCAATATGAGTCAGCTCAATTTTGTCCATACCCTTATACTATGTATAGGAGTTAGCTAATTCAGTTGATGCTTGGACTGAAATAACTTGCAGCGGATAAGATAAACCCTTTGTGCAATAAATGTGTTAATAAGAATTCTAATCTCCTATGTATCAGTTCTGTGCTGACTCATTGTCTGAAGTTTGCTGAGTGATGTGATGAAATGATTATGCAATAAATAGAACAATCACAGTATAAATGTAAATGCATAAAGTAAATCAACACAAGGTTTGTTTATGGAAGTTCAAGGTGGTGTAATCCCGTACGTCTCCCCTTCTCCTGTGGTGTAGGAGGTATCACTAGAATCTTGAGATAAACTGTAACAAAATCCTAGCCTAATGGTGAGTCCTTCTTCATGACACCATAGCTTCACTTGTCAACACATTATGAAGAAAGGTGAGATTGCTCCTTCACTCTGCTTAACCGATCCTTCGGAGGTGGAATTACTCCGTCTTGACTCACCACAAACAAAACCACGATCCATGATCGACTGCACCAATAGTTGTGGCAGCAAGTTGCAAACCGTATGAGGAAAGGTGGAGTTGCTTTCCTCAAACTATGCATGACCAACCCTTTGTCACACAAAGGTTAGGTTTAGAATGAATCACAAGATTAATTAGCTGTTTGATTCTTCTAGATATGACGTTGTAGCTCCCAGGATGCCTTTTTCCCTTTAATGGGTTAATGAATCTTTCTCTGTAATGTTCAAGGCAATTTCGATTTGGCTTCTCCTTTTCTAGATATAGAATCTTATTTTTACGGATCTAGATCTCTCTCTTTTGATCTGGATTTTAGATCACATTCTTTTAAAGCTTGTCCAAGATACGCCCTTTCCAAACATTCCTCCTTTGTATTTATAGGAGTAATGTAGCGGTCGAGATAAATCTTATAGCCGTTATTCTTGTTGTTGATAGCGTTCATATGTACAATCACTTGATCTGTGCTTTCTCGATTTCAGTCCTTGATTAATTAACTCGGCTTTTCCAGATCCTCAGTTCTTTTTGACAAGGCCTTAACTCAGTTTTCTACTCTTATTCAAAACTGAGTACCTCGTATACTTGACATATAACTTCAATTGACTAGGTCAGAGTACACCATTCAGTTCCTTCATTTACTGGTAACTAATAATCTTTGTCCTTAAGATTATTCAGCTTCATCTATAGTTCAGTTTCAGGTCACCACAAACTTGCCCGATTCCTGACTTATAGTCACGACTTAGTCAGCTTCTAACTGAGTTTGTCACCTCAGTTCTTCAGTCTTCAATAACCGAGTCTGTGTCTTTCGCTTCTTGATTTTCATCACGTATACTTAGTTTCCTTGTTTGTGTCTCAATTTGTTTGCCTAGTTCTATCTATTACAATGCTTATGCGAAACAACCAATACATGGTTGAGACTACAGATAGAACTTATACATTTTCTCTAGAATATTTCTTGCTACATTAGATGTAATATCCTCGGATCAATCATGGATTGACCCGATTCTGTGACAAGTATCGGATCTAGATCTAAACAAAACAAAGAAAATAAATTAAAGATCAAACTACAAGGGGTTTGGATTTTACCTTTTATGGTGCTTAACTCCAAGAACAAAAGATAGTATCCACATAAGTTGAGAAGCCTGACCTTCCAACATGTGTCTTCCAAACAACACCAGGTGGATGGTGTTTCCCTTTCGCCGGACCTCCTTGATATGCTACCTAGAAAACCGAAGTTTTCTAAACTCGAACCCAAGTATTATAGCGAAAATTCCAAGCTATAATACACTTAAGAATGACATGTTATTGTGATGTGTAAAAGGCTTGGGAGAACTCTCTTTATATAGGAGAGTAAAACTTAAGCCCAAGGATTAAATAATTAACACAAAATCAATTATAATAATCCTTTTCCTAAAAAGATATATCTATAATATTCCAAAATAATAAGCATATATAAAAGATATTCTTTTACTCAAATTATTTAACACATAAATAATTTAATCACATGTCTTATTATTTATTGAGAAAACAAATTTCCCAACAAATAATAAACAAATATGCGCCCCACCCTAAAATAATTAGGTCACACGCATATTACATTTATTTGGGCCGAGTTCACGAAAAAATTCTTTCCTGTATTTAATCATCTAGTCCAACTAAACAATTAATCCACATATCAAATTAAATAGCCCAATGCACTATTCAATTATAATTGAGGTGAAACGATGAGAAAACTAATTATGCTATTTTGGGAGCCACGTCGGGGACCATGGACCCATATTCAGTAGCTACAATAAATTAAATAAAATATTCCTCAGATAGGATAATTATATACAACCTATTAATTCCGGGATTACACCACCATAAACCCGAAACTGAACTCTATCGAATATAGATAACTTACACTCAATATATGAGTCGAAAGCGTCCACTGATATAATCATTACATACGGATAAATCCTCCATAGACTATTCACTTTGATTTGGATATTTCTATAAACCCTTCTCGAAACATATTATCCTTATTTACCATTAACCACCTAGTGATCAATTAGTTCATAACCAATATGATATGAACTCGGCTGATCGATCAGTTTCTAGGGTTAACTAATAAGGGAATTGTCTGTCTACTTCCCGTGGGAAGGAATGGATTCCATATCTGTGATAACACAGACTACTCACTCATTCTAGAATAGAGCCAACGAGAAGTGTTGGACCACATACTACGAAGTGATCCTTACTAACACATCAAACTCTCCCCAGTCTAAGCAGTCGTCTGTGATCACCTCATGATTGAGATTAATCCATATATGATCATCTTGTGATTTGATAATACTTCTCGATTACAGAATTATATCGAGAACTCAAATCAAATCGGTCCAGCCCTATATGATTATCATCATATATAAATGGCCCACTAGGTACCCTATTACCGACAGTCCGGATAAGACTGTCACACCGTAAAGTGTTCCGGGCGCATTATTAGCATATTAATCATGAGACCCGTACTCAGATTAATCAACGCTACGGACTAAGTTAATTTTAAGTACATCTCACTAACTCAATCCTCTTGTGTATAGCCATACACTGATTTATGTGATTACATAAACGAGGTACTTATGGTTTTCAGTAGTCTCTTAATTATAAGCACACATGCATATAATAAGATGAATTATTAATTCTGTCCTAAAACAATTACATAATTGTCTTTCGGCACTACACCACTATGACTTCTTCTTTCATTATGCACTATAACAGTTAGTTATGACTTTATCATCATGGGTTATAAATGAACTTTCTAAATACGTGATGAATCATCATCAAAACAAAAATTTTATTTCCAACATATGGCATCCAAAGTTTCTTCATTGTCAGAATTTTTAGGATTTGAACCACAAGTTGATTCACAATCACTTTCAGCAGGAGTGTTTATACAAAATTGTATACCTCCTCAGTCTCATCCATATTTGCCTTCAAAGCATAATCTTCCATGTCAGCAACAAGTGCAGTATCATCAGATTCATTTCCTTTTTCTGATTCAACTTTATATCCTGATTCATTATCAGCAACCATTGCTTGCCAGGTCTTCTTTGATGATTCTTATTCTTCAATAGGTCTAGACAATCAGGTCTGAAATGTCCAGGTTTCTTGCAGTTGAAGCATAGATAATCAGGATCCTTTTTATGTTTTAGTTCAGGAGAGTGAGGTTTGAAGTGTCCTAGTTTCTTGCATTGAAAACACAAGTAATCATTGTCTTTCTTGGATTTTTCCTTCTTCTTTTCACTTGATTTCTTAGTGAAGTTTCTTGGAGAACCCCTTCCAGTTTTCATCATTCTGATTTTCTTGCTCAGTAGAGCAATTTGCTCTTGCATTTCATCCAGTAGATCATCTTGAGCTATTTACAACGCGTCTTAGAACGTTGTAAAATTTATTTACAACGCGCTTTTAGAAACGTGGTAAAAAAAATTCGGTTTTACAACGCTTCAGTTTACAACGTGCACGCGAACGTTGTAAAAAGTTTTTACAACGTGCATTGCGCGTGGTAAAAACCCAGTTTTCTTGTAGTGAGTGGTCTTTGGTTCTTCCTTTTCAGTCTCAGGTGCAAGTTTCTTACTAAATTCATAAGCCTTGAGATATGAAAATAACTTGAAGGTGTCATCTTCATGTAGTCTTCTCATTTCTTCTATGGAGGTAACCTTCATTTCCCAAACTTTTTTTGCTGGTAGGGCTTCTAACATTTTTGTATTGATTTCCTCTTTTGATTAGTCTACATTCAGTAGGGTTAGTTCATCCATGATAGCATTGAATCTTGACTCCATTTGTTCAATAGTTTCATTTGGTTTCATTTTGAAATCCAGAAACTTCTTTTTGGCTACACAGATCTTGTTTTTCTTGATAGCATCAGTGCCTTCACAGATTAGTTGTAACTTATCCCAAAGTTCTTTTGCAGTCTTGCAATCCTTCACTTTCATGTACATATTGATATCCAAGGTTCTGTAAATGAAATCAATAGCAATATTGTTGAGGTTTGCTCTTTTTCTATCTTCAGCATTCCACTCTCTTTTTGGCTTTGAAACATACTGAGTTTGACCATCCACAGTCATAGCTTTTGTGATTTCCACTGGTCCATCAGTCAGTACATCCGTCATCTCATCATGTGTTGCATCTAGAAAAGCCTACATACGAAGTTTATACTCATCAAAACGTTCTAAGGAAAACATCAACATAGTTCTAGCATACTGGTTGTTATCCATGATGCAAAGCTTTGAAAATCAGAAACTTGAAAAAGCTTTCGAAGTATTTTCACAAACACAACAAGTAGGATTAATTCAGAATAGAAGCACTGCTCTGAGACCAATTGTTGGTCCCTTGAAAAGTCTTTGGTTAAGTTTAGAAGGGGGGTGAATAAACTTAACACTTAAAACTTTTGGAGTTAACAAACTCAAAGAAGGTCAGAGTAACTTTGTTATTTGCTAAGTAGGTATTGACCACTCACTAGTCTCTGCCGACGGTAGATATTCTTTGAATTTGTTGCGTGGAATGTATTCAATTAAGCCTTATTACTTATTGTTTTAAGTATGATACAAAGTATTAGATACTCATTAGTGTAAGTGTATGATTTAGATTGCTAATTCTGATGAAGTTGATGTGATCATTATACTAAATGCGAAATTAAATGCAAAAAGTAAGTAGGCAAATTTTATAGTGGTTCAGGTGGTGTAATCACATCGGTCCACTCTTCTCTGTGATGTTGGAGGAAATTCACTAGAGATCTTTGAGGTTGTAGTTACAAAATCCCTAAGTATGTCATCCCTTCACCAATAGTTATGGCTTCACAAACTTAATATTTGAAATAGGTAGGATTGCTGCTTCAAAGTATTACACTGGTCCTTGAAGGGTAGGTTTGCCTATTCACCAGCTCCACCACAAACAACAGTTCTTGCCACCTTAGTGCTTTTCTGTCTTCAGAAGGTTTCTTGTAAAATAAAGTTTGAATCAAGTAAGTGATTCAGCATTCAGAAGCTTGATTAGGATGAAATGATCAGCAGCTTGATTTCTTCAAGTGTGTATACTTGATGTAACTTGATAGCAGGTTACACTTGAAGAGTTTTCTGGATCGGTAGCTTTATGCTCAGTGAATGTCAGCATGGTGATTTCTTGAAAATAAACTTGATAGCTTAAGATAGATTGTTATTTTTCATAAGTTGTATCTGAATTAGGAGTCCTCTATTTATAGGTGAGAATCCTGTGACTTATGTTTGAATTTCAAACATAGCCGTTTCAGATTTGTCTCTATCTTGACTTGCTTTATGTCCATGTACATAGTACTGACACTTTCAGTTTACTTTTTGACAGTTTTCAGTATGTCCACCCTTCGACTTATATCCATTGGTTAATCCTCTGAATCTTTCCAACGTCCCTTTAATCTTGACCATTGATTTATTGACAAAATCAAGACTTGTAATATGTCCTTATCCTTGTAATCTTCCAATGTCACCTTTGATTAAATCAATATTTACATTCAGCAGATTCATGTGTATGTAAGTCTGCTGAAATGCTTGTCAGTCAGCTGTCAAAAGTTTGCTATGTTTATAAAACACTTCAGCTGACTGTCTTTTATCTAACTTTTAATTGTAAAGTTAATGTACACTATTTTGAACATAACTACGTTCCAATCACCACTTAACTTATGGAACTTAGACCTTGTACACAAGGTATATGTAATCGATTTAGGTCATCACTGAGACTTCCCTAAAAGTCGATTCCATTTCCTTGACTTTAAATACTAAGATTGATCCCTTAGTCTTCAATAACTGAGTTTGAACCCTCAGCCTTCAGCCTTTAGCAGGTTCCTAACTAGTCTACTGACCTAGTAACCTTACTGACCTAGACAGGTCTGCTGATAAAGTCAGTTGACCTAATTAAAATGCTTGTTTGATCAAACCTATACAAAGATCAAACTCTAATAAACCTATAAATTTTATCTAGACATATTTTTCCCTTTGCTCTATAACAGCTAGTTTGGCACTCATCATTAAAACTTAAAATTATGTCCAACAATAATCTTGCTCATCAAGTAGTAGACAATATTCTTCACATTGATACTCAAGGTTGTAGCTGCAGATTTGTTTGTCTTTATTGCTTCAACAAACTCCAGTCTTGATAACTCCATCAGCTCCAGATTTGTATGGCACCATTTCCAGGTCCAAATCCGAACACTTCTCTCAGCAGATCTGATGTGATTTCAATCTGCTGGGCATTAACAATTGTAGTGAATGCCTCTCTATCATCTTTTATCACCATATTCTTCCAGAAATTAACAACATTTGTGTATGAAATACTTTCTAATCTTAGATTTAGGACAACTTCCAGTCCTTCATATCTTCTTATTCTCCTTCCAATGTTGATGGCTAACTCAGACTTGTTAGCATCAACAACAAAGCCTCTAACACTTTTGCTTGTAGCAATATGAATATCTCCTTTGTCTGCCATTGTAGAAATTTAAAAAAGATGAAGAAGAAAACTTTGCAAATCTGTGTTCACAATTGTATATTTTCAGAGAAAAATGATCTGAGGTCTGTATGTATCTTCTGTGTATATGTTTGTATATATAAGGAAAGGTAGTGGTTTATAATTGTCAAGAAAATACTATTCATGTAGTGTAGAATTAAACCATGATTAATCTTGGAATAAATGTGATGTTGCCACGTGTCCCACTAACTTGTCCTTTTAAGAGTTGTAACCGTTGGATATTGTAACTGCAATTATACAGGATAAGAATAATATTTGTTTACATTTGACCTTCATTAAGTTTGACTGTCTTCATAACATATAATTCAGCAGACTTGGTCTTCAGTAGAGTTGTCTTCAGCAGGGTTACTTCATGCTGATCAAAAGGTGGCTCAGCAGCATCCTGTCAAGAATACTCTGATGATCTTCATACAGTCTAGTTTTGTCCAACTGATAATACAAGATGAATTTTAATACCAATGACTGATCTGTCAAGTGAGCTCACCCAACAGCACAAAGACCAATACACTTGGAAACTTCATTTGCTCAATTGTCCAAACTATAAGAGTACTTAGGAATTGTTGATACCAATGAATAATCTACCAAGTGAGCGGACCCAGCAGGGCAAAGACTAATCCCTTTGGTGAATTCCAGTACTCTGCTGATCATTAACATATCAGTCAACTTTTATGATGCCAAGTTCAGTTCTTAACTTAGCATATCTTTCACTATCCACTGGTTTTGTAAAGATGTCAGCATGTTGATCTTCAGTAGGGATGTAAAGAACCACTACATCTTTCTTTTCAACATCATCTCTTATAAAATGATGTCTCGCATCAATGTGTTTCGTTCTAGAGTGCAAAACATGATTTTCTGTGATTGAAATTGCACTTGTGTTGTCACACATTATGGGAATTTCTTTTTCTTCAATCCCATAATCCCTTAGTTGATGTCTTAACCATAAGACTTGTGCACAGCAGCTTCCAGCAGCAATGTATTTAGCTTCAGCAGTGGAAGTTGATATTGAGTTATGTTTCTTGCTGAACCAGGACACAAGTCTACTTCCTATAAACTTACAAGTTCCTGTGGTGCTTTTTCTATCAATCTGGCACCCAGCATTATTAGAATCTGAGTAGGATATTACCTTGAAGCTTCCATCATTTGAATTCAGATTCCTACTCCCAAAGTCTCTTTTAGATACTTGAGAACTCTTTTGACTGCAGCTAAGTGACTTTCCTTAGGTTTTGATTGAAATCCTGCACAAACACCTATAGCAAAGGATATATCAGGTCTATTGGTAGTGAGGTACAACAGACTGCATATCATCCTTCTGTATAAGGTCTAATCAACATATTTGCCTTCTTTATCTTCATCCAATCTAAGGCTTGTACTCATAGGAGTTAAAACTTTGGTGCTATTATCCATACCAAACTTCTTTAGAAACTCTGTGGTATATTTAGTTTGATGAATGAAGATTCCATATTTCATAGGTTTGACTTGTCCCAGAAAGTAGTTCATTTCTCCTATAATACTCATTTGGAACTTGCTTTTTATGAGATTAGCAAACTTTTCATAAAGCAATTCATTTTCAGAACCAAAAATTATGTCATCTACATAAATTTGTACCAGCAGGGTGTTATCCCCTTCATTGATTATGAAAAGAGTCTTATCAATTGTACCTTTGGTGAAACCATTGTTTACCAAGAATTGAGAAAGGGTTTCATACCATGCTCTTGGTGCTTGTTTCAAACCATAAGTTCTTTATTGAGTCTATACACTTTATCTTCTTGATCTTTAACTTCAAAACCAGGAGGTTGCTGAACATAAACCACTTCCTCCATTAAAAATCCACTATTGACTTCCATCTGGTATACTTTGAAGTCTTTATATGCAGCATATGCCAAAAATAATCTTATTGCTTCAAAACTTGCAACTGGGGCATATGTCAAATCAAAATCTATTCCTTCTTCTTGAGAATAACCTTTTGCTACTAGTATGGCCTTGTTTCTAACAATGGTACTAGATTCATCCAATTTATTTCTATATACCCTTTTGGTGCCAATTATATTTGCATGACTGGGCCTCTCCACAAGTGTCCAAACTTGGTTTCTTTCAAACTCATTTAATTCTTCTTTCATAGCAATTATCCAATCTGGATCTGAAAATGCTTCTTCAACAACTTTAGGCTCCATTTGAGATAGAAAACAAGTGAACATTTCTTCCAATTGTCTTCTAGTCCTTACACCTTGTTGTATGTCACCAATTACTTGTTCAGAAGGGTGATCCCTTAACCATTGTAAATCTTGATTTGTTTGATTTACAGGAACCTCATCTTCAGTAGGGTCTGCTGAGAATCTCCAAGTCACAATATGTATTGATTCTTCATGTTTCAGTGTCCTCTTGTTCAGTACCCTGAATGCTTTGCTGAATGAAGAATATCCCAAAAATATTCCTTCATCTGATTTTGGTTGGAAAGTTTTCAGTTGTTCCTTATGATTTAAGATAAAACATTTTCTTCCAAATGGATGGAATTATGAAATGTTTGGTTTTCTTCCATTCCATATCTCATAAGGTGTCTTCAGTGGTTTTTTGTTTACTGAGGCCCTATTTTGTGTGTAGCATTATGTATTTATTGCTTCAGCCCAATATCATTCAGGTAGCAATGCTTCACTAATCATAGTCCTCCCTACTTCCATTAAATTCCTGTTTCTTCTCTCAGCAACCACATTTTGCTGAGATGTACCAGCAGCTACTAATTGATGCAACACTCCATTTTGTTCACAGAATTCCCTTATGACTTTGTGAAGAAACTCAGTGCCCTTGTCTGATCTGATCTTTACTACTGTCAAACTTTTCTCATTTTGCAGTCTCTTCAAAAGTTCAAGCATCTTTTGAAGTGTTTCACTATTCTTGTTCATAAATATTACCCAAGTGTATCTTGAATAATCATCCACAACTACCAGAGTGTACTTTTTTCATGTTACACTTGTTGGAGTTACTGGTCCAATAAATCCATATGCATCAGCTCCAAAACTCTCTTTGTTGATTCTTTAGTCTTTGACTTGAAGCTTTACTTTTTTTGTTTACCTTGCTGACATGCATCACATATACAATCCATTTTGAAAGTGTTCTCAGGTAAACCAATCACCAACTCCTTTTTCACCAACTGATTGATATCATCAAAATTGAGATGATTCAACCTTTTATGCCACAACCAATTTAGTTCTGATTTGGTATGCACTAACAGGCATGTTTCTAGAACAGCAATGGACCAATCCACAACATACATGTTTTGTTGTCTTCTTCCATCCAACACAACTTGTTCAACTCTTTCACTAATGACAATGCAGTAGCCTTTGTCAAAAGTGATGACAGTTAAAATATACCTGTTTATGTCATCAATTATAACCTTAAATCGGAGTTAATTATATATATATTTCATATTTAATCACGTGTTTATATTTATTATTTAATGATAAGTGATTATTAATATGATAATTGGTATTTAGCTGTTTTTTATTATAAAAGAGCAATTTATTTGTGCGATAAATGCTGATTTTGCAGATCATGATAAATCGGGAGGATAAATATCATTCAATTCGAAATCTCAAGATAATAAGGAAGAAAATCGGAGCATTAATCAAGAGACAAATCAGATCAGCACGGAAGAATGCAATTGGCGAACAAGTTAGACAAGAAACGCGTTTAACATGTGCAAAAGGAGGCTCGGTCGACCGAGCCACTTCATTCGGTCGACCGAGGCAGGAGGTTCGGTCACCGGAGGCTATCCAAACCGAAAACGCGTGCATATCTTCTAGATTCATCCTATGTCGGCAAAATCCTCTATATAAGCAAAGAGCCTACTTAAATTGAGAAGACACACCACTACAACACAAAAACAATTCATACAATTTTAGATCTTTGGCTTTAGTTTTATTTTCTTTATGTTCGTACATTGTGGATTCATCGGATTCGCCGATTAGGGAGCGCATTAAAGAGTGGGAGTCACTCTCGTCTTCGAGGGTATGACTATTCAATTATGCAATCTTTATTCGTAGATCTGATGTATTTTATTATGGAGTAGTTTTTCTTGTATTGATTGCGTGATGTAGATCTATTTGCGAACCCATGTGTTTAGGTTAGAAACGTTATGAAGTAATCATGATTTGTTCCGGCACAGAATTGTGTTCGGTCAACCTAGACGTGTCACTCGGTCGCCCGAGTGCTGTCGTTCGGTCGACCGAGCCTGGCAATGTGTAGGCAATATTATGATCGGCCGACTCACGTCGATTCTCTGATTTGGAATTAAAATGAGTAATTAAACCTGATCAACTTAATTATTTGTCATCATAATTTAACATGAAACCCAAAAAGTGATTGTTACTTAGGATATAGATTGAATCGGCATCTAAGAAGTACGCCTTACCCTAGAAATGTTGCTTAGATGAGGTTACGGTTTATACCGGCATCCCTAGTCTTGTAATTGTGTCAGAAGTTATATGAGATGGAGGCATTAAAAAGCGAAGTCACGTAATGGAGGCACAATGATTTAGAGGGCCTAATTGGAGCTAAATCTACCTTAGGGGAAGACTCCCGTAGTCATAATAATTAATCTTTAACGTTTGTTTTGTCTCGTTATCATCCTAATTCACATGGGGGGAGTTATAATCTACTAGCGTAATCAATACTATTTGTTTAGATAATATCAAATCGTATTATCCGTGTTTTGGTAGTCTTTAGTCTGTCTTTGTGTCTTGTGGTTGTCACTATTTTATTTATTGCATTTAGTTGGTCGTAGACCGCCATTTCAATTTAGTTCTAATAGGATAAAGTTGTGGTTTATTTGTGCCGAGTCTCTGTGGGATCGACCTCGACTCTATCTGGCTATACTACAATTGAACCTAGTTCTCTTGCTAGTGTGTTAGTAGGCATCGAGTTAATAATTTAACTTGACCTCCATCAAGTTTTTGGCGCCGTTGCCGGGGACTCGAGTCATTAAATTAAGATATAGCTTATTTTGTTAGAACTGGATTCGTGAATATTCTGTGAATAAGAGTCTGTATATTAAATAGTGTCATAAAAAAATAAAAAAAAATAAAAAAAAAGTGTTCGGTCGACCGAACACTATCCCTCGGTCGACCGAGAATCAGTTTTCTTTTCTGTTCTGATTCTGTCTTAGTTTTAAAACATTCTGCTTCTGTTTTATCTACGTTTTCCTTTCTCAATCTTATTTCGAGTCTGTTTTAGTTAGTTAAAGGCCTAGCCTTTACTAGTGATTGATTGTTTTATTGTTGTTTATTATTTTATAGTACGCTACTCGGAAATCGAAGGAACCGCTTGAACCATATGATCCTGAGATAGAAAAATTTGCGAGAAGGAATAGGAAATTAGCTAGGGAACTGGCTAAACAAGGAGAAGAGGATCCAAATTTTGAGGAAAGCGAGCAAGGAGTGGAAGAAGGACATACAACCGATCATTCTGAGCATTCTGAATCTGAAACGGAAATGGAAGGCATTCAGAACAATCCAAATCAGGTACCTAATCCTGTTTTTAATCCTGTTATTAATAATAATATGAATGCAAATGCTAATAATGAGAACCAAGCCCTAGTTCAAGGAGCGAGGCGTACTTTGCAAAGTTATGCAACACCCACTATTGAACAATTCATTCCCGCTATCGTAGAACCGCAAGATGCTGCGGAAGTCTATCACCTTAGGCCTAATGTAATTCAAATTATTCTACTTTTCATGGAATCCAAAACAAGGATCCTGGTGTTCACGTGACGAATTTCTTGGAAATCGTCAGTACAGTGAAACCAGAATTAATCCCGGAGGGGAACATTCGTCGTAAGCTTTTCCCTTTCACTTTGAAAGATAAAGCTAAGCAATGGCTTCTCTCTTTAGAGGCTGGATCTATCACTACTTGGGAACAATTGTTGCAAAAGTTCATGAATAAGTATTTTCCCTTAGGAAAAACTTTTAAGTTACGCCAAGACATCCTAGGATTTAAGCAACAACCTGGGAGAGTTTTGATCAAACTTGGGAGCGCGTTTCAAGGAAGCTATGAGGAAGTGTCCTCTCATCATGACATCTCTTTGGCTTTTAATGCAAACTTTTACCATGGGTTGAGAGAGACTGAGAAAATTAGAGTAGACGCCTCCAAAGAATGAGAGCGTTTGTTCTTTATCTCCGAGGAGGCACAAGGAAGATGGAGCAAATAGCGATGAATAGCCAATGGGAGGCAATGACATAGCCACTTTGTGAAGATGGTCACGATATATTTGATGATAGTGCATCTACCAAAATCTTAGAACAACTTTCTGTTATCAATAATAAGGTAGATGGGATGCAAGAAAGGATGACAAGAGTAGAGAAAGGGGCTGGAATCGAGGTAGCACCTCAAGGTGAGAATCGGCACTTGAAGAAGCCAATTATGTCGGGGAGAGGGCATGGACCTAATCATAACCATCCTGGATTCGATATAGTGACATTAACGCAGGAGAAAGGCCTAAACCGCCTACCCCTTATGTACCACAAACAGACTAAAACTTTTTGTTGGGAAGTCTGCGATAGAAAAATCGAGTAATGTCGTCACTGACAATATCGGACAACTTTCAAAATCTATGGCTGAGTTAGCCACTAACTTTAGCCAATATTGTCAGAAGACAGATGCCAAAGTAACCAACCAGGAAGCTTTAGTTCAAAATCTCACACACCAGGTAGGACAACTAGCTGAGCAAGTCTCAACCAGACCTCCTGGAGGGTTGCCAAGCAACACAGAGAAGAACCCTAAGGACTTAAATGCGATCATGACAAGGAGTGGAAAGGAAGTAACTCCACCATCCCTGCAAGAGAAAGTCACAAAGAATAAGGATAGTGAGCCAAGCAATGAGGCTAATACTTCCGAGACTCTGCCTGAGCAAGGAACGTATAAACAACCTGCTGGCCCTAGAGTTGAACTTTACAACAACAAATATCCAATCTTCACTGATGTCGATCCTTCAACTCTACCTTATCCTCCACCAAAGCCGAAGCCTAAGTTTGATAATAAAAGGTATAAGAAGTTCGTGGATATGTTTAGTAAGTTACAAATCAATATACCCCTAGTTGAAGCACTAGCTGAAATGCCTGAGTACACCAAGTTTTTAAAAGACGCCGTCTCCACTAAAAGGAAACTTCTGGATTTAGAGACCATATGCCTTAATGAGGAGTGCTCGGCTATTCTTCAACATAAGTTACCCCAAAATGCAAAGATCCGGGAAGTTTTCTCATTCCTCGCACCATAGGTAACGTATGTCCGAACAAAGCTTTGTGTGATCTAGAGCAAGCGTGAACTCGATGCCACTATCTATTTTTTGAAACTAGGCATGAAAGATCTTAAAAGACCTCAATCACACCTGCAGCTTAGCTGACCGTTCTGTCAAGGAACCGTGTGGAGTGGTTGAGGATGTGCTAGTAAGAGTTGAAAAGTTTGTATTCCTCGTCGACTTTGTAGTATTAGATATGGAAGCTAACTACTGAAGTACCATTGATATTAGGAGAGACCTTTCATGGCCACTAGTAGAACGCTAATTGATGTTTACAAAGGCGAGTTAGTATTAAGAGTGAACGAAGAGAGAGTTGCATTCAATGTCTTCGACACTGAAACAACCTCGATGATGGAGAGGATGCATGTTTCATGTTGGATTCCATTGATAGGATCGCTCAGAATTTCAACAACATGAAAGTATCAAGGATTTCTTGGATCTTGTCTTAGAAGAAGAAGATGAAGTCAAGTACGTGAGCAGTGAGGAGGAGAAGATGATATGGCCCGGATGTAGTAGAGGGACCCCAAGACCTGTAGAGGAAGTAAGTGCTGCGGAGATTGAAAGATTCTATCATAGACCAACGTGGCATAAGTACTTTGAACTTAAACTCACCGGGTCGAAGTCGAAGACCTCTTTGGAAGAGGCTCCCACAAATTTGACTTTAAAACCTCTTCCTGCGAATTTGAAGTATGTATTTCTTCAAGATGAGACTTTGCCGCTAATCATATCTTCTTCCTTGACGGACTTACAAGAGGAGAAACTAATGAGAGTTCTGAGAGAGTACCGCGGAGCATTTGGATGGACCATAGCCGACGTTAAGGGCATTAGTCCTAGCGTATGTATGCACAAGATCTCCGTGGACCCTGAAAAGAAAGCGGTTGCACAACCTCAGAGGCGTTTAACCCCACAATTAAAGGAAGTGGTTAGGGATGAGGTTATAAAAATGTTGGAAATGGGAATTATATTTCCAATTGCTGATAGCGAATGGGTAAGCCCTATCCATGTAGTTCCCAAAAAGGGAGGATTGACGGTGCAAGCCAATGAGATGAATGAGTTAATTCCTGTGAGGCTAATCACCGGTCATCGAGTATGCATAGACTTTAGGAAACTAAATGATGCGACTCGTAAGGACCATTTTCCTCTTCCCTTCATCGATCAAATGCTCGAGAGACTGAGCGGGCATGCTTTCTATTGTTTTCTTGATGGGTATTCGGGATATTATCAAATCCACATCTCGCCCGAAGATCGTGAGAAAACAACATTTACATGCCCATATGGGACATTTGCGTACAATCGAATGCCATTTGATTGTGCAACGCCCGCGACATTTCAACGGTGTATGATGTCATTATTTGCGGATATGGTGGAAGATTTCTTGAAATCTTTATGGATGATTTCTCCGTGTTTGGAGACGATTTCGATTCATGTCTCGCACATCTAGCACGAGTGTTGAAGAGATGTGAAGAGGCAAATCTTGTGCTTAACTGGGAGAAATGTCATTTGATGGTTACGGAAGGTATAGTACTAGGCCACCGCATATCAAAGAACGGTATAGAGGTGGATAGACCCAAAGTTGAGGTGATCGAGAAATTACCTCCACCTACTAATCTTAAAACTTTGCGAGGTTTTTTAGGCCACGCCGGATTTTATCGTAGGTTCATCAAGGACTTTTCCTTGGTCTCTAGACCTCTTACCGAATTATTGGCCAAGGATGTACCATTCGTGTTTTCTAATGAGTGCATAAAAGCTTTCAACGAAATAAAAAGTAGACTGATTACTGCACCCGTTCTGGTCGCACCGGATTGGGATCTTCCGTTCGAATCATTGTGTGATGCAAGTGATATCGCTTTGTTGGCGCCGCTTTGGGTCAGAGAAAGGATAAGATTTTTAGGCCCATTTATTATGCAAGTCGGACTTTGAATGCTGCCCAAAGAAATTACGCCACAACGGAGAAGGAACTTTTGGCCGTTATCTTTGCTTTTGATAAGTTTAGATCTTACTTAGTGGGATCTAAAGTCACTGTGGTGGATCGACCATGCGGCTCTTAAGTATCTCCTAGCAAAGCAAGATTCAAAGCCGAGACTGTTGAGATGGATTCTACTGCTGCAAGAATTTGACGTAGAAATCCGAGATAAGAAAGGAAGTGAGAACGTGGTGGCCGATCATCTATCGCACCTACAATTAGAGGATGGTGAGGAATTACCAGAGATAGGAGAATCTTTTCCTGATGAGCAACTTTTCTCCATCACCACCATCAGGGGACATAATGATTGTGCTGCAGTTTCTTCGCAAATAGAGGTTGTGAAGGAAAAGAAGCAACCATGGTTTAGTTTGTTTGTCAATTATCTATCCGCAAAGTACCTACCACCAAATCTCACTGCCCAAGAAAGGAAAAAATTCTTTAAAGATCTTAGACATTATTATTGGGATGAACCGTATTTGTTTAAGCTAGGATCTGATAATGTTTTTCGAAGATGTGTGCCAGAGGAAGAGTATAATGATATCCTGAAGCATTGTCATTCTTATGAAGTTGGAGGACACTACGGGGGAGATAAAACTGCGGCCAAAGTCCTCCAATGCGGTTTTTATTGGCCGACATTGTTTAAGGATGCACACCAATATGCAAAGGCATGTCATCTACCTGTGGAACTGGAGCACCGGGCCATGTGGGCAACAAGGATGCTAAACTTTGATGAGACGTTGGCCGGTGAGAAAAGAATGTTGGAATTAACTCGCCTGGAGGAGTTTCGTTTAGAGGCATACGAGAATGCCAAAATTTTCAAGGAGCGCACGAAGAAGTTTCATGACAAAAAGCTTCTGGAGAGGACCTTTCAAGAGGGTGATCTGGCTCTCTTATAAAATTCGCGCTTAAGACTCTTCCCGGGTAAGTTGAAATCAAGATGGTATGGCCTATTTCAAGTACAACGAGTCTTTCCTTCTGGTGCAGTGGAGCTATTCAATTTCAAAGACGAGTCCAGATTTGTGGTCAATGGACATCGTCTTAAGCATTATCACGGGCTTCCGCCGCGGAGGAGGAGGTTTTGTACCTCGACGACCACGTCTATGAGTAAACCATCTTGAGTGAGTCGAGCTAGCGACTATAAACTTAGAACTACCACTTATCAATATCTTTTTCGCTTTCTTTTTAATAAAGTAACATGCGCCTATCACGCTTTTTTTTCATCTCGCCAGGTTCGAGTCTAAGTTCGGAATAAACGAGGTTTTTTCCTTGATAGCCGTCATGTGAGTTTTCTATTTAGGTTTAATACCCTTTTGGTCTTGTCCATGGCAAGATAAAGTAAAGTGGCTTAAACTGCTTTTAGATATCTATATCTAATTATCGCCACATTATTTTATAATGTCCATAGACATGGTATTTGACGATTTCGTGGAGCTTGTTTGTTTATACAGATGTGTCTGTCTCTCCGCACCGTGCCGATGATTACTCCGATATTGTCCCTTTACTCTGGGAGCCGTTTCAGAGCTAAGTCTTTCATCTTGAACTCATTTAATTTTGTCATTGAGGACAATGCCATGTTTAAGTGGTAAAGTGGGGACTTAGCTATATATTGTGCTATATGTTGAAAAAGTCAAGGAACGGAGTAATCGAGACAATATTGAGTAATCGAGACAATATTGAGCCAAATTTTAAATTTTTTGGATAAATGCCAAGATGTTTAACTCGCACCCTTAAACTTATGAAGTTCTTATACTTAGAATTAATAGAAATGAACCAAGTTGCGTGAGTACGTGGTCATATTATACTTTTGCAATAAATTATTAGTAGACTTAAGGATATTCATGCCAACCATTGCAAGTAGTTATGTATTGTTCAATTACTCAACATGTGAATCATTGAGTACCACATGAGTTGTAATAATTGAAAGAAGTATGTGTACATTACGTAGAAAATTGGTTATGAGGACTAGTGTCGACATTTGTCGACTAATGTATTCTCGATCTTCTAGCCAACAAAAGCGGAGTAATAAGCTTGGGACGCACTGTTTTGACAATTCATTAAAACACTGGCTTGTAGTAACATTACCAAAGTAGCCCCGCTTGTGGTAATATTCGATGCTACGCTTAATCGAAGATAGGGATACTCTATGAAAAGTTTCTTCCTTGAGATTAGTAGTATTCGAAAAATATGCAAAATTGAAAAAAATTTCGAATTTTTAGAGGCTTCGAGTAGTACTCGGTCTCCAAGTCCAAAAACCCTATAGATACGCTCTTGCTTATTGTTCTAGTGCTTTAACCATTGCGAGGCATGAGAAGTATGAATGCTGATGTTGGTGAATTTTGATATGAAGTCTGCATAAGCTCTAATCTTGCTACATTTATATAAAACCAATGCACATGCACACACAATCACTTCGATTCATAGCGAGTAGTGAGTAATGCTTATCTTATGAGCATGATTGGTATGAGTTGACTCGGGTTTCTTGTGTAAGTTTGAGTTGACCACAGAAAATGTTGTCTTGGGGAATAACTTGTTAATGCTTTGTTCGGGATGAAGCAAAGTTTAAGTGGGGGGCATTTTGATGACAGTTAAAATATACCTGTTTATGTCATCAATTATAACCTTAAATCGGAGTTAATTATATATATATATATTTCATATTTAATCACGTGTTTATATTTATTATTTAATGATAAGTGATTATTAATATGATAATTGGTATTTAGCTGTTTTTTATTATAAAAGAGCAATTTATTTGTGCGATAAATGCTGATTTTGCAGATCATGATAAATCGGGAGGATAAATATCATTCAATTCGAAATCTCAAGATAATAAGGAAGAAAATCGGAGCATTAATCAAGAGACAAATCAGATCAGCACGGAAGAATGCAGTGGCGAACAAGTTAGACAAGAAACGCGTTTAACATGTGCAAAAAGGAGGCTCGGTCGACCGAGCCACTTCATTCGGTCGACCGAGGCAGGAGGTTCGGTCACCCGAGGCTATCCAAACCGAAAACGCGTGCATATCTTCTAGATTCATCCTATGTCGGCAAAATCCTCTATATAAGCAGCAGCTACGAAATTGAGAAGACACACCACTACAACACAAAAACAATTCATACAATTTTAGATCTTTGGCTTTAGTTTTATTTTCTTTATGTTCAGACATTGTGGATTCGCCGGATTCGCCGATTAGGAGCGATTAAAGAGTGGGAGTCACTCGTCTTCGAGGGTATGACTATTCAATTATGCAATCTTTATTCGTAGATCTGATGTATTTTATTATGGAGTAGTTTTTCTTGTATTGATTGCGTGATGTAGATCTATTTGCGAACCCATGTGTTTAGGTTAGAAACGTTAAGAAGTAATCATGATTTGTTCCGGCACAGAACTGTGTTCGGTCGACCTAGACGTGTCACTCGGTCGCCCGAGTGCTGTCGTTCGGTCGACCGAGCCTGGCAATGTGTAGGGCAATATTATGATCGGCTTCGACTACGTCAGATTCTCTGATTTGGAATTAAAACGAGTAATTAAACCTGATCAACTTAATTATTTGTCATCATAATTTAACATGAAACCCAAAAAGTGATTGTTACTTAGGATATAGATTGAATCGGCATCTAAGAAGTACGCCTTACCCTAGGAATGTTGCTTAGATGAGGTTACGGTTTATACCGGCATCCCTAGTCTTGTAATTGTGTCGGGTTATATGAGATGGAGGCATTAAAAGCGAAGTCACGTAATGGAGGCACAATGATTTAGAGGGCCTAATTGGAGCTAAATCTACCTTAGGGGAAGACTCCCGTAGTCATAATAATTAATCTTTAACGTTTGTTTTGTCTCGTTATCATCCTAATTCACATGGGGGGAGTTATAATCTACTAGCGTAATCAATACTATTTGTTTAGATAATATCAAATCGTATTATCCGTGTTTTGGTAGTCTTTAGTCTGTCTTTGTGTCTTGTGGTTGTCACTATTTTATTTATTGCATTTAGTTGGTCGTAGACCGCCATTTCAATTTAGTTCTAATAGGATAAAGTTGTGGTTTATTTGTGCCGAGTCTCGTGGGATCGACTCGACTCTATCTCGGCTATACTACAATTGAACCTAGTTCTCTTGCTAGTGTGTTAGTAGGCATCGAGTTAATAATTTAACTTGACCTCCATCAAGTTTTTGGCGCCGTTGCCGGGACTCGAGTCATTAAATTAAGATATAGCTTATTTTGTTAGAATCGATTCGTGAATATTCTCGTGAATAAGAGTCTCGTATATTAAATAGTGTCATAAAAAAAAAAAAAAAAAAAAAAGTGTTCGGTCGATCGAACACTATCCTCGATCGACCGAGAATCGCTTTTCTTTTCGCTCGATTCTCGTCTTAGTTTTAAAACATTCTGCTTCTGTTTTATCTACGTTTTCCTTTCTCAATCTTATTTCGAGTCTGTTTTAGTTAGTTAAAGGCCTAGCCTTTACTAGTGATTGATTGTTTTATTGTTGTTTATTATTTTATAGTACGCTACTCGGAAATCGAAGGAACCGCTTGAACCATATGATCCTGAGATAGAAAAATTTGCGAGAATGAATAGGAAATTAGCTAGGGAACTGGCTAAACAAGGAGAAGAGGATCCAAATCTTGAGGAAAGCGAGCAAGGAGTGGAAGAAGGACATACAACCGATCATTCTGAGCATTCTGAATCTGAAACGGAAATGGAAGGCATTCAGAACAATCCAAATCAGGTACCTAATCCTGTTTTTAATCCTGTTATTAATAATAATATGAATGCAAATGCTAATAATGAGAACCAAGCCCTAGTTCAAGGAGCGAGGCGTACTTTGCAAAGTTATGCAACGCCTACTATTGAACAATTCATTCCCGCTATCGTAGAACCGCAAGATGCTGCGGAAGTCTATCACCTTAGGCCTAATGTAATTCAAATTATTCTACTTTACATGGAGTCCAAAACAAGGATCCTGGTGTTCACGTGACGAATTTCTTGGAAATCGTCAGTACAGTGAAACCAGAATTAATCCCGGAGGGGAACATTCGTCGTAAGCTTTTCCCTTTCACTTTGAAAGATAAAGCTAAGCAATGGCTTCTCTCTTTAGAGGCTGGATCTATCACTACTTGGGAACAATTGTTGCAAAAGTTCATGAATAAGTATTTTCCCTTAGGAAAAACTTTTATGTTACGCCAAGACATCCTAGGATTTAAGCAACAACCTGGGGAGAGTTTTGATCAAACTTGGGAGCGTTTCAAGGAAACTATGAGGAAGTGTCCTCATCATGACATCTCTCTTTGGCTTTTAATGCAAACTTTTTACCATGGGTTGAGAGAGGCGAGAAAATTAGAGTAGACGCCCAAAGAATGGAGCGTTTGTTCTTTTATCTCCTGAGGAGGCACAAGGGAAGATGGAGCAAATAGCGATGAATAGCCAATGGGGAGGCAATGACATAGCCACTGTGAAGATGGCCGCTGATATATTTGATGATAGTGCATCTACCAAAATCTTAGAACAACTTTCTGTTATCAATAATAAGGTAGATGGGATGCAAGAAAGGATGACAAGAGTAGAGAAAGGGGCTGGAATCGAGGTAGCACCTCAAGGTGAGAATGCTGGTACTGAAGAAGCCAATTATGTCGGGGGAGGGTACAGACCTAATCATAACCATCCTGGATTCCGATATAGTGACATTAACGCAGGAGAAAGGCCTAAACCGCCTACCCCTTATGTACCACAGCAGACTAAAACTTTTTGTTGGGAAGCTGCGATAGAAAAACTGAGTAATGTCGTCACTGACAATATGGGACAACTTTCAAAATCTATGGCTGAGTTAGCCACTAACTTTAGCCAATATTGTTAGAAGACAGATGCCAAAGTAACCAACCAGGAAGCTTTAGTTCAAAATCTCACACACCAGGTAGGACAACTAGCTGAGCAAGTCTCAACCAGACCTCCTGGAGGGTTGCCAAGCAACACAGAGAAGAACCCTAAGGACTTAAATGCGATCATGACAAGGAGTGGAAAGGAAGTAACTCCACCATCCCTGCAAGAGAAAGTCACAAAGAATAAGGATAGTGTGCCAAGCAATGAGGCTAATACTTCCGAGACTCTGCCTGAGCAAGGAACGTATAAAGAACCTGCTGGCCCTAGAGTTGAACTTTACAACAACAAATATCCAATCTTCACTGATGTCGATCCTTCAACTCTACCTTATCCTCCACCAAAGCCGAAGCCTAAGTTTGATAATAAAAGGTATAAGAAGTTCGTGGATATGTTTAGTAAGTTACAAATCAATATACCCCTAGTTGAAGCACTAGCTGAAATGCCTGAGTACACCAAGTTTTTAAAAGACGCCGTCTCCACTAAAAGGAAACTTCTGGATTTAGAGACCATATGCCTTAATGAGGAGTGCTCAGCTATTCTTCAACATAAGTTACCCCCAAAATGCAAAGATCCGGGAAGTTTTCTCATTCCCTGCACCATAGGTAACGTATGTCTGAACAAAGCTTTGTGTGATCTAGGAGCAAGCGTGAACCTGATGCCACTATCTATTTTTCAGAAACTAGGCATGAAAGATCTTAAAAAGACCTCAATCACACTGCAGTTAGCTGACCGTTCTGTCAAGGAACCGTGTGGAGTGGTTGAGGATGTGCTAGTAAGAGTTGAAAAGTTTGTATTCCCTGTCGACTTTGTAGTATTAGATATGGAAGCTAACTATGAAGTACCATTGATATTAGGGAGACCTTTCATGGCCACTAGTAGAACGCTAATTGATGTTTACAAAGGCGAGTTAGTATTAAGAGTGAACGAAGAGAGAGTTGCATTCAATGTCTTCGACACTATGAAACAACCTGATGATGGAGAGGATGCATGTTTCATGTTGGATTCCATTGATAGGATCGTTCAGGAATTTCAACAACATGAAAGTATCAAGGATTTCTTGGATACTGTCTTAGAAGAAGAAGATGAAGTCAAGTACGTGAGCAGTGAGGAGGAGAAGATGATATGGCCCGGATGTAGTAGAGGGACCCCAAGACCTGTAGAGGAAGTAAGTGCTGCGGAGATTGAAAGATTCTATCATAGACCAACGTGGCATAAGTACTTTGAACTTAAACTCACTGGTCAGAAGTCGAAGACCTCTTTGGAAGAGGCTCCCACAAATTTGACTTTAAAACCTCTTCCTGCGAATTTGAAGTATGTATTTCTTCAAGATGAGACTTTGCCGCTAATCATATCTTCTTCCTTGACGGACTTACAAGAGGAGAAACTAATGAGAGTTCTGAGAGAGTACCGCGGAGCATTTTGATGGACCATAGCCGACGTTAAGGGCATTAGTCCTAGCGTATGTATGCACAAGATCTCCGTGGACCCTGAAAAGAAAGCGGTTGCACAACCTCAGAGGCGTTTAACCCCACAATTAAAGGAAGTGGTTAGGGATGAGGTTATAAAAATGTTGGAAATGGGAATTATATTTCCAATTGCTGATAGCGAATGGGTAAGCCCTATCCATGTAGTTCCCAAAAAGGGAGGATTGACAGTGCAAGCCAATGAGATGAATGAGTTAATTCCTGTGAGGCTAATCACCGGTCATCGAGTATGCATAGACTTTAGGAAACTAAATGATGCGACTCGTAAGGACCATTTTCCTCTTCCCTTCATCGATCAAATGCTCGAGAGACTGAGCGGGCATGCTTTCTATTGTTTTCTTGATGGGTATTCGGGATATTATCAAATCCACATCTCGCCCGAAGATCGTGAGAAAACAACATTTACATGCCCATATGGGACATTTGCGTACAATCGAATGCCATTTGGATTGTGCAACGCCCCCGCGACATTTCAACGGTGTATGATGTCATTATTTGCGGATATGGTGGAAGATTTCTTGGAAATCTTTATGGATGATTTCTCCGTGTTTGGAGACGATTTCGATTCATGTCTCGCACATCTAGCACGAGTGTTGAAGAGATGTGAAGAGACAAATCTTGTGCTTAACTGGGAGAAATGTCATTTGATGGTTACGGAAGGTATAGTACTAGGCCACCGCATATCAAAGAACGGTATAGAGGTGGATAGACCCAAAGTTGAGGTGATCGAGAAATTACCTCCACCTACTAATCTTAAAACTTTGCGAGGTTTTTTAGGCCACGCCGGATTTTATCGTAGGTTCATCAAGGACTTTTCCTTGGTCTCTAGACCTCTTACCGAATTATTGGCCAAGGATGTACCATTCGTGTTTTCTAATGAGTGCATAAAAGCTTTCAACGAAATAAAAGTAGATCGACATCGCACCCGTTCGTCGCACCGGATTGGGATCTTCCGTTCGAGCTCGCTGTGTGATGCAAGTGATCTTCTTTGTTGGCGCCGCTTTGGGTCAGAGAAAGGATAAGATTTTTAGGCCCATTTATTATGCAAGTCGGACTTTGAAAGCTGCCCAAAGAAATTATGCCACAACGGAGAAGGAACTTTTGGCCGTTATCTTTGCTTTTGATAAGTTTAGATCTTACTTAGTGGGATCTAAAGTCACTGTGGTGGATGACCATGCGGCTCTTAAGTATCTCCTAGCAAAGCAAGATTCAAAGCCGAGATCGTTGAGATGGATTTCTACCTTTGCAAGAATTTGACGTAGAAATCCGAGATAAGAAAGGAAGTGAGAGCGTGGTGGCCGATCATCTATCGCACCTACAATTAGAGGATGGTGAGGAATTACCAGAGATAGGAGAATCTTTTCCGATGAGCAACTTTTCTCCATCACCACCATCGGGGACATAATGATTGTCTTTGCAGCTTCTTCGCAAATAGAGGTTGTGAAGGAAAAGAAGCAACCATGGTTTAGTTTGTTTGTCAATTATCTATCCGCAAAGTACACGCCACCAAATCTCATCGCCAAGAAAGGAAAAAATTCTTTAAAGATCTTAGACATTATTATTGGGATGAACCGTATTTGTTTAAGCTAGGATCGATAATGTTTTTGAAGATGTGTGCCGGAGGAAGAGTATAATGATATCTGAAGCATTGTCATTCTTATGAAGTTGGAGGACACTACGGGGGAGATAAAACTGCGGCCAAAGTCCTCCAATGCGGTTTTTATTGGCCGACATTGTTTAAGGATGCACACCAATATGCAAAGGCATGTCATCTACCTGTGGAACTGGAGCACCGGGCCATGTGGGCAACAAGGATGCTAAACTTTGATGAGACGTTGGCCGGTGAGAAAAGAATGTTGGAATTAACTCGCCTGGAGGAGTTTCGTTTAGAGGCATACGAGAATGCCAAAATTTTCAAGGAGCGCACGAAGAAGTTTCATGACAAAAAGCTTCTGGAGAGGACCTTTCAAGAGGGTGATCTGGCTCTCTTATAAAATTCGCGCTTAAGACTCTTCCCGGGTAAGTTGAAATCAAGATGGTATGGCCTATTTCAAGTACAACGAGTCTTTCCTTCTGGTGCAGTGGAGCTATTCAATTTCAAAGACGAGTCCAGATTTGTGGTCAATGGACATCGTCTTAAGCATTATCACGGGCTTCCGCCTGCTGCGGAGGAGGAGGTTTTGTACCTCGACGACCCTGTCTATGAGTAAACCATCTTGAGCTGAGTCGAGCTAGCGACTATAAACTTAGAACTACCACTTATCAATATCTTTTTCGTTTCTCTTTTTAATAAAGTAACATGCGCCTATCACGGTTTTTTTCATCTCGCCAGGTTCCGAGTCTAAGTTCGGAATAAACGAGGTTTTTTCCTTGATAGCCGTCATGTGAGTTTTCTATTTAGGTTTAATACCCCTTTTGGTCTTGTCCATGGCAGTATAAAGTAAAGTGGCTTAAACTGTTTTTAGATATCTATATCTAATTACTGCCACATTATTTTATAATGTCCATAGACATGGTATTTGACGATTTCGTGGAGCTTGTTTGTTTATACAGGATGTGTCTGTCTCTCCGCACCGTGCCGATGATTACTCCGATATTGTTCCTTTACTGGGGAGCCGTTTCCAGAGCTAAGTCTTTCATCTTGAACTCTCATTTAATTTTGTCATTGAGGACAATGCCATGTTTAAGTGGGGGGCAGGGGACTTAGCTATATATTGTGCTATATGTTGAAAAAGTCAAGGGGAACGGAGTACTGAGACAATATTGAGTACTGAGACAATATTGAGCCAAATTTAAAATTTTTTTGGATAAATGCCAAGATGTTTAACTCGTACCCTTAAACTTATGAAGTTCTTATACTTAGAATTAATAGGAAATGAACCAAGTTGCGTGAGTACGTGGTCATATTATACTTTTGCAATAAATTATTAGTAGACTTAAGGATATTCATGCCAACCATTGCAAGTAGTTATGTATTGTTCAATTACTCAACATGTGAATCGCTGAGTACCACATGAGTTGTAATAATTGAAAGAAGTATGTGTACATTACGTAGAAAATTGGTTATGAGGACCTAGTGTCGACATTTGTCGACTAATGTATTCTGATCTTCTAGCCAACAAAAGCGGAGTAATAAGCTTGGGACGTACCTGTGTTTTGACAATTCATTAAAACACTGGGCTTGTAGTAACATTACCAAAGTAGCCCCGCGCTTGTGGTAATATTCGATGCTACGCTTAATCGAAGATAGGGGATACTCTATGAAAAGTTTCTTCCTTGAGATTAGTAGTATTCGAAAAATATGCAAAATTGAAAAAAATTTCGAATTTTTAGAGGCTTCGAGTAGTACTCGGTCTCCAAGTCCAAAAACCCTATAGATACGCTCTTGCTTATTGTTCTAGTGCTTTAACCATTGCGAGGCATGAGAAGTATGAATGCTGATGTTGGTGAATTTTGATATGAAGTCTGCATAAGCTCTAATCTTGCTACATTTATATAAAACCAATGCACATGCACACAATCACTTCGATTCATAGCGAGTAGTGAGTAATGCTTATCTTATGAGCATGATTGGTATGAGTTGACTCGGGTTTCTTGTGTAAGTTTGAGTTGACCACAGAAAATGTTGTCTTGGGGAATAACTTGTTAATGCTTTGTTCGGGATGAAGCAAAGTTTAAGTGGGGGGCATTTTGATGACAGTTAAAATATACCTGTTTATGTCATCAATTATAACCTTAAATCGGAGTTAATTATATATATATTTCATATTTAATCACGTGTTTATATTTATTATTTAATGATAAGTGATTATTAATATGATAATTGGTATTTAGCTGTTTTTTATTATAAAAGGGCAATTTATTTGTGCGATAAATGCTGATTTTGCAGATCATGATAAATCGGGAGGATAAATATCATTCAATTCGAAATCTCAAGATAATAAGGAAGAAAATCGGAGCATTAATCAAGAGACAAATCAGATCAGCACGGAAGAATGCAGTGGCGAACAAGTTAGACAAGAAACGCGTTTAACATGTGCAAAAAGGAGGCTCGGTCGACCGAGCCACTTCATTCGGTCGACCGAGGCAGGAGGTTCGGTCACCCGAGGCTATCCAAACCGAAAACGCGTGCATATCTTCTAGATTCATCCTATGTCGGCAAAATCCTCTATATAAGCAGCAGCTACGAAATTGAGAAGACACACCACTACAACACAAAAACAATTCATACAATTTTAGATCTTTGGCTTTAGTTTTATTTTCTTTATGTTCGTACATTGTGGATTCGTCGGATTCGCCGATTAGGGAGCGCATTAAAGAGTGGGAGTCACTCTCGTCTTCGAGGGTATGACTATTCAATTATGCAATCTTTATTCGTAGATCTGATGTATTTTATTATGGAGTAGTTTTTCTTGTATTGATTGCGTGATGTAGATCTATTTGCGAACCCATGTGTTTAGGTTAGAAACGTTATGAAGTAATCATGATTTGTTCCGGCACAGAATTGTGTTCGGTCGACCTAGACGTGTCACTCGGTCGCCCGAGTGCTGTCGTTCGGTCGACCGAGCCTGGCAATGTGTAGGGCAATATTATGATCGGCTTCGACTACGTCAGATTCTCTGATTTGGAATTAAAATGAGTAATTAAACCTGATCAACTTAATTATTTGTCATCATAATTTAACATGAAACCCAAAAAGTGATTGTTACTTAGGATATAGATTGAATCGGCATCTAAGAAGTACGCCTTACCCTAGAAATGTTGCTTAGATGAGGTTACGGTTTATACCGGCATCCCTAGTCTTGTAATTGTGTCAGAAGTTATATGAGATGGAGGCATTAAAAAGCGAAGTCACGTAATGGAGGCACAATGATTTAGAGGGCCTAATTGGAGCTAAATCTACCTTAGGGGAAGACTCCCGTAGTCATAATAATTAATCTTTAACGTTTGTTTTGACTCGTTATCATCCTAATTCACACATGGGGAGTTATAATCTACTAGCGTAATCAATACTATTTGTTTAGATAATATCAAATCGTATTATCCGTGTTTTGGTAGTCTTTAGTCTGTCTTTGTGTCTTGTGGTTGTCACTATTTTATTTATTGCATTTAGTTGGTCGTAGACCGCCATTTCAATTTAGTTCTAATAGGATAAAGTTGTGGTTTATTTGTGCCGAGTCTCTCGTGGGATCGAGCCTCGACTCTATCTCGGCTATACTACAATTGAACCTAGTTCTCTTGCTAGTGTGTTAGTAGGCATCGAGTTAATAATTTAACTTGACCTCCATCAAGTTTTTGGCGCCGTTGCCGGGACTCGAGTCATTAAATTAAGATATAGCTTATTTTGTTAGAACTGGATTCGTGAATATTCACGTGAATAAGAGTGCGTATATTAAATATAAGTGTCATAAAAAAAAAAAAAAAAAAAGTGTTCGGTCGACCGAACACTATCCCTCGATCGACCGAGAATCAGTTTTCTTTTACATTCGATTTCGTCTTAGTTTTAAAACATTCGCTTCTGTTTTATCTACGTTTTCCTTTCTCAATCTTATTTGAGTCTGTTTTAGTTAGTTAAAGGCCTAGCCTTTACTAGTGATTGATTGTTTTATTGTTGTTTATTATTTTATAGTACGCTACTCGGAAATCGAAGGAACCGCTTGAACCATATGATCTGAGATAGAAAAATTTATGAGAAGGAATAGGAAATTAGCTAGGAGGCTGGCTAAACAAGGAGAAGAGGATCCAAATCTTGAGGAAAGCGAGCAAGGAGTGGAAGAAGGACATACAACCGATCATTACGAGCATTCTCAATCAAAGCGGAAATGGAAGGCATTGAGAACAATCCAAATCAGTACCTAATCTGTTTTTAATCTCGTTATTAATAATAATATGAATGCAAATGCTAATAATGAGAACCAAGCCCTAGTTCAAGGAGCGAGGCGTACTTTGCAAAGTTATGCAACGCCCACTATTGAACAATTCATTCCCGCTATCGTAGAACCGCAAGATGCTGCGGAAGTCTATCACCTTAGGCCTAATGTAATTCAAATTATTCTACTTTTCATGGAGTCCAAAACAAGGATCCTGGTGTTCACGTGACAAATTTCTTGGAAATCGTCAGTACAGTGAAACCAGAATTAATCCCGGAGGGGAACATTCGTCGTAAGCTTTTCCCTTTCACTTTGAAAGATAAAGCTAAGCAATGGCTTCTCTCTTTAGAGGCTGGATCTATCACTACTTGGGAACAATTGTTGCAAAAGTTCATGAATAAGTATTTTCCCTTAGGAAAAACTTTTAAGTTATGCCAAGACATCCTAGGATTTAAGCAACAACCTGGGGAGAGTTTTGATCAAACTTGGGAGCGTTTCAAGGAAGCTATGAGGAAGTGTCCTCATCATGACATCTCTCTTTGGCTTTTAATGCAAACTTTTTACCATGGGTTGAGAGAGCGAGAAAATTAGAGTAGGCGCCTCCGGCAATGGGCGTTTGTTCTTTATCTCTGAGGAGGCACAAGAGGAAGATGGAGCAAATAGCGATGAATAGCCAATGGGAGGCAATGACATAGCCACTTTGTGAAGATGGCGATATATTTGATGATAGTGCATCTACCAAAATCTTAGAACAACTTTCATTATCAATAATAAGGTAGATGGGATGCAAGAAAGGATGACAAGAGTAGAGAAAGGGCTGGAATCGAGGTAGCACCTCAAGGTGAGAATCTTTGTCTTGAAGAAGCCAATTATGTCGGGGAGGGTGCAGACCTAATCATAACCATCCTGGATTCCGATATAGTGACATTAACGCAGGAGAAAGGCCTAAACCGCCTACCCTTATGTACCACAGCCAGACTAAAACTTTTTGTTGGGAAGGCTGCGATAGAAAAAGCGAGTAATGTCATCACGACAATATGGGACAACTTTCAAAATCTATGGTGAGTTAGCCACTAACTTTAGCCAATATTGTTAGAAGACAGATGCCAAAGTAACCAACCAGGAAGCTTTAGTTCAAAATCTCACACACAGGTAGGACAACTAGCTGAGCAAGTCTCAACCAGGACCTCCCGGAGA
This sequence comes from Gentiana macrophylla, assembly GCA_026214975.1. NCBI lineage: Eukaryota > Viridiplantae > Streptophyta > Magnoliopsida > Gentianales > Gentianaceae > Gentiana > Gentiana macrophylla. The sequence goes on from CM047813.1 coordinate 48,516,323, forward strand.
GGTTGCCAAGCAACACAGAGAAGAACCCTAAGGACTTAAATGCGATCATGACAAGGAGTGGAAAGGAAGTAACTCCACCATCCCCTGCAAGAGAAAGTCACAAAGAATAAGGATAGTGTGCCAAGCAATGAGGCTAATACTTCCGAGACTCTGCTGAGCAAGGGCATTATAAAGAACCTCTTGGCCCTAGAGTTGAACTTTACAACAACAAATATCCAATCTTCACCGATGTCGATCCTTCAACTCTACCTTATCCTCCACCAAAGCGAAGCCTAAGTTTGATAATAAAAGGTATAAGAAGTTCGTGGATATGTTTAGTAAGTTACAAATCAATATACCCCTAGTTGAAGCACTAGGTGAAATGCCCGAGTACACCAAGTTTTTAAAAGGCGCCGTCTCCACTAAAAGGAAACTTACGGATTTAGAGACCATATGCCTTAATGAGGAGTGCTCGGCTATTCTTCAACATAAGTTACCCCAAAATGCAAAGATCCGGGAAGTTTTCTCATTCCACGCACCATAGGTAACGTATGTCCGAACAAAGCTTTGTGTGATCTAGAGCAAGCGTGAACTGATGCCACTATCTATTTTCAGAAACTAGGCATGAAAGATCTTAAAAGACCTCAATCACACTGCAGAGTTAGCTGACCGTTTCGTCAAGGAACCGTGTGGAGTGGTTGAGGATGTGCTAGTAAGAGTTGAAAAGTTTGTATTCCCTGTCGACTTTGTAGTATTAGATATGGAAGCTAACTACTGAAGTACCATTGATATTAGGGAGACCTTTCATGGCCACTAGTAGAACGCTAATTGATGTTTACAAAGCGAGTTAGTATTAAGAGTGAACGAAGAGAGTTGCATTCAATGTCTTCGACACTATGAAACAACTTTGATGATGGAGAGGATGCATGTTTCATGTTGGATTCCATTGATAGGATCGTTCAGTGAATTTCAACAACATGAAAGTATCAAGGATTTCTTGGATCTTGTCTTAGAAGAAGAAGATGAAGTCAAATGCGTGAGCGGTGAGGAGGAGAAGATGATATGGCCCGGATGTAGTAGAGGACCCCAAGACTGTAGAGGAAGTAAGTGCTGCGGAGATTGAAAGATTCTATCATAGACCAACGTGGCATAAGTACTTTGAACTTAAACTCACTGGTCAGAAGTCGAAGACCTCTTTGGAAGAGGCTCCCACAAATTTGACTTTAAAACCTCTTCCTGCGAATTTGAAGTATGTATTTCTTCAAGATGAGACTTTGCCGCTAATCATATCTTCTTCCTTGACGGACTTACAAGAGGAGAAACTAATGAGAGTTCTGAGAGAGTACCGCGGAGCATTTGGATGGACCATAGCCGGCGTTAAGGGCATTAGTCCTAGCGTATGTATGCACAAGATCTCCGTGGACCACTGAAAGAAAGCGGTTGCACAACCTCGAGGCGTTTAACCCCACAATTAAAGGAAGTGGTTAGGGATGAGGTTATAAAAATGTTGGAAATGGGAATTATATTTCCAATTGTCGATAGCGAATGGGTAAGCCCTATCCATGTAGTTCCCAAAAAGGAGGATTGATGGTGCAAGCCAATGAGATGAATGAGTTAATTCTGTGAGGCTAATCACCGGTCATCGAGTATGCATAGACTTTAGGAAACTAAATGATGCGACTCGTAAGGACCATTTTCCTCTTCCCTTCATCGATCAAATGCTCGAGAGACTGAGCGGGCATGCTTTCTATTGTTTTCTTGATGGGTATTCGGGATATTATCAAATCCACATCTCGCCGAAGATCGTGAGAAAACAACATTTACATGCCCATATGGGACATTTGCGTACAATCGAATGCCATTTGGATTGTGCAACGCCTTGCGACATTTCAACGGTGTATGATGTCATTATTTGCGGATATGGTGGAAGATTTCTTGGAAATCTTTATGGATGATTTCTCCGTGTTTGGAGACGATTTTGATTCATGTCTCGCACATCTAGCACGAGTGTTGAAGAGATGTGAAGAGACAAATCTTGTGCTTAATCGGGAGAAATGTCATTTGATGGTTACGGAAGGTATAGTACTAGGCCACGCGTGATATCAAAGAACGGTATAGAGGTGGATAGACCCAAAGTTGAGGTGATCGAGAAATTACCTCCACCTACTAATCTTAAAACTTTGCGAGGTTTTTAGGCCACGCCGGATTTTATCGTAGGTTCATCAAGGACTTTTCCTTGGTCTCTAGACCTCTTACCGAATTATTGGCCAAGGATGTACCATTCGTGTTTTCTAATGAGTGCATAAAAGCTTTCAACGAAATAAAAAGTAGGCGATTCATCGCACCCGTTCGTCGCACGGATTGGGATCTTCCGTTCGAAGCTCTTTGTGTGATGCAAGTGATCTTCTTTGTTGGCGCCGCTTTGGGTCAGAGAAAGGATAAGATTTTTAGGCCCATTTATTATGCAAGTCGGACTTTGAATGCTGCCCAAAGAAATTACGCCACAACGGAGAAGGAACTTTTGGCCGTTATCTTTGCTTTTGATAAGTTTAGATCTTACTTAGTGGGATCTAAAGTCACTGTGTGGACTGACCATGCGGCTCTTAAGTATCTCCTAGCAAAGCAAGATTCAAAGCCGAGACTGTTGAGATGGATTCTACTGCTGCAAGAATTTGACGTAGAAATCCGAGATAAGAAAGGAAGTGAGAACGTGGTGGCCGATCATCTATCGCACCTACAATTAGAGGATGGTGAGGAATTACCAGAGATAGGAGAATCTTTTCCTGATGAGCAACTTTTCTCCAACACCACCATCAGGGGACATAATGATTGTGCTGCAGTTTCTTCGCAAATAGAGGTTGTGAAGGAAAAGAAGCAACCATGGTTTAGTTTGTTTGTCAATTATCTATCCGCAAAGTACACGCCACCAAATCTCTTTGCCCAAGAAAGAAAAAATTCTTTAAAGATCTTAGACATTATTATTGGGATGAACCGTATTTGTTTAAGCTAGGATCGATAATGTTTTTCGAAGATGTGTGCCAGAGGAAGAGTATAATGATATCCTGAAGCATTGTCATTCTTATGAAGTTGGAGGACACTACGGGGGAGATAAAACTGCGGCCAAAGTCCTCCAATGCGGTTTTTATTGGCCGACATTGTTTAAGGATGCACACCAATATGCAAAGGCATGTCATCTACTGTGGAGGCTGGAGCACCGGGCCATGTGGGCAACAAGGATGCTAAACTTTGATGAGGCGTTGGCGGTGAGAAAGAATGTTGGAATTAACTCGCTGGAGGAGTTTCGTTTAGAGGCATACGAGAATGCCAAAATTTTCAAGGAGCGCACGAAGAAGTTTCATGACAAAAGCACGGAGAGGACCTTTCAAGAGGGTGATCTGGCTCTCTTATAAAATTCGCGCTTAAGACTCTTCCCGGGTAAGTTGAAATCAAGATGGTATGGCCTATTTCAAGTACAACGAGTCTTTCCTTCTGGTGCAGTGGAGCTATTCAATTTCAAAGACGAGTCCAGATTTGTGGTCAATGGACATCGTCTTAAGCATTATCACGGGCTTCCGCCTGCTGCGGAGGAGGAGGTTTTGTACCTCGACGACCCTGTCTATGAGTAAACCATCTTGAGCTGAGTCGAGCTAGCGACTATAAACTTAGAACTACCACTTATCAATATCTTTTTCGTTTCTCTTTTTAATAAAGTAACATGCGCCTATCACGGTTTTTTTCATCTCGCCAGGTTCGAGTCTAAGTTGGAATAAGCGAGGTTTTTTCCTTGATAGCCGTCATGTGAGTTTTCTATTTAGGTTTAATACCCCTTTTGGTCTTGTCCATGGCAAAGTATAAAGTAAAGTGGCTTAAAGCTGTTTTTAGATATCTATATCTAATTGCGCCACATTATTTTATAATGTCCATAGACATGGTATTTGACGATTTCGTGGAGCTTGTTTGTTTATACAGGATGTGTCTGTCTCTCCGCACCGTGCCGATGATTACTCCGATATTGTCCCTTTACTGGGGAGCCGTTTCCAGAGCTAAGTCTTTCATCTTGAACTCTCATTTAATTTTGTCATTGAGGACAATGCCATGTTTTTTAAGGGAAAGCGGGGACTTAGCTATATATTGTGCTATATGTTGAAAAAGTCAAGGAGCGGAATCTCGAGACAATATTGAGTCTCGAGACAATATTGAGCCAAATTTAAAATTTTTTGGATAAATGCCAAGATGTTTAACTCGTACCCTTAAACTTATGAAGTTCTTATACTTAGAATTAATAGGAAATGAACCAAGTTGCGTGAGTGCACGTGGTCATATTATACTTTTGCAATAAATTATTAGTAGACTTAAGGATATTCATGCCAACCATTGCAAGTAGTTATGTATTGTTCAATTACTCAACATGTGAATCATTTGAGTACCACATGAGTTGTAATAATTGAAAGAAGTATGTGTACATTACGTAGAAAATTGGTTATGAGGACCTAGTGTCGACATTTGTCGACTAATGTATTTCGATCTTCTAGCCAACAAAAGCGGAGTAATAAGCTTGGGACGTGCACTGTGTTTTGACAATTCATTAAAACCTTTGGGCTTGTAGTAACATTACCAAAGTAGTAGCGCTTGTGGTAATATTCGATGCTACGCTTAATCGAAGATAGGGGATACTCTATGAAAAGTTTCTTCCTTGAGATTAGTAGTATTGAAAAATATGCAAAATTGAAAAATTTGAATTTTTAGAGGCTTGAGTAGTACTCGGTCTCCAAGTCCAAAACCCTATAGATACGCTCTTGCTTATTGTTCTAGTGCTTTAACCATTGCGAGGCATGAGAAGTATGAATGCGATGTTGGTGAATTTTGATATGAAGTCTGCATAAGCTCTAATCTTGCTACATTTATATAAAACCAATGCACATGCACACAATCACTTCGATTCATAGCGAGTAGTGAGTAATGCTTATCTTATGAGCATGATTGGTATGAGTTGACTCGGGTTTCTTGTGTAAGTTTGAGTTGACCACGAGAAAATGTTGTCTTGGGAATAACTTGTTAATGCTTTGTTCGGGATGAAGCAAAGTTTAAGTGGGGGCATTTTGATGTGAGTTAAAAAATATACATTTTATGTCATCAATTATAACCTTAAATCGGAGTTAATTATATATATATTTCATATTTAATCACGTGTTTATATTTATTATTTAATGATAAGTGATTATTAATATGATAATTGGTATTTATTTGTTTTTATTATAAAGGGCAATTTATTTGTGCGATAAATGCTGATTTTGCGAGATCATGATAAATCGGGAGGATAAATATCATTCAATTCGAAATCTCAAGATAATAAGGAAGAAAATCGGAGCATTAATCAAGAGACAAATCAGATCAGCACGGAAGAATGCAGTGGCGAACAAGTTAGACAAGAAACGCGTTTAACATGTGCAAAAAGGAGGCTCGGTCGACCGAGCCACTTCATTCGGTCGACCGAGGCGGGAGGTTCGGTCACCCGAGGCTATCCAAACCAGCAGCGTGCATATCTTCTAGATTCATCCTATGTCGGCAAAATCCTCTATATAAGCAGCAGCTACGAAATTGAGAAGACACACCACTACAACACAAAAACAATTCATACAATTTTAGATCTTTGGCTTTAGTTTTATTTTCTTTATGTTCGTACATTGTGGATTCGTCGGATTCGCCGATTAGGGGCGCATTAAGAGTGGGAGTCACTCTCGTCTTCGAGGTATGACTATTCAATTATGCAATCTTTATTCGTAGATCGATGTATTTTATTATGGAGTAGTTTTTCTTGTATTGATTGCGTGATGTAGATCTATTTGCGAACCCATGTGTTTAGGTTAGAAAGCGTTATGAAGTAATCATGATTTGTTCGGCACGAATTGTGTTCGGTCGACCTAGGCGTGTCACTCGGTCGCCGAGTCTTTGTCGTTCGGTCGACCGAGCCTGGCAATGTGTAGGGCAATATTATGATCGGCCGACTCACGTCAGATTCTCGATTTGGAATTAAAATGAGTAATTAAACTTTGATCAACTTAATTATTTGTCATCATAATTTAACATGAAACCCAAAAAGTGATTGTTACTTAGGATATAGATTGAATCGGCATCTAAGAAGTCGCCTTACCCTAGAAATGTTGCTTAGATGAGGTTACGGTTTATACCGGCATCCCTAGTCTTGTAATTGTGTCGAAGTTATATGAGATGGAGGCATTAAAAAGCGAAGTCACGTAATGGAGGCACAATGATTTAGAGGGCCTAATTGGAGCTAAATCTACCTTAGGGAAGACTCGTAGTCATAATAATTAATCTTTAACGTTTGTTTTGTCTCGTTATCATCCTAATTCACATGGGGAGTTATAATCTACTAGCGTAATCAATACTATTTGTTTAGATAATATCAAATCGTATTATCCGTGTTTTGGTAGTCTTTAGTCCTGTCTTTGTGTCTTGTGGTTGTCACTATTTTATTTATTGCATTTAGTTGGTCGTGAGACCGCCATTTCAATTTAGTTCTAATAGGATAAAGTTGTGGTTTATTTGTGCCGAGTCTCTGTGGGATCGACCTCGACTCTATCTGGCTATACTACAATTGAACCTAGTTCTCTTGCTAGTGTGTTAGTAGGCATCGAGTTAATAATTTAACTTGACCTCCATCAAGTTTTTGGCGCCGTTGCCGGGACTCGAGTCATTAAATTAAGATATAGCTTATTTTGTTAGAAGCTGGATTCGTGAATATTACGTGAATAAGAGTACGTATATTAAATAGTGTCATAAAAAATAAAAAAATAAAAAAAAGTGTTCGGTCGACCCGAACACTATCCTCGATCGACCGAGAATCAGTTTTCTTTTACATTACGATTACGTCTTAGTTTTAAAACATTCGCTTCGTTTTATCTCGTTTTCCTTTCTCAATCTTATTTGAGTCTGTTTTAGTTAGTTAAAGGCCTAGCCTTTACTAGTGATTGATTGTTTTATTGTTGTTTATTATTTTATAATACGCTACTCGGAAATCGAAGGAACCGCTTGAACCATATGATCTGAGATAGAAAAATTTGCGAGAAGGAATAGGAAATTAGCTAGAGGCTGGCTAAACAAGGAGAAGAGGATCCAAATCTTGAGGAAAGCGAGCAAGGAGTGGAAGAAGGACATACAACCGATCATTACGAGCATTACGAATCAAAGCGGAAATGGAAGGCATTTGAACAATCCAAATCAGTACCTAATCCTGTTTTTAATCCTGTTATTAATAATAATATGAATGCAAATGCTAATAATGAGAACCAAGCCCTAGTTCAAGGAGCGAGGCGTACTTTGCAAAGTTATGCAACGCCCACTATTGAACAATTCATTCCCGCTATCGTAGAACCGCAAGATGCTGCGGAAGTCTATCACCTTAGGCCTAATGTAATTCAAATTATTCTACTTTTCATGGAGTCCAAAACAAGGATCCTGGTGTTCACGTGACAAATTTCTTGGAAATCGTCGATCTGAGTGAAACGAAATTAATCCCGGAGGAACATTCGTCGTAAGCTTTTCCTTTCACTTTGAAAGATAAAGCTAAGCAATGGCTTCTCTCTTTAGAGGTTTGGATCTATCACTACTTGGGAACAATTGTTGCAAAAGTTCATGAATAAGTATTTTCCCTTAGGAAAAACTTTTAAGTTATGCCAAGACATCCTAGGATTTAAGCAACAACCTGGGGAGAGTTTTGATCAAACTTGGGAGCGTTTCAAGGAAGCTATGAGGAAGTGTCCTCATCATGACATCTCTCTTTGGCTTTTAATGCAAACTTTTTACCATGGGTTGAGAGAGCGAGAAAATTAGAGTAGGCGCCTCCAAAGCAATGGAGCGTTTGTTCTTTATCTCTGAGGAGGCACTGAGGAAGATGGAGCAAATAGCGATGAATAGCCAATGGGAGGCAATGACATAGCCACTTTGTGAAGATGGCGATATATTTGATGATAGTGCATCTACCAAAATCTTAGAACAACTTTACGTTATCAATAATAAGGTAGATGGGATGCAAGAAAGGATGACAAGAGTAGAAAGGGGCTGGAATCGAGGTAGCACCTCAAGGTGAGAATCTTTGATCTTGAAGAAGCCAATTATGTCGGGGGGAGGTGCAGACCTAATCATAACCATCCTGGATTCCGATATAGTGACATTAACGAGGAGAAAGGCCTAAACCGCCTACCCCTTATGTACCACAATGAGACTAAAACTTTTTGTTGGGAAGGCTGCGATAGAAAAAGCCGAGTAATGTCGTCACGACAATATGGGACAACTTTCAAAATCTATGCATTGAGTTAGCCACTAACTTTAGCCAATATTGTTAGAAGGCAGATGCCAAAGTAACCAACCAGGAAGCTTTAGTTCAAAATCTCACACACCGGTAGGACAACTACTGAGCAAGTCTCAACCGGACCTCACGGAGGTTGCCAAGCAACTGAGAGAAGAACCCTAAGGACTTAAATGCGATCATGAAAAGGAGTGGAAAGGAAGTAACTCCACCATCCCTGCAAGAGAAAGTCACAAAGAATAAGGATAGTGAGCCAAGCAATGAGGCTAATACTTCCGAGACTCTGCTGAGCAAGGGCGTATAAAGAACCTCTTGGCCCTAGAGTTGAACTTTACAACAACAAATATCCAATCTTCAGCGATGTCGATCCTTCAACTCTACCTTATCCTCCACCAAAGCCGAAGCCTAAGTTTGATAATAAAAGGTATAAGAAGTTCGTGGATATGTTTAGTAAGTTACAAATCAATATACCCCTAGTTGAAGCACTAGTGAAATGCCCGAGTACACCAAGTTTTTAAAAGGCGCCGTCTCCACTAAAAGGAAACTTACGGATTTAGAGACCATATGCCTTAATGAGGAGTGCTCGGCTATTCTTCAACATAAGTTACCCCCAAAATGCAAAGATCCGGGAAGTTTTCTCATTCCTGCACCATAGGTAACGTATGTGCGAACAAAGCTTTGTGTGATCTAGGAGCAGCGTGAACTGATGCCACTATCTATTTTTGAAACTAGGCATGAAAGATCTTAAAAGACCTCAATCACACTGCTATGATTAGCTGACCGTGCTGTCAAGGAACCGTGTGGAGTGGTTGAGGATGTGCTAGTAAGAGTTGAAAATTTTGTATTCCATCGACTTTGTAGTATTAGATATGGAAGCTAACTCTGAAGTACCATTGATATTAGGAGACCTTTCATGGCCACTAGTAGAACGCTAATTGATGTTTACAAAGGCGAGTTAGTATTAAGAGTGAGCGAAGAGAGAGTTGCATTCAATGTCTTCGACACTATGAAACAACTTTGATGATGGAGAGGATGCATGTTTCATGTTGGATTCCATTGATAGGATCGTTCAGAATTTCAACAACATGAAAGTATCAAGGATTTCTTGGATCTTGTCTTAGAAGAAGAAGATGAAGTCAAGTACGTGAGCAGTGAGGAGGAGAAGATGATATGGCCCGGATGTAGTAGAAGGACCCCAAGACCTGTAGAGGAAGTAAGTGCTGCGGAGATTGAAAGATTCTATCATAGACCAACGTGGCATAAGTACTTTGAACTTAAACTCACTGGTCAGAAGTCGAAGACCTCTTTGGAAGAGGCTCCCACAAATTTGACTTTAAAACCTCTTCCTGCGAATTTGAAGTATGTATTTCTTCAAGATGAGACTTTGCCGCTAATCATATCTTCTTCCTTGACGGACTTACAAGAGGAGAAACTAATGAGAGTTACGAGAGAGAGTACCGCGGAGCATTTGGATGGACCATAGCCGGCGTTAAGGGCATTAGTCCTAGCGTATGTATGCACAAGATCTCCGTGGACCCTGAAAGAAAGCGGTTGCACAACCTCGAGGCGTTTAACCCACAATTAAAGGAAGTGGTTAGGGATGAGGTTATAAAAATGTTGGAAATGGGAATTATATTTCCAATTGCTGATAGCGAATGGGTAAGCCCTATCCATGTAGTTCCCAAAAAGGGAGGATTGACGGTGCAAGCCAATGAGATGAATGAGTTAATTCCTGTGAGGCTAATCACCGGTCATCGAGTATGCATAGACTTTAGGAAACTAAATGATGCGACTCGTAAGGACCATTTTCCTCTTCCCTTCATCGATCAAATGCTCGAGAGACTGAGCGGGCATGCTTTCTATTGTTTTCTTGATGGGTATTCGGGATATTATCAAATCCACATCTCACCCGAAGATCGTGAGAAAACAACATTTACATGCCCATATGGGACATTTGCGTACAATCGAATGCCATTTGGATTGTGCAACGCCCCCGCGACATTTCAACGGTGTATGATGTCATTATTTGCGGATATGGTGGAAGATTTCTTGGAAATCTTTATGGATGATTTCTCCTTGTTTGGAGACGATTTTGATTCATGTCTCGCACATCTAGCACGAGTGTTGAAGAGATGTGAAGAGACAAATCTTGTGCTTAACTGGGAGAAATGTCATTTGATGGTTACGGAAGGTATAGTACTAGGCCACCGCATATCAAAGAACGGTATAGAGGTGGATAGACCCAAAGTTGAGGTGATCGAGAAATTACCTCCACCTACTAATCTTAAAACTTTGCGAGGTTTTTTAGGCCACGCCGGATTTTATCGTAGGTTCATCAAGGACTTTTCCTTGGTCTCTAGACCTCTTACCGAATTATTGGCCAAGGATGTACCATTCGTGTTTTCTAATGAGTGCATAAAAGCTTTCAACGAAATAAAAGTAGGCGATTCTTGCACCCGTTAGTCGCACCGGATTGGGATCTTCCGTTCGAGCTCTTTGTGTGATGCAAGTGATGATCTCTTTGTTGGCGCCGCTTTGGGTCGGAGAAAGGATAAGATTTTTAGGCCCATTTATTATGCAAGTCGGACTTTGAATGCTGCCCAAAGAAATTACGCCGCCACAACGGAGAAGGAACTTTTGGCCGTTATCTTTGCTTTTGATAAGTTTAGATCTTACTTAGTGGGATCTAAAGTCACTGTGTGGACTGACCATGCGGCTCTTAAGTATCTCCTAGCAAAGCAAGATTCAAAGCCGAGACTGTTGAGATGGATTCTCTGCTTTGCAAGAATTTGGCGTAGAAATCCGAGATAAGAAAGGAAGTGAGAGCGTGGTGGCCGATCATCTATCGCACCTACAATTAGAGGATGGTGAGGAATTACCGGAGATAGGAGAATCTTTTCTGATGAGCAACTTTTCTCCATCACCACCATCGGGGACATAATGATTGTCTTTGCAGTTTTCTTCGTGAATAGAGGTTGTGAAGGAAAAGAAGCAACCATGGTTTAGTTTGTTTGTCAATTATCTATCCGCAAAGTACACGCCACCAAATCTCACTTTGCCCAAGAAAGGAAAAAATTCTTTAAAGATCTTAGACATTATTATTGGGATGAACCGTATTTGTTTAAGCTAGGATCGATAATGTTTTTCGAAGATGTGCCGGAGGAAGAGTATAATGATATCTGAAGCATTGTCATTCTTATGAAGTTGGAGGACACTACTACGGGGAGATAAAGCTGCGGCCAAAGTCCTCCAATGCGGTTTTTATTGGCCGACATTGTTTAAGGATGCACACCAATATGCAAAGGCATGTCATCTACTGTGAGGCTGGAGCACCGGGCCATGTGGGCAACAAGGATGCTAAACTTTGATGAGGCGTTGGCGGTGAGAAAGAATGTTGGAATTAACTACGCTGGAGGAGTTTCGTTTAGAGGCATACGAGAATGCCAAAATTTTCAAGGAGCGCACGAAGAAGTTTCATGACAAAAGCACGGAGAGGACCTTTCAAGAGGGTGATCGGCTCTCTTATAAAATTCGCGCTTAAGACTCTTCCGGGTAAGTTGAAATCAAGATGGTATGGCCTATTTCAAGTACAACGAGTCTTTCCTTGCAGTGCGGTGGAGCTATTCAATTTCAAAGGCGAGTCAGATTTGTGGTCAATGGACATCGTCTTAAGCATTATCACGGGCTTCCGCCTGCTGCGGAGGAGGAGGTTTTGTACCTCGACGACCCTGTCTATGAGTAAACCATCTTGAGCTGAGTCGAGCTAGCGACTATAAACTTAGAACTACTACTTATCAATATCTTTTTCGTTTCTCTTTTTAATAAAGTAACATGCGCCTATCACGGTTTTTCATCTCGCTTGGTTCGAGTCTAAGTTCGGAATAAGCGAGGTTTTTCCTTGATAGCCGTCATGTGAGTTTTCTATTTAGGTTTAATACCCCTTTTGGTCTTGTCCATGGCGGTATAAAGTAAAGTGGCTTAAAGCTGTTTTTAGATATCTATATCTAATTATCGCCACATTATTTTATAATGTCCATAGACATGGTATTTGACGATTGATTTCGTGGAGCTTGTTTGTTTATACGAGGATGTATCTGTCTCTCCGCACCGTGCCGATGATTACTCCGATATTGTTCCTTTACTGGGGAGCCGTTTCCAGAGCTAAGTCTTTCATCTTGAACTCTCATTTAATTTTGTCATTGAGGACAATGCCATGTTTAAGTGGGGGGCAGGGGACTTAGCTATATATTGTGCTATATGTTGAAAAAGTCAAGGGGAACGGAGTACTGAGACAATATTGAGTACTGAGACAATATTGAGCCAAATTTAAAATTTTTTTGGATAAATGCCAAGATGTTTAACTCGTACCCTTAAACTTATGAAGTTCTTATACTTAGAATTAATAGGAAATGAACCAAGTTGCGTGAGTACGTGGTCATATTATACTTTTGCAATAAATTATTAGTAGACTTAAGGATATTCATGCCAACCATTGCAAGTAGTTATGTATTGTTCAATTACTCAACATGTGAATCGCTGAGTACCACATGAGTTGTAATAATTGAAAGAAGTATGTGTACATTACGTAGAAAATTGGTTATGAGGACCTAGTGTCGACATTTGTCGACTAATGTATTCTGATCTTCTAGCCAACAAAAGCGGAGTAATAAGCTTGGGACGTACCTGTGTTTTGACAATTCATTAAAACAATGGGCTTGTAGTAACATTACCAAAGTAGCCCCGCGCTTGTGGTAATATTCGATGCTACGCTTAATCGAAGATAGGGGGATACTCTATGAAAAGTTTCTTCCTTGAGATTAGTAGTATTCGAAAAATATGCAAAATTGAAAAAAATTTCAAATTTTTAGAGGCTTCGAGTAGTACTCGGTCTCCAAGTCCAAAAACCCTATAGATACGCTCTTGCTTATTGTTCTAGTGCTTTAACCATTGCGAGGCATGAGAAGTATGAATGCTGATGTTGGTGAATTTTGATATGAAGTCTGCATAAGCTCTAATCTTGCTACATTTATATAAAACCAATGCACATGCACACAATCACTTCGATTCATAGCGAGTAGTGAGTAATGCTTATCTTATGAGCATGATTGGTATGAGTTGACTCGGGTTTCTTGTGTAAGTTTGAGTTGACCACAGAAAATGTTGTCTTGGGGAATAACTTGTTAATGCTTTGTTCGGGATGAAGCAAAGTTTAAGTGGGGGGCATTTTGATGACAGTTAAAATATACCTGTTTATGTCATCAATTATAACCTTAAATCGGAGTTAATTATATATATATATCATATTTAATCACGTGTTTATATTTATTATTTATTGATAAGTGATTATTAATATGATAATTGGTATTTAGCTGTTTTTATTATAAAAGAGCAATTTATTTGTGCGATAAATGCTGATTTTGCAGATCATGATAAATCGGGAGGATAAATATCATTCAATTCGAAATCTCAAGATAATAAGGAAGAAAATCGGAGCATTAATCAAGAGACAAATCAGATCAGCACGGAAGAATGCAGTGGGGAACAAGTTAGACAAGAAACGCGTTTAACATGTGCAAAAAGGAGGCTCGGTCGACCGAGCCACTTCATTCGGTCGACCGAGGCAGGAGGTTCGGTCACCCGAGGCTATCCAAACCGAAAACGCGTGCATATCTTCTAGATTCATCCTATGTCGGCAAAATCCTCTATATAAGCAGCAGCTACGAAATTGAGAAGACACACCACTCCAACACAAAAACAATTCATATAATTTTAGATCTTTGGCTTTAGTTTTATTTTCTTTATGTTCGTACATTGTGGATTCGTCGGATTCGCCGATTAGGGAGCGCATTAAAGAGTGGGAGTCACTCTCGTCTTCGAGGGTATGACTATTCAATTATGCAATCTTTATTCGTAGATCTGATGTATTTTATTATGGAGTAGTTTTTCTTGTATTGATTGCGTGATGTAGATCTATTTGCGAACCCATGTGTTTAGGTTAGAAATGTTAAGAAGTAATCATGATTTGTTCCGGCACAGAACTGTGTTCGGTCGACCTAGACGTGTCACTCGGTCGCCCGAGTCTTTGTCGTTCGGTCGACCGAGCCTGGCAATGTGTAGGGCAATATTATGATCGGCCGACTACGTCGATTCACGATTTGGAATTAAAACGAGTAATTAAACCTGATCAACTTAATTATTTGTCATCATAATTTAACATGAAACCCAAAAAGTGATAGTTACTTAGGATATAGATTGAATCGGCATCTAAGAAGTACGCCTTACCCTAGGAATGTTGCTTAGATGAGGTTACGGTTTATACCGGCATCCCTAGTCTTGTAATTGTGTCAGATGTTATATGAGATGGAGGCATTAAAAAGCGAAGTCACGTAATGGAGGCACGATGATTTAGAGGGCCTAATTGGAGCTAAATCTACCTTAGGGGATGACTCCCGTAGTCATAATAATTAATCTTTAACGTTTGTTTTGTCTCGTTATCATCCAAATTCACATGGGGGGAGTTATAATCTACTAGCGTAATCAATACTATTTGTTTAGATAATATCAAATCGTATTATCCGTGTTTTGGTAGTCTTTAGTCTGTCTTTGTGTCTTGTGGTTGTCACTATTTTATTTATTGCATTTAGTTGGTCGTAGACCGCCATTTCAATTTAGTTCTAATAGGATAAAGTTGTGTTTTATTTGTGCCGAGTCTCTGTGGGATCGACCTCGACTCTATCTGGCTATACTACAATTGAACCTAGTTCTCTTGCTAGTGTGTTAGTAGGCATCGAGTTAATAATTTAACTTGACCTCCATCAAAAAGTGACTTTGTAACCCATGTCACAGAATTGACCAGTGCTCAGTTGGTTGTAGTCCAGTCCCTCCACAAATGCAACATTTCTGATAGTTAAACCATTCCTCACCAGTGTTCCATATGCTCTTGTATATCCTGGTGTGTTCTTGTTTCCAAAGTTGACTCTTGGACCATCATTTGCCACATAGTTAGTTAAACAGTGCTTATTCTTTGTCATATTCTGGAACATCCACTGTCAAAGTACAAGACACCCTACAAAACAAAGTTAATGTGTTTTAGGTACCCAAAACTGTTTGGGTCCATAGTGGTCAGTGGTAAGCATGACCCTTGGCAAATTTCCATAAGGTCTTCTTTGAAAAGCATTACACTTTTGTTCATATATGTATCCTGCATTTTCATAAAATCTAACATTTGGTTGTGTAGGATTCACATATGGTTTCGGGCCTTTTGGTGCATAATGTTGTTTGAAGTGATTTCTATTGTTAGAAGCACTAACATAACCATAAGGTTGTTGTCTGTTAGGAACAGCACTATAATATGGAGTCTATTGAGGTCCTTGTTCAGGTCTCAAATAAGTCCTTTGCTGATTCCAATGCTGAGGTTTTACTCTAGCATTATGGTTATGTCTATTGTTTCTAGCAATAGGGGCAGGAATATTCCAATCTTCATCAGTGGGGAACAATCTACCTTTCCCCCTGAGATAAGTATCCCTTGAATGATTAACATTTTTGGGTTTAGGATTCTTATCTTTGGAATATTTCTGGTTTTTGCCCTTTTGTGGTCCAGCAGACTTTGCAGCAGGTCTGCTATCAGCAGGTTTAAAAGGTCCAACAGTCCTGCACTTGGATTTACTCTTATTGTTAGGTGATGTTGTCCTTTTAGACTTCTAATTTTGCTTCTTTGAATTCTTCTCAGTAGGCTTTACTACCTCAACATCCTTTTTGGGAGCTGGATCTTGTGCAGGCACAAACTTAGGAACAATTCTGGTACTAGGTTCAGTGGCCTTACTGGATCCACCCTTAGTAGATTGTTGAGTTTCAAATCCAAGGCATGTTCTATCACCATAAGGCTTTCTAGATTTGAATGTAGTTGTGGAACTAGATTGTGCAGAAGATTCTGCAGCTACTGAAGGTGCAGCATGCTTATGTTAAATCTGTTCATAATCTCTCTCCTTACATTTGGGAATTCTTAATTCAGTATTTAATCTTTGAATTTCTTCTTGAAGTGCCTCTTTTCAGCTTTCACAATCTCAAAACCAGATGGTATTTTCCTTAGTTGAATAAGAATGGCATCAAAAGTTTCTTCACTGTCAGAAATTTTAGGATTTGAACCACAAGTAGATTCACAATCACATTCAGCAGGAGTATTTACAGATATAGAATTGTATACCTCCTGAGTCTCATCCATATTGGCCATTAAAGCATAATCTTCCATGTGTGCAATAAGTGCAGTATCATCAGATTCATTTCCTTTTTCTGATTCAACTTCATATCCTAATTCATCATCAGCAACCATTGCTTTCTTGCTAGATCTACTTTGCTGACTTTTGTTCTTCAGCAGGCCTGGACAGTCAGGTCTAAATGTCTAGGTTTCTTGCAGTTGAAGCACAAGTAATCAAGTTCCTTTTTCTGTTACAAATCAGGACAAACAGATTTGAAGTGTCCTGGTTTCTTGCAATGAAAGCACAAGTAGTCATTATCTTTCTGGGATTCTTCCTATTTCTTTTCACTTGATTTCTTGGTGAAATTCCTTGGAGAACCCATTCCTAATTTCATCATTCTGTTTCTTGCTCAGTAGAACTATTTGCTCTTGCATTTCATCCAGCAGATCTTCTTGAACACCTGATGATTCTTCTTTGTGTGTAGCAGCCAATGCTGTAGTGTTTGGTTCCTCCATTTCAGTATCTGGAACAAGTTACTTACTAAATTCATAGGCCTTGAGATCTGAAAATAATTTGAAGGTGTCTTCTTTATGTAGTCTCCGGGACTCTCCTATGGCAGTAAACTTCATTTCCCAAACATTCTTTGCATGTAAAGCTTCTAAGATTCTTGTATCGATCTCTTCCTTTGTATATACCACATTCAGTAGGGTGAGTTCATCCATGATAGAATTGAACCTTGACTCCATTTGTTCAATGGTTTCATTTGATTTCATTTTGAAATCTTGGAACTTTCTTTTGGCTACACTGACTTTTGTTTTCTTGATAGCATCAGTGCCTTCACATATTAGTTGTAATATTTCCCAAATGTCCTTAGCAGTCTTGCAATCCTTTACTTTCATGTACATATTGCTATCCAAGGTTCTGTAAATGATATCAATAGCTATATTGTTGAGGTTTTCTCTTTTCTATCTTCAGCACCCCACTCTTCTTTTGGCTTTGGAACAATCTGAGTTTGACCATCCACAGTTATAGCTTTAGTGATTTCCAGTGGTCCATCAATCAGAACGTTCATCATATCATCATGTGTTGCAGCTAGAAAATCCTGCATACGACGTTTGTATTCATCAAAATGATCTAGAGAGCACATCCACATAGTCCTAGCATACTGGTTGTTATCCATGATGCAATGTTTTGAAATCGGAAACTTGAAAAAGTTTTCAAAGAATTTTCACAAGCACAACAAGTAGGATTACTTCTGATCAGAATCACGGCTCTAATACCAATTGTTGGTCCCTTGAAAAGGCTTTGGTTAAGTTTAGATGGGGGTGAATAAACTTAACACTTAAAACATTTTGGAGTTGACAAACTCAGAAAGGTCGATAGTCATCGACTATCAAGAAGTCTCTGTGACCACTCAGTGATCTAGCGACTATTAATGTTCTTGAATTTGTTGTTGCGCGGAATATATTTAAATTAAAGCCTTATTACTTGTTGTTAAAAAGATGATACTAAGTATTGGATACTTAGTAGTGTAAGTGTGTGATTGAATTGCTAGTTTCAGTAGGTTGATGTGATGAGTGTGCTGATAAAATAATATGTAGAATGTATGTGCAGTAAAGTAAAGTAGGCAAGTTTTTAAAGTGGTTCCAGGTGGTGTAATCCTGTCAGTCCACTCTTCTCCTGTGATGTTGGAGGAAATTCACTAGAGATTCTTGAGGTTGCAGTTACAAAAATCCTTAAACTGTTAGTCATTCACCAATGACTCTTGCCTCGCAAACTGAATAGTTGAAGCAGGTAGGATTGGTGCTCCAAAGTATTCCACTGGTCCTTGAAGTGTAGGATTGCCTCTTATCCGATCCACCACAAACAACAGTTCTTGACACCTAAAAGATGCTTCTCTGTCTTCAGCAAACTTCTTGTAAAAGAAGGGTTGAATCAAGTAAGTGATTCAGCCTTCAAAAGCTTGATCAGGATGTAATGATCAGTAGCTTGAGGTCTTCAAGTGTTTGTACTTGATGTAACTTGATAGTAGGTTACACTTGAAGATATATCTTGATCAGTAAGTTTAAGCTCAGTATATGTCAGTAGGGTGTCTATATAAACATGATAGCTTCATATGGATTATGATCTTGTTGTTCATCATCTTCAAACCGAGTCAGGAGTCCCCTATTTATAGGTGTGAATCCTTTGACTTGTGTGTGAATTTCAAATGTAGCCGATTCAGACTTATCTCCATCTTGACTTGCTTTCTGTCTCTATTCATAGAACAAACACTGTCAGTCAGCTTTTTGTCGGTTTCCAGACTATCCACCCTTTGATTTATAACCATTGGTTAATTCTCTGAATCTTTCCAACATTCCTTTTATCATGACCATTGATTTGTTGACAAAATCAAGGATTGTAATCCATCCTTATCCATTTAATCTTCCAAAGTAACTTCTATTAAATTGAGATTTCCATTCACCAGATATTAGAAGATATCAGTCAGCTGATGTAGTTAACTGTCAGCTGGTTTAAGACTGCTGTGTTTTAATAACACTTCAGTCAACTGCTTCTCATCTAACTTTTTAATTGTGAAGTTAGAGTACACCATTTTGATTATAACTAAGTTCCAATCACCATATAACATATGGAACTTAGAACTTGTACACAAGGTATATGTAATCAGTTTAGGTCATCACAAACTTCCTTAAATTTTGATTTCATATCCTTGACTTTAAATACTAAGTTTGATCCCTTAGCCTTCAATAACTGAGTTTGAACCATCAGCCATCAGCCATCAACCATTAGTAGGTTCCTAGTTAGTCTACTGACCTAAACACCCTACTGACCTAGACAGGTCGGCTGATAAAGTCAGCTGACCATTTTAGAGTGCTTGTTTGATCAAACCTATACAAAAATCAGACTCTGGTAAACCTATACAATTAATATAGACATCTTTTTCCCTTTGATCTATAACAGCTAGTCTGGCACTCATCATTAAAACTTAAAATATGTCCAACAGTAATCTTACCTAAACCTAACTTATCGTAAATGTGGCGGGGCATCAAACTCACGCTCCCACCTAGGTCACACATCGCATTAGGGTACGTCTTAGAACCTATGGTACAAGGTATCGAAATACTACCTGGATCTTTATGTTTCTGATGTAGCTTATTCTGGAATACGGCAGAACAATTCTCATTCAAACACACAACCTCTTCAATTTTTGCTTTGTTAGACAATATCACTTTCAGAAATTTAACATAAGAAGGCATATTCGCAATCGCATCTATGAGTGGGATATTAATCTCAACTTTTCATAAAATGTCGATGAATTTATTCTGACTCTTGGTCAATACATTCATCTTAAGACCTCTCGGGGGAAAGGGTGATGAATTAACATCAATAGTATTAGGTTTAGAATTCATACCCTTCTTACCTTTGTCGCGTGCCTCGCTCGGTTGTGCAGGTTTGCTTGACTCGACATCCTTCTTCTCGGGATTCGGAAACTCTACAACATCATCGGAGTCATCATCACTATCCATCGGCTTAATATTCACCTTAATCAACTCAGAATCGACATTATCTTCCGCTTCCTCATCATCAATAACCGGTGCTTTCTTCTTCTTTTCCCGAGCCACCTCAACTTCAACCCCAATTTTCTTACAACTCCGAGTGTAAATCGCATTAACCGGATCAACAGACCTAAGCACCCTCTCAATACCAAGATCATCATCATCTTCAACCGCAGTTTCTTCAATCGAAACAACATTAAACCCCTTCGGATTTCTCACCATATTACTCGGTAAGCCCCCCGCCGGGGTGGTGTTCATTTTTCTTAAATCTAGCCAACTTGATGCTCTAAGTTTCGTATAGCCGCTTGTATTTAAGTTATGCTATTTCAAAACAATTTGCCCAATTGTTCAATGGTTTATTCAAGAGTCCTCATCGGCGGTTGATGTTGATTCTGATTGTTGGTTCTTCCTAGAGAATTCGGTTGTTTGATACACATTCGGCATTTGATTCAAAGGACCGGATTATTGATGTTACTGAAAATTCTGAGTAGAAGGCCGGCTTGATTCGGATTCTGGTTCCAATTCTGATTTTGTTTCCATTTGATGTTGCATGAACTATTAGGGTGGAGGTAACGGCTGGGTTGTGTGGATATATGGCTATTTAAATGTGATTTCTCCGATGAGACGAGTGGTGACAGCGGTGGTGGATAAGAAATATATGAAGTTTCCGGTGAGAATATGAGTGCGAACTCGGAGTCGTCAAATTGGCAGGGCTTGGCCTGCTTGTATTAATTATTCGGGGATTGTGAGTTACACACAGCTCCTATTTATAGGCATCGGACTAAGTATGATTTTGCTAATGATGACAAGACAGAATAAAGTACAATTAAGCATAAACGCGATCCCGGGTTGAGAGGTGGTGATTCACCCTGAAGTCGTCTATCCTTTGTGCGGGCTTCTCAAGGGCCTTGTGATGGCGAGCCAGTAGATTCCCGCAATCGGGGGTTAAGTCCGGTTTGTGTTGATATATTGAGAAGGCTGTCCGGATAACCAAGGTCTGGCCTTGATTTGGATTAATGTGGAGAGGGCGGACAGGTCCGTTTGCTTGCAGCTATCATCTAGCCTGGCAGCAAGCTAGATGAGGATGGAACCGGCTTAAAGGCTTATGATGTGACCTCCGACCGGATCAAACCCGGGTCCGTGAGATCATATATGGGCTCCCCATATCAATGGCCCCCTACTCCATGCCTTGCCAACTTTCTCTGGAGGAGCTTTATAGTGTAAGGCGCGGAGTAGAGTTTGTTAGCACTTTTGCTGGTGATATGCTCCGGTTAATTTGTTGGGAGGATTTTCGTGCCAGCTTTGGTTGTCGTCGGCATTGTGACATAATCAGTTAGATTCGGTATGAAGTGTTGCACTGAGGTGCGGACAGGCTTAGAGCCGGGCTCGGCTAAGCGTTCGTGGCAGTTAGAGGTATGACCTCGATTCTATGATGGACGTGAAGGCTGACGTGATGGCCTGCGGTTGCTGATTGGTTGGCAATGCTTCATTTTTTGTGCCCTATGATTACTATTGAAATTCGAAATTTCAGACACGACGGTTCAGTTTCCCACCCCTGATCGCCAATAAATAGAGGGCTACCTCCTCACTCGTATACTTTTGCAAAAAATGCTTCTTTTCCATCCTAATATTCCGGTGAGTTAGCGCTTTTCCGGTGAAGGTTGAAGTTGTTTTATGGTGATCTCCGGCTTCAAGCAAAGATCCACAGATTGCCATTTTTTCCCCACATACAGGTAATCCATTAACGATTCGATTGCTTCTGATATGAAATATACATCATAGCTAGTCTTTTCATGAATTTCTGTTTGAATATCGCATACCTTTGGGAGATTTTTTTGCTTAAGATCCCCTCTTCATACTGTTGTTCCCAGATTTATTGTTCTTGTCTTCATGTACTTCCCTATGTTGATTTATAAGTTTTTGGTGTTTTTAGATCTTGCTTTAATTCGATTAATAGCCTCTCCTTTGTTTTTCGTTTTCCAATGAAGACAGAGTATGGGCGAGGTGTCGAGATCGTAGCGTACTTGGTTGATCTCGGCCCAGCTTCATAGTCTAGGCAATAACTAATCGACGCGCCCTTGTGATTACAGAATGTCTTCTGAATCAGCTACCGAGAATGATGTTGTTGCATGTGGTTATGGATCCAGAGGAGAAACCTAAGAGACCTCGTCACAGTAGGATTAGACTGAACAAGGTCAACCTGCTATTAGAGTGAGGGGGAGTGATAAGGCCCGAGCCGCTGCCAGTAAACCCGCCGCTGTGGCCAAAGGGAAGGGCAAAGAAAAAGAGAAAATCCCTACTAAAGCTCGATCTGCCGCTGCCCTCCGAGAACTTGCAGAGGAAAAGGCCTTTGATAGGGAGGTCGAGAGGGTATGGAAGAACTTCAAAGATAACCATAAGTATACTAATTCGGTGGCTGCCTTTGATATCCCACACAGTTATAGGTTTACCCGGTTCGAGAAAGATGAAGACTGGATGTGGCTAAGGTCTGTGGGCGCGATTCCAAGGACTTCATTTGGCTTCACTATGACGACCTTGTAGCCGGACTTCGGCCCCCGTTTGATCTATTTTTTTGTTGAGTTCCTATGGGAGTTTAACGCCCTTCCTTGCAACCTCACTTTAGGAACAATGAGAGTTATCATGGCATTCATCGTGATATGCATATTGTCAGGTAGAGATCCATCCATTCCAGTGTTATTAAATTTTTATTCTTTTTCAAGACGCGTGATAGACGGTTAGCTCACCCCTCATAAACTTAAATGCCATTTGCTCTTTGACCTTCACGACCGAGTGAACTCATGGAACACGAGGTGTATGCATGTGGAATCATCGGTGGGGGGGCCCTTTCCTCACTATGCTGCCAAGAAAACTAAAAAAGCTGAGGATGTAGAAGTGGGTAAGCCTGGTGAAGGTGAGACGAAGTTCATCAAAGAGCTCTATAAGCTTTGGGGGTACGATGCCAAGCGCAGTACTCAAAATGGACTTTTAACTGGCGTCGTCTCTTAGCGGTCGAGCGGCAGGGATATCGGGATCAGACGTTGGGGATCCTTCAGTCAATGTGCTCTCTATTGACTGTGACATGGATTGGATCGGTGATTTCCACATCAATAGATGTCTTCCCTCTATTTGCTGGGTCTTCCAAGGGGATCCTAGCCGTAGACCCTCGAGTAAAATTTTACTTTCTGCTTTGCTATTATTCATGTTGCCCATTGCCTTTCATAGTTGTGCACTTTGAACTTATCCATCCTTAATTTTTGCAGTGATGACTAATCCAACAAAGGCGAGGAACGACTCTATTGCCAAAAAGAGAGCCGCGGCTGTGGCTAAAGAAAAGAGCTCAGGGCCCTTCAGAAGACTGCTCTGCCAGCCGTTGATGAAGAAACTGATACTGGTGAGGGTAACCCGGAGGCGCAAGCTCAGCCCTCAGTTCCTAGGGCTCATGAGAAATGGATAGTAATCAGATCCTCTATCGTTGAGAAGCAGGTTCACGAGGCCGCTATAGAGAGGCCTGTGAAAAATGAGGGTGTTAGGGCCGCTGGTGCCTCGGGAACTATGTTTTGGATTGCCTTGAGTAAGCTAACGAGCCGGCAGATCAATCGGCTTCGAAAAAACCCAGGCTTAAGGAGAGCTAAATTCCAAAGTCCTATGTCCCTTCCTCCGATCAAACCACAATTCCAGCGCCTTGAGGCATAAGTAGTTCCAGCAGTCCTCCGGCTGAAACCCAAACTGAAAAAGGGAAAGATTTTGGTCTTATTGACCTCAACTGATACATCGTCTCATCCGCTTCTCCACAGACACCACATATACCATGCCCTACTCGCCGAATAAATAAATTCTTTGCTGTAGGAAGTTCATTTTGTAGGCCGCGCCTAAAATCATCCCAAGCGCTGCTAATGTGGCTATAAGCTATTTCTTTGGAAAGCTCCTACTAAGATGAGAAATTCCCCGCCTCAAAGCATTTCGGGGAGAACCAGCTAGCTCTGGGTTCGCACCTTTTATTTATTGCCCTGCGCCTTTCCGGTAAGCTTTCGGTATGCCTATCGGTACACTCAGAGGCACTAATCGATTACGATAAATTGGATCGGATTTGGCTGTTTTTTCTTCTAAAGCACCTCGACGACCTATGTTCCCCATTCCTGCCTGTCCTGTGCCAACCTCGGGATGTAGAAAAAGTATCGGCTGGATGAATCAAAGCGGATACTAGAGTGGGACCCGGGAATAGTCAGTCTGGCATTATATGGTGGGTTTTGTTCAGGTTCGGCGATCGGAGGGCTCGTCAATATGGACCCGGTCTGATTTTAGAAAACCAACCGATAAAGCCAGGGCCACTCTGTTGGGCCATGAGATCGGATCCATTCCCCGTATCCAAAATTTGCCATTCCCCCGACCTAATGAAGTGCGGATGAAGATCGGCCGTGGTGTTACGGATCGGATTTATATGGCTGATCAAGTGGATCCCCGGAGTGGCCTTATGGAGTCGATCGATGATCTTTCTACGATTTCTGGAGATCCTTTTTGCGTGGTGAGTTTTCAAATTTTATTTCTTAGTATTTTCCTCCCCTTTTGACCTCATGTTTTTAATTCATGTCGGTTTCAGTTGGCTACTGTTGTGAAGCAGCAACAAGGATGTGCAAAGAGTAAACTCAGGGGAGGATCCATGCCATTGGTGTGGTGATAAGCCAGAGGCCAACCTCGATCATACTGTCCGGGAGCTTTGAACCGCAAACACTCGTCTAACTGAGTTATATAAGAGAATTACTGAGGAGAAAGCGGCCACTGAATTAGAGCTGACTAAGATGAAGACTCTTCATGGGCAGGACGAAGCCGAGGCGAGGAAAATTGCTGTTGATTTTCAAAAAAAAATATCCCTTGCCAAGCAAGCGTGGAAAGATGAGCAGGAGAAAACTACGTCGCTGCAAAAAGAGTTTGAGACTTATAAGGCGTCTAAGGCTACAAGGGTGGAGGCTATAAAAGGTCAGGCCGTTGCCGATTTTAAGAGTTCTGAAGAGTATATGAAAACGCTTAACGACTTGAGCCTTGAGAACTTTGATAGAGGCTTCTACCATATTGCCCATTGTGCTAAAACTGTTCAAAGGGAAGTGGCTCCGGGCATGGATGTGTTTCAAGAGTGGCTTACCACTGTTCCCTATGTTCCAACTCTCCATGCCTTACACGCCGAAATCCCGTTTGCTGACGAAGAGATAAAAAGTTTCAACGATGACCAACGAGCTACTAGAGCTTTAGAGTGGAACCCTCCGCCCCGGGCCCCAGTGAATCTGTGGGATATGATTGAAGAGGCTGCCCGAGTTGAAGAGCCCGTCCTAGTGATTGAGCCCGCCACTGTGTCGGAGACTGAAATATATGAGAACTACTAGTGCATGTTACGGCTTCGCAGAGCAGCTCTGAACCTCCTGCTCAGCCTTAGCTTTCTCTTGTTGAATCTCCTTTCTGATTACTTGTAATCATTTGAAAAAACTTTTAACGATTCCGCATTGTACTTGTCTTTTGGCGGCTATATTCGAAGCCGGAGATCACCTTTGGGTGTAATCAATTTTTGAATTAAATTTTGCAAGTGTATCTGAAATACATGGTTTGGCTTGAATTCATTTTTTATTTGAACCGCTCTCATTTTCTCCGACTTGAACCAATGGAATATCTGGATCACTTATCCACAGCGGGTTCTTAATGATTGAACCAGGTGCAGAAAGGCCTGAAATCGTGAATCGAAAAATGTAACGCGCGGCCTCTTTGTTTCGAGCATGGCTATCCGTGAGTCTTAATTGGTCGAAATAATTTGCCTTATTCTATTGACTGCTCTAAGTGTGTCATCCTTGGAAGTGTAAGAGTGTTCCTCTGACATGCCTATTTATTATTTTCTTTGATAACCGTTATCTCAACCGCCGGGATAGTAACTGATGTAGCATTAAGATTTGAATTTGAAAAGAGCTAATCTTGTCCATCGGATCTGGCCGATCTGGACCGTAAATCCTTTTGGGCCTGATTATAAAATGAGTCTTCGACCATCATTTCACTTATATGTGAAAATTCTGAGCTTCTGTTTGTCAACAAACTTTGTAGCTCTGTCTTTTGCATCTATTTTAGTAATATGCCTCATTCCACTGCTCAATCGCCCTTCTTTAGCACATCGTCCAATGAAGTATTGGCGAATTTCTTAGGGTATTTCAATCGGTGCCCCCTACTGATGAAAGGGCCTTGAACCAAAGCAAAATAAACGGAGGATCTCGGATCCGTATCTCTTTGTCTGGCTGGGAAGACCTGGTGGTCCGGCCCTCCGGTCGCTACAATACAATGGTGGTGAATGAATTTTACTCGGCTCTGTCCGAGATGGGGTCTAGATGGCCACTAAACTCTATGCCTGTGCATGGAGTTGCGGTTCCCTTTTTTCGGCCGTCATCAACAACTTTTTCAATCTTCCCCACTATGACCCCGCCCTTCATTATAAGCGGGCTTGGGCTTTAGACGAAGACGAGATCTCCCGGCACGTGCATCAAAATGGAGCACTTCACTATTTATTTCTTGAGTCGTGGGAATTTGCCTCAGAGGGGGTTTGCATCCGAGCTATCTCAGGATGCACGGGCAAGGATGTGCTTTATCAACACCCGTGTGTTTCTCACCGATGATTTGAAGGAGGTTACAGAGGAGAAGGACCTGCTCTTACTTGCTATTGTTACCCCCTCTGTAAATATGGATGGGGTCTGTTGATGCATCGTGAGCGGTTGTCCTTCGCTACTAGCAAGAAGCATGGTCGCTCCATTCCGTTTCCCTAGCTGATTTCCATCATTTGTTCTGCCTTGGCTATTACTTGTCCATCAGACGAGTATCTTCCCCGGCAGAACATTGAGTTTGATGAAATCATATCCGGCTCCTCCCCTGATCCCGGTCTGTTTTCAGATGACAATGAGTCGTCACAATTTTAGTTTTCCTATGCAAAGTTTGTGTTTCTTGTTTATTCATAAATAATGTTGCTTGAATTTGTGTTTGCACTTTGTGTACGTGCTCTTTTGATCGTATTTTGTCGATTTGAGTCTGAATGCATCGACAATCCGGCCCTCTTGTCAAGGTTGGGCCTCTTAATTTAAGAAGAGACGCGAACACATGTACCCTGTCAGGCATTAAATTCGAGAGACCTGTGGCTCTTCTAGAAGACCGTGCGTTGATTAATGCCATCAATATGGATCAAATTTCTACTTTGAATTTGAAAAGTCAGGTAACCATAACCGTAGGATCCATTCAATTCCTGCCATTGGTATACCCTCTTCCTCTATAAACAGAGGGGAATTTTGGCTGTTTTGGAGCATAGAACACATTGTTTGAAACATGTGCTTCTATTTCTGCTCCTACTCTGTAATCCTCTTCTGGCTCTACTTCTCCCTCCCTATTGTCTCCTTTCTTCAGCACAGCGTCTGCCAATGCTATCCAGAATTATAGAGACTACTTTGCCGATCGTGCACACTTACCCAAAAGGATCCTGAATCTAAACAAGATTGACGGGAGCGGGTCCTTGTTCCATATGTCCTATTCTGGCTAGAGCCACTTTCTTCTTGTTCCCATTAGGAGGTGCAACCTAACCCTGGACCGTGAATTTTATGTCATTATGTCCGAGGCTCAGTCTGTTGAAGAAGTCTCCTCTGTTTCCGTTCGGGGTATCCAGGTGCGCTTTACCCCGGCCGTGATAAATGAGTTTCTGCAACTCCCCATATTTGATCTGGCCATGCATTTTGAAACGGCATTTTCTCTGAGCTCAATCGTGGTATCGGGAATGGAAATAAGTTATCAACAGCAGGGCTATTCCTTCTGATAATGTCAAGGTGCTGACTGACGAAGAGGCCATCCTTATACATGCTGTATGTACCCCGGATGTTAATGTTGACTGGGGACTCCTCATTCATCGTGAGGCCGTTAACTTCGCAAGGGATATGAGGCCGGACCATCCAATACCGTATCCTTGGTTGATCTCCAGCCTCATTCGGAATGACCCTAGCGCCTAAGGATCAATATCTACGCTCAAATTTTAACTGCTAGTGTGTTGCATTTTTATTGTGATATTTTATATATGGGCATGGGCCCCCTTGTTTTGGATATGACTCCTCAGTGGTTGTGTGGTCTTGCTGAAAATAATTCGTTGTTTAGGACTTGCTTATTTGTAATTTTGTGAAGATCTGAACTCGTCTTTGATTAAGCCGTCATAATATAAAACCTTCATAAATGAGTCATAAAGTCGAAGCTTTTACAAAATAATAAAGAAAGCCTAAACACTCAAGTCGTAAACAAGAGGATGTCCATAACCCAAAAGAAACAAACTCCAACGATTGTTACATATAATATCTCTTCAGATTAACCGAGTGCCAAGGGCGATTGAGCTCGAATCCATCTTTGTCTTAGATAACATAGGTCCCTTTCTTGATTTCCCTAACGATCTAGTAGGGGCCTTCCCAGTTTACTGTTAACTTCCCTTTATCGGACTTCAGCCCCATCACCTTTCGGTTTCGCAAGATGAAATCCCCGACTCTAAAAGAGTGGTCCCGAATTTTGCAATCATGACATCGCTTTGCAATATGTTTGTAATTGAACATTCTTAGGTAAGTCCCCACTCTTTTTCCCTCGGCTAGATCTAGATCGAGCTTCCTGTTGAAGAGATTATCGTCCACATCGTACTTTGCTACTTTGATACTTAGGAGGGCAATTTTGATGAGGGTCATTGCCTCTGATCCATAGGTCAAAGCAAAGGGAGTCTCCCTGGTGGGCGTTTTGATCGTTGTTCGGACGGCCCATAGAATGGCGGGTAGCTCGACTACCCATCCCCCTGACTTTTTGCTCACACTTTCGCTGATACTTTTCCTCAACATTTTAATGATTTGCTTATTTCTGGCTTCGGCTTTACCATTCCCTTGCAGATACACAACTGATGACTGCTAGTGTTTTAACGTTATAGTCCTTGAAAAATGTTGAAAACTCGTATCTGAACTGAGGCCCATGGTCCGACACCACGCCCTTCGAACTCCGAATCTGGACCAGATCTGATCGTGCAATAAATATGTCGCATTTTTTGCTCCAATACTTACCATTGGCTTGGCCTATATCCATTTAGTGAAATAGTCCACGTCTACATGACAAGCTTACAACCTCCTCTTCCAGGTAGGAATGGTCCGATCAAATCGAGGCCCCATATGTCGAATGGCCAAGCTGAGACGACAATACTTTGTTCAACGGATGGTAGCCTCAGTATGTCTTTGTGTACCTGACATTCAGGGCATTCTCTGATGAGTTTTTCAGAGTCTTTCATGATCGATGGCCAATAGTATCCGGTGGTTATTACCTTTTGGGCTAGACAGCGACTCGCAGGATGACCTCCACATACTCCTTGATGCAATTCCGACAGAATCTTTTCACTTTCCTCCTTACGGACACATCTGAGAAGCGGCCTACTGAAAAATCTTCGGTATAACATCCCGTCATCAAGAATATATCTAGCCGCTTGCCTTTTAACGGCATGAGCTTTGTCTGGATTTGTGGGCAAAACACCTATTTCGATATATGCTCGTATATCATCCATCTAGCATGGAGTCAAAGTTGGTGCATCAATGTCCATGATCTCTATTTTTTCAATAACCAGGACAGAACGATATTCTACCATTATTGACAGGTCGGCTATTTCTTCTTCCAGGGATAATCTCGACAGATAATCAACTCTTTCGTTGTCCACTCTACCGATTCTGGTGAACTCACAAAACTCAAAATCTCGCTTCATTTGTTGGAAAATCTCATGATATTTTTCTAAAATGCCACATCATGCCTCATATCCCATTGGGATTTGTTCGACAATAAGCTGAGAATCACAGTAGACTTGGACATTGCGTACCTTCATTTCCCTTGCTAATTCAAGTCCGACAATCAAGGCCTCGTATTCTACCTAACTGTTTGTTGCCTTGAATTCGAACCTCAAAGCCTTTTCAATTTCCTCCGTTGTGCCCAGCTCGGATAAGATAACCCCCGCTCCGCTTCCGTTTTGGTTGGAAGCGCCATCTATGTACAGGTTCCAACAGTTGTTGGGCTTTAAGTTTTCACTTGCTGGTTCCGACGCAGGCAGCGCATCCAATCGCTCTGAGGTGAAGCTAGTTTTTGCTATAAAATCAGCTAAAGCTTGGTCCTTGATCTCTCTTCTGGGTTGGCAGTGAATGTCAAACTCGGTAATCTCTATAGCCATTCGGAGTAGGCGACCTGAAAGGTCTGGCCGGTGTAATACTTGGTGTAGAGGGCTATCGGTCATGACAATGATTGTGTGCGAGGTGAAGTATCCTCATAATTTTTGAGCTGCTATCACTAGTGAGTAGTCTAACTTTTCCATGTTGATGTACCGACTTTCCACCGGACTGAGCACTTTACTGACGTAAAAAATAGGTTGCTGGTGGGCTCGGGTTTCTTTTACCAAGACGGCCTCTATGGCCCAGTCGGATGCTGCCAAATATAGGAATAAAGTCTCCCCCGTAAGGGGACTGACTAGGAGTGGTAGTTGTCCGAGATATTCCCTGAGGGCCTGAAAGGCCTTGGAGCACTCCTCATCCCATGAGAATGATTTGCTACCCTTGAGGACCTTAAAGAAAGGCAAGCACTTCTCGGCTGATTTGGAGATGAATCGACCCAGAGCTATGATCTGACCATTAAGTCTCTATACTTCCTTGACCACGGTAGGCTCTCGCATGTTGAGTAATGCGTGAATCTTCTCGGGGTTAGCCTCTACACCCCTGTGACTTACCATAAATCCCAGAAACTTGCCCGCGCCAACCCCAAAATGTACATTTGGCCGGGTTGAGCTTCATTGAATGTCGACGCACATTTTTTATTATTTCAGCAAGATCAGCAGCATGACCCCCATTGCCGATTTTACGACCATGTCGTCTATGTAAGCTTTCATATTTCGGCAGATCTGCGAGCTAAACACCTTGTTTACAATTCTCTGATTACTTGGGACCACTTTTTCGACCCAAAGGGCATCATTTCGTAGAGCCCTGTTGCAGCTCTAAAAGCTGCTTTTTCTTTATCAGCCTCCGCCATCTTGACCTGATTGTACCCGGAATATGCATCTAAAATCTCAATGTCTTGAAACCGGTGATGGAGTCGACTAACCGGTCAATTTTGGGGAGCTGATAGGGATCCTTCGGACAGGCTTTGTTTATGTCTGTGAAGTCTACACACATTCCGCACTTGCCATTATGCTTCTTGACCATCACTACGTTCACGAGCCAGGTGGGATATGCCAATTCCTTAATGATTCTTGTTCGCATTAGTTTACCGACCTCAACCTTGATAGCGGCCTCCTTTCCTAGGGTGAATTGTCTGGCACGCTGTTGAATCGGCTTGTATGTGGTGTCAATGTGTAGGTGATGTAACGCGACATCTGGCTCTACACCTTTCATATCGGTTACCACCCACGCAAATTCATCTATGTTCGCCTTTAATTGCATGATTAAGGCCTCTTTTTCTACCGTGGGTAGATGAGCCCCAATCTTGACTCTTTGGTCAGGATAAGCATCGTTAATGATTACCTCAAGTAGCTCATCGTCAGTGGTAAAGTTGGGCTCATTTCTGACCTGTAAGGTCTCACACTCAACTTCAGAAGGGGTCATCTCCCTCACCATATCCATTAAGCTTGCTCCTGCTGTGTCTAGTTGCTCAAATTGAGTATGTTTGCTCTCAGTCCGTGAGGTGTGAATAGTTGGGGGGATTTTGCATCATTAAACAAAAGAAAATTTATAAACCCTAACTACCATGCAAAACTAACTCCTAACCGGCCGAATACCGGGTAATTGATAGTAGAGCGAAGTGAGTAAGGGGTCGATCCACAGGGAATTGGGATGTTGAATCTAATTTCACTAATTCCTTTGAATTGTTACTTAGGAAAAACGAATAAACGAAAGAACAAATAAAATAAACGAAAGAGCAATTAAAATAAATCTAACCTACTGAAATAAAATAACACAACCTAAACTAAACTAAAGATACATGGGATCAAGCGATTGCACAAACCAAGTGATTTCAATCCTAGTTCATCTCATGATTTTAATTCAAATTGTGGTTTCACCTTTACACGAGATACAAATCCCTAATTCCTTAGTGAATTTAATCTCAAGCTATGGATTCCTAATTCCTTAGTGAGTCCAATTTATCAATCTCTCATCTTCCGAATGTTGAGATCGATTTACCAAACAAAACTCGGGGTATTTTAGAATCTAACAACCTAGATAATTAACCAATTAATTTTTCACATAATTAATGATTAAAGATCCTAACTTTCTATGGTGATCTAGTCTACGCAACTTCCGTATATTGTAAACGTATCAATAGCAAACTGATCTCTCGATCTAATTCACATCATAGCATCAAAATCATAGAACGATACAAAATAAATTAAAGATCATAAAAACGAATAAGGACTGAATAAATTAAATAAATAAACTCACATAGTTTGGTACATGATTGAATCCATGAATCGAAAACGGAAGAAAAACGACATCCTAATCTAACCCGGATCACCCGAGCACAAGGCTCGGGTGACCGGCCTTGGATTGCCCTCAGAGCTGCCGCTGCTGCTATGTGTTTGTGTAGTATGAGAATAATAATAATGAATTAGGGTTTGGGGGCTACGCTGCTTAAATAGAAGAATAGGTCGGTTAATGAAATTGCGGCGCTGGACGCTCGTCCGGATGGAATAAAACTTCCAAAATTCATATCTTGAGTTGTAGACCTTCAAAAATTATGATCCGAATGTCATAAAAAAGCTCTCGGAAAACTCTACAACTTTCATTAAGGACTCTTCTTCAGAAAAACGCCTTTTGATTAGCCCGTCGTATTACGAGTCGTTTTGGGATTTTCCCAAGCTTTATTTCATCTTCATCCTCTTGTATCTCTTTCTTTCCACTTTAATCTTCAATCAAACATCATTTAGACCTCTTCCATTCCACATTTGTGCACCTAAAAGATGACAAAAACCGAGCAAAAGCGTAAAACCATACAAAATAGATAATAAAACCACGATATTTACTCGATTTTGCATTTTAACTATTCAAAACGTCATTTTCTCAATTAATCGATTATAAGCTCGAATTCTACGAATAACATCCATATATGGGGAATATTGATATAAAATATATCCTTATAAACGTATAAATTGACCCTTAACAACTCCCCACACTTATCTTTCGCTCGTCCGAGCAAAACAAAACAAAGTCAAGCTCGAGACAAATAAACATCCATACAAATATGAAGTATATTCAATAACTTAGAAGTTCACCCGTGTAGTGTGTGCATAGCCATAATAAACTTCCACTAAGTTCCACAATTTGAAAGTTATTCAAACCAAAACTAGCACAGTTTCCCATCTAAGTTAGAAATATTCAAAAATTATAACAGGCACTTTACAAAACATACATATCCCAAAAGAAATAGTAGAGAATATCTAAAACATTTACATGACGGACTCGGAGGATAATCCCTACAACATATCCTTGATTTATATCTGGGTATAAGATTAACGATAACTAAGTCCTTACTTATTCATAATAATATATTTCAATATTTTCACTTTTTCACACTTTTCTAACACACATCAGAATAAACTTTTGCCTCATAGCGAGAATAGGACATTTCAAGATAATCCCTACCTTACTCCAATCATAAGGTAGCTATAAACCTGATTGTCGTCGTGAGCTTTTGGTCATCATAGTGGAATAGGACATCGTGGTACACCTACCTCACCCAAATCATAAACCGACTTCCGACACACACAATTACAATTATGTTTACTTAGAGATTTTTAATTTGGCGGTGGAAAAGATTATTTTCTAGTAGCACAGACCATGAGCATAACACCTCAAGTAAACAATTTATTACTATTGCAAAGACTTAATCACGTTTCACTTATCACATTCAAACTTATGAGATATTCACAGTATGTCATACTTTAATCCTAGAATACAAACTACTAAACTTTTCAAGAATTGTACATAAGCAAAGAAACATGCTATAATCATCAAAAATCTCCAACTAAAATGGGTTAGGCTTTCAACATTTAGCTCATCATTTACTATGGCATGTGAAAAGAGTGTCGGGTGAAACAACTAAATTTACTAAATATGCGAGAATCAAAGATCAATGATTATAAACATCGAACAAAGACATGCAATGCTCACTCAGGACAAAACAAAAATTTTAAAATTAAGCACTTTTCATAGAAATATAATAGAAATTGAGCAAGCGACTCATAGATACATATAAACCATCCTCTCCCCCACACTTAGATTGCAACTTGTCCTCAAGTTGTGCAGAAATAATAAATTAGAGAACTTAGCTGATTGGATGCTAGCAATTCCGGAAAAATCGGTAAAAACCAAAATTGCTTTGCATAGCTCGATGAGATCGTGGAGCATCACAGTAAAGCTGAATTCATCGTGAAAGTGCACAATAGCTATCAAAAATATCCTGCAGACTTGATTAGTGCAAAAAGAGTCTTCGGGGAAAAATAAAAGATTACATATATAAAGCACATGAAGAAAAGGATCATAGAGATTTTTCAAATTAAGCTCAACTAAAGATTGAATACTATACATGAAATACTACAAAGTCGTAGGCTAGGTGCAACTATATGAAAATATACTACAATGCAATCTACATGATATGCAATCCTAAAAATAAAATAAATAAAAAAATAAATTACAGACAGGCTCAAGTGAGCAAGTTGACCCACGACAACTCTACGGTGACTACGGCCTATCACGAGAAACTAAAATAAAAGCGAGGTAGTATTACGAAACCGACGATTAACTACACTCAAGAAAAATAAAGAAAAATAGAAAAACAATGCAACTAGATGACATGCAACTAAATGATATGCAAAAATAAAAGAAAATAAAAGAAAGAAAACTAGCCCACTCATTTGCAACATGAAATGTATATAATAAACGTCTACGAGATAATGACAAAGTTACGATAAACGAGCGATCTTATTCATTACACATGCGAGTAGATGCGCTTTAAGACTCGTCAAAGGTGATAGCATTATGGAAAACCAACGATTAGCTATACTAAGCAGATATAACTCATAAGGTTTCCATCGTAGCAACGGAAAACCGATGATTACTACCCAAATGAGTTATAAAAATAACAAGGAAGCACATAAGTCTCAAAGCTCACAAGATTCATCACGGTATGTAGCATACGAAACCGACATTAGCTACTAATTAACACGAAGACCGGTTATAGCATACGAGAACCGACAAGTAACTATAACTTGCATAGATGAATCATGTACAAGGAATAAGATCATTTACTTAGCATGAATTCATAGATGGAAAGGTATAACATTCATATTCAAGACATCTATGTAAAAATAAATAGGCCACGAGATGCTCAAATGTAAGCAATCCATACTAAATAAAAGCATTAGGAATGAGATCAAGAAAAAGCTGGACCGAATCGAGTGGCAAAGACAACTGTGACAGGTGTTCACCTCAAAATCTGACTTTGGACGGCGTTCAGCAAAACAAGCGCTCGTTTGACTTGAAAACCAACCGGACGGACGTTGAAAGCATAGACGCTCGTCTGGTCCTTTAAACGTAAGCAGTGAAAATATTTGAGCAGACGGCGTCAATACTTTCAAGCGCTCGTTTACTGCGGCTAAAGAAGCTGGGCGGGCGTTCACTAACTTGAACGCTTCGTCCATACAACGAATACACACAGAGAGAGAAAAGCGCAGACAAACCCTAAAAACTTAAAACACATATTAACATAGATCCCAAAGACCACTTTCAATTAAAGCACAAAGAGGTTAGATCAGAAAACACATAAGCGCATACTTCACGTTTAAACAAATCGAGTAAAAACTTTTGCACATTCTTAACCTTATGGTCATCGAAACACGGCAAAATAAAAACTCTCGATTTGGTAAGCGCTACTTTTATTAAAGCGAAAAATAAGCGTAACAAAATCGAGAAATAACAAGATCGATTCAACATGACACCTATTCCCGGCAAGCGGCGCCACTTTTGTTGGGGGATTTTACATCATTAAACAAAGAAAATTTATAAACCCTAACTACCATGCAAAACTAACTCCTAACCGGCCGAATACCGGGTAATTGATAGTAGAGCGAAGTGAGTAAAGGGTCGATCCACAGGAATTGGGATGTTGAATCTAATTTCACTAATTCCTTTCAATTGTTACTTAGGAAAAGCGAATAAGCGAAAGAACAAATAAAATAAGCGAAAGAGCAATTAAAATAAATCTAACCTACTGAAATAAAATAACACAACCTAAACTAAACTAAAGATACATGGGATCAAGCGATTGCACAAACCAAGTGATTTCAATCCTAGTTCATCTCATGATTTTAATTCAAATTGTGGTTTCACCTTTACACGAGATACAAATCCCTAATTCCTTAGTGAATTTAATCTCAAGCTATGGATTCTAATTCCTTAGTGAGTCCAATTTATCAATCTCTCATCTTCCGAATGTTGAGATCGATTTACCAAACAAAACTCGGTGTAGATTCAGGTTAACTCTCGTATTTTAGAATCTAACAACCTAGATAATTAACCAATTAATTTGTCACATAATTAATGATTAAAGATCCTATCTTTCTATGGTGATCTAGTCTACACGCAACTTCCGTATGTTGTAAGCGTATCAATAGCAAACCGATCTCTCGATCTAATTCACATCATAGCATCAAAATCATAGAAACGATACAAAATAAATTAAAGATCATAAAAACGAATAAGGACTGAATAAATTAAATAAATAAACTCACGTAGTTTGGTACATGATTGAATCCATGAATCGAAAACGGAAGAAAAACGACATCCTAATCTAACCCGGATCACCCGAGCACAAGGCTCGGGTGACCGGCCTTGGATTGCCCTCAGAGCTGCCGCTGCTGCTATGTGTTTGTGTAGAATAATAATAATGAATTAGGGTTTGGGGGCTACGCTGCTTAAATAGAAGAATAGGTCGGTTAATGAAATTGCGGCGCTGGACGCTCGTCCGGATGGAATAAAACTTCCAAAATTCATATCTTGAGTTGTAGACCTCCAAAAATTATGATCCGAATGTCATAAAAAAGCTCTCGGAAAACTCTACAACTTTCATTAAGGACTCTTCTTCAGAAAACGCCTTTTTGATTAGCCCGTCGTATTACGAGTCGTTTTCGGGATTTTCCCAAGCTTTATTTCATCTTCATCCTCTTGTATCTCTTTCTTTCCACTTTAATCTTCAATCAAACATCATTTAGACCTCTTCCATTCCACATTTGTGCACCTAAAAGATGACAAAACCGAGCAAAACGTAAAACCATACAAAATAGATAATAAAACCACGATATTTACTCGATTTTGCATTTTAACTATTCAAAACGTCATTTGCTCAATTAATCGATTATAAGCTCGAATTCTACGAAAAACATCCATATATGGGGAATATTGATATAAAATATATCCTTATAAAACGTATAAATTGACCCTTAACATGAATATATGTGAGTAATGCTGCAGGCTCACTGATTGATATGCCAATCATATCATCCACATAGAATTTTGCTCGTTGGTGCGGGATAGAGACAACCATTTGAAATTGTCTTAACACTGGTCCTCCGATGATCATGTTATAATTCGACTGAAGATCTACTACCAGCAAATTTACCTTTTCAGTTCTGAAAGGTGTGTAGTCCCCCATTTGCACATCAAGATCAATGGCTCCCTTGACATGTATCCTGTGATTCGTAAACCCTCAAGAGTACCACGTGCGGCCTTAGGCTGGAATCACCAAACCCCAATTCTTTGAAGTAGTTGTAATACAAAATATCTATACATGCCCCGGTGTCTATCATCACTTGGTTGACTCAGAACCTATTCGTGACCACTGAGATACTCAGACATGAGTCCTCTACGATGGTCGTTGTTACGAGCTCACTTTTGGTGTAACCGAGTGGTCGCTCACTCCTCCGTAAGATGGGAGGTTTCTCTATATGTTTGATGATAGACCATATTTTGTACTTGATCTGATTATTTCATTTCTATTTGCTTCCCCACCATTTCTCCGGTAATGATCAAGGAAACCTCAGGCAAATAGTTTTTCAAATTCTCTCTTTAGTTGGTAGCAGTCCTCGGTATCATGCCCCCTGTCCTCGTGGAAGGCACAATATTTGGACTGATCACGCCTTCTATCTGGTTTCATGGGGAAGGGTTTGGCAACTCATCTTTTATTTCATGCATCAATTGTGTGTAGGAGACATTCATGGGGGTCCAGTTCTTCTCCTTGAATTTTTCAGGCTCCTTGAGGTCTCGATCCCTGTTCTCTCGGGACTCTCTTGGAGGGCTTCTCTCGGTCCTTTGTTTTCCCCTGTGGGAGGATGAGGTACCTTCATTTCCCGCCGTCTCAACGTATTTCCTTGCTGAGCTTAGCATTTCTTGGAGATTAGTCGGTGGGTTGAGTACGAAGTATGACTTGAGGTACCTAGGACTCAGCCCTGTTTTGAAGCTACTCATCACCACATTGTCCGCTAATCCCCTTGTTAGCTCGTACACTTTATAGAATCGCTCATAGTAACTGTGAGTGGACTCGTTTTCCCCTTGCCGAACCTCGTGAAGGTCGATATGGGTTTTCTTTGGTCCTCCAACTGACTTACTCGGCTGTGAATTTATTGACCAAATCATCACAAGACAGACTCGATGCCGGTGACAAGCTTCGGATTTATGAGGCCGCCCTATCTTGCATGCCCACACAAAGGCAATACACCATGCCTCCTCACTTGAGGTGCACAAGTTTATCTTACTATGAAATGCTGATAGCCAGTCTAGGGGATCTGTGGTACCGTGATAGTTCGTAAAATTTGGTTAATGCGTACCTCCTCGGGGTGCCACTGAGAGGATGTCAGGATGTAGGACACTGGTACCCCAGGTGGATTTAGATTCCTTGATTGTTCTACCCCTTTGAAGCTCCTTCATTTTCTTTTTCATAATTGCCAACTCACACGTGTTTTCCTTGATAACTGCAATCTTGACGATACTTCGCTCTACCTGCGATTCTCCATGTCCTTCCTTTCGGGTTCGGACATACCTTTATCTCTCCAAATAACCCCGATCTGGGGCTGCACCATGAACGTTATCCGTGGGCCCCAGAAGAGCTAACACCGATTTTCTTCCTTTACTTGGGCGTGAAGTTGCATGGCTACTTTCACCATGGTCCTCGTGATACGATCTTGCAACTCTTTGAGGATTCATGGTTGGTTGTATCTCCATTTGAGTTGGCACTGGTGACACAAACTTGCTAACTGGTATGGGTGGAAATCCAGCGACTATAAGTTGCAAATTGTGTTGCCACATGTCCTTCACATATTCCATGTGGTTTCTTAATGCTATTCCATGTGTATTCGGGTTGATGAGTGGTGCCGCCTCGAAATTTTTTTTTTTCTCAAAGTTTAGGCGGGATGCCTCGCTTACGTGCTTCCCGCGGCTCTATCTTGTGGCGCTCTTCCGGCTCTCGAGCCTTTGCCTTTTCGTTTAGGACACTTCGCATGTCGGGGTCGATTGATTGTTTGTCGTTTCCGCGGACCGAACACGACCCACAGCTGTGCCCGCTGTGATGTGACACTGAACTGCCATTTGGAGGGTTGTTGCCACGTGTTGTGTCCTGATTGGCCCCTTTGGCCGGTGTTCCAGGTTCCACTTTCTTCCCTCCAACCATGATTTGAAAAGAAACTTGTGGGAAAAGCAAACTCAAACTTCTTTGATGGTGCCGTTCGGAATTGTATTGAAACCCAGAATCCGGCAAGGACTCACATACAATAATGTTCAAACTTGCCCGAAAAATGGACTGCTTGATATCATAAAGTGTATTAAACCTGGAAACGCTGATAATGAGTGTAGGCCACTTGAATACCACGTTGATGCTGCTACTGCTTTTGTTGACGTATTCCCAGACTGATTGTTCAAAATCCAATACAAATGATGTTCCATATGTTGATTTGAGCTTCAAGAGTTTGAGAGCACCGATCTTTAGGTTACAACCCAAAAATTAGAGCTTTTCCTAGAATTTGCACCGAACAAGCAGGCGGTGGACTCGCCGGAGAACGTTGTGGAAAC
Source organism: Gentiana macrophylla (assembly GCA_026214975.1). NCBI lineage: Eukaryota > Viridiplantae > Streptophyta > Magnoliopsida > Gentianales > Gentianaceae > Gentiana > Gentiana macrophylla. Next base: position 48,556,533 of record CM047813.1, read on the forward strand.
GGGTTTCACGGTGGTGATAACGACCGAGAAGGCTGATTTTTAATGAGTTTCCCGGTAACAGAGCCAATTGATGTTGCATGAACTATTATGGTGGCGGTAACTACTTGGCCGTGTGGATATATGGCTATTCAGATGTGATTTCTCTGATGAGACGAGTGGTGACATCGGTGGTGGATACGAAATACATGAAGTTTCTGGTGATAATATGAGTGCAAACTCGGAGTCGACAAACTGGCAGGGCTTGGCCTGCTTGTATTAATTATTCGATGGATTGTGAGTTACACGCAGCTCCTATTTATAGGCATAGGACTAAGTATTATTATGCTATTGATGACAAGACATAATAATGTACAATTAAGTATGAGTGGTGATTTCTCTGATGAGACGAGTGGTGACATCGGTGGTGGATACGAAATACATGAAGTTTCTGGTGATAATATGAGTGCAAACTCGGAGTCGACAAACTGGCAGGGCTTGGCCTGCTTGTATTAATTATTCGATGGATTGTGAGTTACACGCAGCTCCTATTTATAGGCATAGGACTAAGTATTATTATGCTATTGATGACAAGACATAATAAAGTACAATTAACCATAAACGCGATCCCGGGCTAAGAGGTGGTGATTTGCCCTAAAGTCGTCTATCCTTTGTGCAGGCTTCTCAAGGGCCTTGTGATGGAGAGCCAGTGGATTCCCGCAGTCGGGGGTTAAGTCCGGTTTGTGTTGATAAATTGAGAAGGCTGTGTACTGATGATCTCCGGATACCCAAGGTCTGGCCTTGATTTGGAGTAACGTGGAGAGGGGATTTGTCATTATCTCCCAATTTTATTTTTCACTGTCCTGATCCATGTTTTCTCCTTCTTTTTTGTCCTTTATTCCCACTCCCCCCAAAATATTTCAGACTTGGATGTTTTTTTTTTTTGTACCTTCCCCATATATATATATATATATATATATATATATATATATATATATCCTTGTTATTAATACACAATAAATGATTATTATTGTATGTCTACAAGTTACAAGACATAAAAAAAATAATGTCTACAAAGTTGCATTGCGGTATCAAGGGTTGTGCTTCGATCTACCCCTGCTTTGTTTATTGTTTCCTTTATTTGAATTGGTTTGGTCAAACATATACTCTTTGCTGTGTAAACTCCTTCAGCACCTTGCTGAGTCTTTTTATGAATTAAATTATTTCCCTGTGAGAGTAGTGAGAAGTTGGCGTGAGTTGGGCAATGCTTGGATATTACGTACAACCTCATGCTGAGAATAAAACCCTGACCCGCAGCTAATTCATATCTATGAATGAAATCCATAATTTAAGGCACATTCCTTTTAATCCCTCTGCAAAACACCAGAAGATCATCTGCATACATACAATGAGTAAGTTGAGGAAAATGTCGAGGAAGAGAGTAATGCAACATGGGTTGGGTCCCCAAAAAGAACATTGAGACCCCGAGTGAAGGCTTTGGTAAGCAGTGGCGGACTTACATACAACTAGGGGCGCAACTGCCCCCTTGATCGAAAAAATACACTAATATATGTACTATGTTTATATAGCCCCCCCTTAATTTTTTTATCTGCCTTTAAATTTTTTATTGCCCCCTAACTGAGATCGTACGTCCGCCCTTGTAATGGTAAGTAATATGAACAAGTATGGTGAGAGCAGATGCCTTTGCTCTATACCCTGGGAGGATTGAAAGAAACACACCGGGAGTCCATTAATCTGCACAGAAGATCAACAACCCCGTATGTTAGAGCAATGAACCGATGGTGAAACCTGAAAGATTGCAAGAGACGTTCAAGGAAAGGCCATGAAACACCGTCAAAAGCCTTAATAATATCTAACTTGAGAACCATATTGTTGCCTCTGACTTTTTTATGAATATGCTGAATAACCTCCTGGACAAGTAAAATATTTTCAGACATGCAGACTTCTCATCTCAGTTTGTGGAGGTGTTTCTGCAACAGGAGAGATAAGACCTTGGTGAAGATCTTATTGACCATTGTACAAAAGGGAATCGGTCAAAGTCCGAGAAAGTAACCGGGAGGTCCTTCTTTGGCAGAAGGCTAATAAAAATAGAGCCTATAGGTCTCGGGATGGGGTGGCTAGAAAAGAAGACCTTAACTTCCATAAAAACATCTTCCTAAATAATATCCCAGAATCGCTAAAAAAATAGCAGAGAAAACATCTAGTCCAGGAGCGCTACTTGCATCTAAAGAAAAAGCCACCGTCTTGACATGTTCCATTGTAATCTCAGTAAGAAGGTCCTCATTATCCTCGTTTTTAAAAATATGTGGAAGATTTTAAATGAATTCTGGAGTTGTAGAGTCGTCAATATCAATGCCTTGAGAGAGTAAATTCGTGGAAAAAGAATGGACGCTTCATTGTTAATAGCTGTGGGTTCAGAAATCCAATCACTCATAGATGATTTTATCTTCTTGATCATACTGTGTTGGCTATAGGCTTTGACCGATGTGTGAAAAGATTTGTGTTCCGATCACCATCTGAAAACCACTTAAATTGACAATAGTTGCAGTACGACGAAATAGTGCCTTCCACAACCACTGTTAGCCAGAAATGAATACATCTTCCTCTTGAATCCATATCCTCATTAGTGGTGGTTTAAGAATGTCAACCTCAACATGCACTCTAGCAGCTGATTGTAAGGTCCCGTTCCCGGATACCGAGTCGTTATCCAGAAAAGAACGTTTGGCACGTATAGAATTAAAAAAATTAATATTATAAGTAAACTTCTATGTAATCGTATCGAGTTAAGAAAATATGGAAGCTAAAAGAGACTCCGGTGAAACATAAATGCTACTAGAATAGATTACAAACCATACTAAAGATAGAAATGGTATCATAACAACAACTAAATGAAACTTACAACGTACAAAGTCTTAAGAAAGAAAAAACAACAACTTATCGTACAAGGGTCTCAAGAAATGAAAGTACAACATTTGTCATGAAAACAAAATACAACATTGTCTGCTACAACATATATGATATAAGAGAAATAAAAAGTATCAAGTAAAGCATCATCAAACGTCATCCTCAAATTCTTCATCAAATTCCGGATCAACCAGCTCATCTTCTTACCCCACAAATCATACAACAAAAAATGCAATGGAGGTTAGTACAAAGGTACTTATCAAAGAGGTGGAAGCTATTGGATTAATTAAGTTTCCTAAAGAAAGTTTCACTTTATTATTAAGTTATCTTTATATGACCGACTCAACTCTAGGCTCACTCCATGCTAATCAACATGTCATAAGATCTTGATTGTTACTAGCTGAACTTATCTTCGTTACATCAATATTCAAGGGCACTACGCATGGTGATACTCAGCATGAGGTATCTGGATGCAACCAACCTATTGGTGGATCACACCAATTGTCACGAGCTATCCCCGGTAGTGTACACGTTCGGCGACGTCCCTCCGTACTTGGGGTCTTAGTAACATACGGAGTTTTTCACTTTTACTGACTTCCCACACATCATGATATAGACTTGTGTCTTACCAAGAATGACATGATGTTTAGGCTTTTAAACTACACAGGCACGTATGTTATTAATCATTAACTATCCACCTAAGTGTTTTGAAGGAAAATCTCACTTAACAACTCTACTCTATCACTTAGACAGCTACACACAACGTTCTTAACACAAACACATACATTGATAAATCCTAATTCATCAAAGCACATGGCTAATCATGTTGTTCCGACGGTCCCGAACTTCAACTCTTAGTAAGAATCCATTCGGTGCCGGAACTAAACACACCAGAAGCTTAGTCATGGCTTGTTCATGTTCATTTAATGTTATTAGATCAAGAAAAAACATTCAAAACTCAACTCGGGGCTTAAAACTCATCAAAAACAACGTAAAACCCTTTTTGGCAGGCACCAAAAGCCCTCCGGCGGATGCCAGAACAAACCATAGACCTTCTGCATAAAACTGGAGAAAGCCGGTCCCCTTCTAGCGGATACCGAAAGTGTTCTTCATGTTCCTGGCGGACGCCAGACCCCTTTTGACAGACGCCAGTAAAGTCCGATAGCCCAATAAAAGAAGTTTTCTGCACTTTCACATTTTCTAACCAATTCCCAACATGTTTAGCATCAATTTTGACAGTATTACAGCAGAAAAACCCAACTGTAACATTCCATAACATACCGCACTTCAATAACAACAATTAAACATGATTTTCATTATCAAAACAACACCAAAACACAACCAACCCTTTATACAACTTGAATTAAATCAATAAGAACATCCTCTTACTTGATTAAAGACAACCAATGCAAAACTTCAAAGAAAATTTGCATCACTTTCTCGAACTTCAACCAAAACATATATTGATCTACAATTAAACTACAATCATTTGTGATCAAGGCTTCTAAACCATAAGAACTATGAATTACACCAAATGAAACCATGAGACTTGATCAAACCATGAAAAATCCAATTTAGGGCTTAATTCATACCTTGATAAAATTTGAAACTTTTAGTATCAAAATGATCCTTGTATTCTCGCGATTCTTTTGCTCTACTTGAATCTGAAATCCGTCAAGAATAAATTGAGAATTTGGAAGGTTTCTTCTATGCTCTCTCTCTCTCTCTCTCTCTCTCTCTCTCTTTCTCTGACTTTGAAGACAATTGAACGCACTTTCTGATTTCCTTCTTTTCTGACAACTCCCTACTTAATGGGAAGTAATTTCCCCAAATAAAACCTCCTACCTTAATAATTATAATTAATATTACTTTAATTATTATTAATAGATATTTGTTTAAAAGGACTGAGTTGCAGACTTAATTAAGCATTTAGGACACCAAAAAATGTTCATCATTTATAAGGACACATTATGTTTACCTTTTCTTAAATTATCCATTTCTTCTACTCTGGCGGATAATCATAAGAAGAAACCTAAAAGTTATGGGTTCAAAACAAGGAGATTTGCCGGTGAATTCAATTTTCAGAAGAGAAGGTTGCCCACTGCGGTCTTGAGCAAGATAAAAAATGGCGGAAGAGAAGTTTTTGTTCCAATTTTGTTTCCTTTTGCGGCGCGTGCTTTGGCTTTTCCCTCTTCCGGCATTCACGCACCCGATTTTTCACTCCAATTGCTCTGGCTTTCCCGAATCAAAAATCACCTTCATTTCTTTCCATGTTGTGATTAAATCAACCAACGGCATGAGAGATTCCGGCAACATCATCGGAAACCCCTTTAGTGTGTTGTATTGATGTAATTTCATGGAGTTCCATCCCCTGTCCTATTGTCTGTTGTAGAGACCTGTACTATTTGTGCTATCTGTTGGAATTTATCTATTTACATGGCTATTATTATTAGATAAATTATATGGCCCTTATTAGTAGTAATCTGTTAGTCGTGTTTATTCGGTTATTATTCATATCTAGTATTAGATAAATCCTATGATGGCTAGGATTTACTTAATCATATCTTATAATGCTAGTGGGTCCCTTGTCTAGCCTATATATAGAGAGCATGTGTACCATCGGTTGGCGATCATACAATATTTAGGCATAGACTAGAAGACTCGATTTAGCACACAAAATATCTTCTCTGTTTTCCCTTCAATTCACGTAGGTGCAATTGATAGTTGGTGTCAAGATCTTCACGGTACGCTTTCGATCAACTACATCAACATCAGACATCATGGCTGGAGGTACGATCTTTATTTCCGCTGTATATCGTATAATTATTCTTTCATGTGGTATCAGAGACAACCTCTTAGTCCATGATTTCTGTTTTCTGATTTCCGTTTCGTTGATCGTTCCCGTAATGGAGAGAGAGAGAATTGGAGATCTCATACTAAACTAATAGATCCAGATCTTTTAGGGTAGCATATTGCTTTTTCGTTTCGTTGCTTTCGTTTGCTACTGAGATTAAGAAATTATTTCTATCAGTTTTAAAAGCACGTCATTGTTTTACCCTGTGTGCTTTTCTTTTATACTGAGAATTCATCCGTACAAAAAAAAGGGGGTGTTGTTTCCGCTGTGCTTCATATATTGATTAATTTTGCTGGTATTTAAAATACTGAGTTTTTGGAGTTGTCATCTTGTGACTTCAAAAATATTTTTTAATTACCGGATTCATGGAGTGCCGGCGTGGTTTCTAATGATATCTCCCAATTGTCGAGCCACCACCGGCACTGTCACCCGGCGGGTTGTCCATCTTTGTTGTTACACCGACCTTCTGTGAGATCTTTTAACCCATCACTGAAGCCGATGAAGGCTATGAATAAATCAGCAAACACACCAACGTGTCAACGGTGGTCTTAATCTTCAAGATTTATTCAGTTTGTTGCTGATGTCTTTTGTGGCTGCTACGTTTGTACAAACTAGCAGCAGTAAGCATGAGTTTTTAGGGTTAGTATTGTATGGACCTTTTCTGTTGGGCTCAATCTTAAAAATATAGATTTCTTTAATCCATCTGAAGTCGACCTTTTTAGATTCTGGTGGGCTTGATCATGCTTTTAATTTCTGATATTATTATATTTTAAGTCAGTCTTTAATATTAATAATATTATAATAATAAAATGAATATGTAAATGGTCCACATCTTTATAATTTTGCTAGCATCCGATGCATGTATATATAACATCAAGATCTTTGTCAAGTATACCTTTTGAAAATAATTTTATTTAGTAGACCTTTGTTCGTGAACTAAATTTTGTAGTTATGCTTTTCTGGATGTGATAATGTGAATAAGATTTACCGTGTAAATTTTGGTGGAACCCGAACTATAAAAGGTTTGATTAATTAATGATAAGTCTCCACAGTGAATAGTTAATATACATTATTTTGTTGTATATTGCGTGAAGACTATTAAATCAAACTTTATGTGTTGCATTAAGAAATTATTTCTTATACATCTCTCGGAGTAGCCAAAGCATCCAGAATGTATGACAAATAATTAAATTAATTTTTTTTTTTTTTTTTTTCTTTTTTTTTTTCACATGTCGTTAAGTGATTGAATAAAGTGACACATACCTTACGACCAATTAATTCATTTAAAAAATGCTCGGCCCCAAAGGGAAGCAATTGTCTTTATGAGATTAATTGAAATAAGATGGAAATTAATATAACGATGAGGGGATTTATCTTATGCCCAAAGGTACAGATGGTCCTTATCTATTTTAATTAATTCTCTAGTCTTATTACTTTTGAAAGTAAATTCTATATAGTTTACGACCTCTGCCCAAAGGAAGGTTTTGAATTTACTATTTAAGAATTGACATTAGTTAATTCATGTTTGATAGCATTTAGCTTCATGGCTTATTTTGTATATATGTTGTCTTGGATTATTTCTGACTATTCCTACACTGCATTCTTTGATTCATCTGTTATTCCGATGCTTTCTGGTGAAAATTTTACTGAGTGGAAAGAGGCAATTCTCTTAACCTTGGGATGTATAGACTTGGATCTGGCTATCCGTAAGGATGCACCACCCGTCCCTACGGAATCTAGTACGCCAGAAGAAAAATTAATTCATGAGCGGTGGGAGCGATCAAATCGCCTAAGTCTGATGCTCATTAAATCAAAAATTGCAAAGCCATTCAAAAGCTCCATCACTGAAATAGACAATGCTAAAGCTTACTTGGCTGCCATTGAGCAACAATTCGTAAGTTCTGAAAAGTTTGTTGCGAGCACCCTTATGAAGAAATTGTCCTCGATAACGCATGACAAGAAACGTCCCGTGCGTGAGAACATTATGGAGATGAGGGACATCGCCGCAAAACTAAACAATCTGGAGATTGCGATTACTGATTCTTTCCTTGTACACTTTATTATGAATTCTCTCCCTTCAGAGTATGGGCCATTTAAGATCTCTTATAACACACAGAAAGAAAAATGGTCAGTTAATGAATGTATGTCCATGTGTGTGCAAGAGGAGGAGAGAGTTAAGCTCGAGACACCTGAAAGTGCCCACATTGTGTCTCAGGCTAATAAAAGTGGCAAAGGGAAAAACAATAAGGACAAAGGCAAGAAAAGTGTGCCCATGAAGAAAACATCTGACTTCAAAGACAGATGCAAATTTTGCAAGAAAAAGGGTCACTATCAAAGAGATTGCCAGAAGTTCCATAATTGGCTTGAGAAGAAAGGTAATCTTACTTTTGTGTGTTATGAGGCTCATTATGCTAATGTTTCAAATAATACATGGTGGATTGATTCTGGTTGTACAATCCATATTGCCAATACTGTGCAAGGATTCCTAAACGTGAGGAAACCAAAAGGAAATGAGCTACACATCTATTCAGGAAACAAGATGCGTTCTCATGTGGAAGGAGTTGGAAATTTTAAGCTAGTTTTGAAGTCTGGTTTTCATTTAGTTTTAGAAAACACTTTTTACGTTCCGTCGTTTTCTAGGAATCATATTTCTGTTTCAAGATTGTCTCGTTTAGGATATGGTTTCAATTTCCATAATAATGTAGTAGACATTTTGAAATTTAATAAAGTTGTTGGTTCTGGTTGCTTGGATGGAAATTTATTCAGAGTTGAGCTTAATCCTACTTTTGAAAATAATATTTTATCTTTGCACACTACTGAAATTGGCAAGAAGCGTTGTATTATTAATGAGAGCTCATCACGTCTTTGGCATAGGAGATTGGGACATATCTCCATTGACAGAATTAAAAGGTTATTGAATGATGGAGTCTTAAAAACTCTTGATTTTTCTGACTATGGTACTTGTATTTATTGCATTAAAGGAAAGCAAACAAACAAGTCCACTAAAGGTGCCAAAAGAAGTTCTCAATTGCTTGAGATCATACACACTGATATATGTGGACCATTCACCCCCCCATGTTTTAATGGTGGAAATATTTCATCACGTTCATTTGTGACTTTTCGGATATATGTATGTCTACCTTCATTTTGAAAAAGGTGAGGCACTTGATGTCTTTAAAGTTTTCAAATCAGTAGAAAATCAAAAGGAAAAGAAGATCAAAATTGTGAGATCTGATAGGGGTGGTGAATATTATGGCAGGTCCACAGAAAAAGGACAAGCTTCTGGACCATTTGCACAATTCCTTTGTAGTGAGGCATTATTGCACAAGTATACAATGCCCGGCACACCACAACAAAATGGTGTAGCAGAAAGAAGGAATCGTACACTTATGGATATGGTAAGAAGCATGGTAAGTAACTCAGGTTTACGAAAACCTTATGGAGTGAGGCCTTAAAGACCACAGTGTATATATTAAATAGGGTTCCTTCTAAATCCGTCCCAAAAACACCTTTTGAAATTTGGAGTGATGGAAACCTAGTTTGCATCATATGCACATTTGGGGATGTCCGGCTGAAGTGAGGGTTTATAACCCAAACATTAAGAAGTTGGATGAAAGGGTATGCGATTATTTTGTCGGCTATCCTGTTAACTTCAAAGGGTATAGGTTTTATTGTCCCTCTCATACTATGAAATTCATAGAGTCAAGAAATGCAAGATTTCTTGAGGATCATGAGTCCAGTGGGAGCGGTTCGTCTCAAACGGTGGTAGTTCAAGAAGAAAGGGAATCTTCATTGGTACCCTCTCATAAAAGTATAATGGTTAATCTTCAACCTAGTCATCTTGACATTGTTGATGAGGAACCTCTACAACAACCACCAATTTGAGGAGCCGCATGAATTTCCACATATGGAAAATAACCCTACTAATCAAGATCCACCTGATCAAGTGGGAGTTAGAAGATCTTCAAGATTAAGGAAATCTGCAATTTCTGATGACTATATTGTTTATCTCCAAGAGTCCGATTATGAGGTTGGACTTGATGTTGATCCATTGTCGTTTGACGAAGCCACAAGTGGAGAATTATCCAAAGAATGGTATGATGCTATGAAGGAAGAGATGGAATCTATGGCCAGAAACGATGTCTGGAACGTAGTCCCTATGCCAATAAATGCATCCATTGTTGGGTGTAAATGGGTCTATAAGATCAAAATAGACCCTTCTGGTAAAGTGGAACGTTATAAGGCTAGACTCGTGGCTAAAGGCTTCACTCAGAAAGAAGGCATTGATTGTAAGTAATACCATCCGCAACGGAAGCGATTTATGGATCTAGATCTATATAATATGCGTAATAAAACAACTAGATCTATTCTACAAGGGGGATGTAGATCATACCTCTTGAATCTCTAAATTCAAGTTGAAGAACCGCAAAGGATGAATGTGAAGATGTGAAGAGCACCACAGTCTTCCGATCGTGTGATCCAAGCAATTCCCGGTGGAAGGAATTCTCGACTCGAACCCTTCCGATATGCTACCGGAAAAATCTCCAAGATTTCTCCCCAAATCTCCCTTGGCCGAAATTCTTTTCTTCTCTCTACTATAGGGAGAAGTCGAAATTTATGTGTGTATAAGGCTTGGGAGAACTCTCTTTATATAGGAGAGTAAAACTTAGCCTCCAAGGATTTTTATTTATCAAACAAAATAAATCCTTTAATAAAAGATAATTCCATAATATTCTAGAACAAATCTAGAATAATATTTATCTTTATTATTTACAATAAATATTTATCCAATAAATATTTTATGCACATGTCTTATTAATCACAAGAAAACTAATTTCTTGTTCCAAAAAAATAAGAGAGGCGCCACATTTAATTCATGACCTAGTCATAATTAATTTTTGGGCTATAACACAATTGGGCCAAGTTTATGAAAAATGTCTTTTCCACATATTTAATTATTTAGCCCAACTAATTTAATAGTCCACTAAACAATTAATTCACATATCGTTTTAATAAAGTCCAACAAGAACTAAATTAATATTATTAGGATTCGACGTCCGAGAATAGCTATGCTATATTAGGAGGCACGTCGGGGACCATGGACTAATAATCAGCGGCTCCGATAAATCAAATAAATAATTATAGAATAATTATATTCGATAAATCAATCACAGGAATATGCCACCATAATCCCGTGACTGCACTCCTCCGATTATAAGATTATATTTATCTCCTCACGAGAATAATAATAAGCGTCCATTGATATAATCATTACATATGGATTAATCCTCCATAGACTGTTCATTCTAAATCGGGAAGTTACCGTTAACCCTTTTTAGAACCTCTTATCCTTATTTACCATTAACCCCCTAGTGATCAATTAATTCATACAACTCACTGGTAGCTAATCAGTGTAATATGAACTAAATCGATCGATCGATTTCTAGGATTAACAAATAAAGAGGCTGTCTATCTACTTCCATAAATGGAAGGAATGGATTCCATATCCGTGATAACATGACTACTACTCACTCAATCGATTACAATGCCAAGATGGGGTAATTCGGACCACAGACTCGGTGTAATCCTTAACCGTCAAGTCAAACTTCATGCGATTCAAGCGGTTGGTCGTGATCACCTCGAGATTAAGATATATCCATAAATATGATCATCCATTGATTCGATAAGATTTTCGATTACGGAATTACATCGTGAACTCTAATCAAATCGGTCCGACCTTATATGATATATCTATCATATATAAATGCCCCATTAGGTTCTCTTAACCGAAAGTCCGGATAAGACAATCACACCTATTGTGTTAAGGCGCATTAATAGCACGTTAAAGGAGAGACCCGATACTCTCGATTAACTTCACTACGGGCTAATTGTATTTTAAGTACATCTTCACTAACTCAATCCTCCTGTGTATATACCATACACTGAGTTAAGTGATTACATAAACGATATACTCAGGGTTTTATGTAGTGTAGATACTATTGTCACATCGGTGAATATGAGAATAATAAATATGAATAATAACATCATTTCATTTATTAAATAAAACAATTACAAAATTGTCTTTCGGGCATCACACCTAACAATCTCCCACTTGCACGAAAGCATGTGATTAATTGTTTTAGAGCACACCCTATTACTTAAAATACAGCAAACTATCACTCCCACTTGCTCTAAAGCAAATGAGACATGTCTCTAATACCTATAGTCTCCAAGTGTCGACTAAAAGCTTCAATCGCAGCGTCTTGGTGAATGGATCGGCAGGATTATCGACGGAGGCGATTTTCTTGACGGAAATGTCCCTCTATCGGCGAAATCGTTGATCACCCAGTATTTTCTCTCTATATGCTTCGACTTCTTGTGCTTTCGAGGTTCTCTCAGAGTTGGCAATGGCCCCATTGTTATCACAATAGAGAGTAATAGGATCTTGACATTCGGGACAACGCCTAATCGATGAACTTTCTTAACCAAAGCGCTTCTTTAGTCGCCTCCGAGGCCGCTATGAACTCAGCTTCCATTGTTGAATCATTTGTCTTTGGATTGCTTTTGGCTTCTCCATTCTACTCCACCGCCACCAAGCGTAAACATCGAACAGGTAGATTTAGAATCATTTACAATGCATTGAAAATCGAATCGGTGTACCCCGCTAGCTCCAAACTCCCACCGAATAGGCGAGCATATAATTTCTGGTTCTCTTCAAATATTTGATGAGATTCTTTCTCTCTTTGTCGGTCTGGGTTGCCCTGGATTTGGTAAAACGGTGACTAATCCAACGCCCGTAACAAATGTCGGGTCTCGTACACCTCATAGCATACATAAGACTACCAATGACCGAGGCATATGGCACTCTTCCCATAGCTTCAGCCTCTTCAGGGGTTTGAGGCCCCTGAGACTTAGATAGGTAAAGCGCCATGACGGGTTGGTAGAAAACCCTTCTTTGCGTTCTCCATATCAAGCGTGCAAAGCACCTTATCTATATAAGTTGCTTGGGGATGAGCTAACATCCTGTGCTTACGATCCCTTATAATTTGGATCCACTAGAACATAACTCGCTTCTCCCAAATCTTTCATTTGGAATTGCGTGGTCAACCAACTTTTCACGTCGGACATCATCCCTTTATCGTTGCCAATTAGGAGTATGTCATCAACGTACAACACTAGAAATACAACACTATCTTTGATAACCTTCTTGTACACACAAGATTCAGCAAAGTGTTGTTGAAATCATAAGACTTGATCGTGTGATCGAATCTATGATACCGAGAGCGAGATGCTTGCTTCAACCCATAAATGGATCTCGAGCAACTTGCACACCATGTGCTCTCGACCTTCTTCAATGAATCCTACCAGTTCTTTGCATATAGATTTCCTCGTCAAGAAAGCCATTTAGAAACATTTGTCTTGACATCCATTTGCCGATTTCATAATCCGGACATGCAAACAATCGAAAGGAGGATGCGGATGGTTTTCATCATTGCCACAGGTGAAGGTTTCCTCGTAGTCTATACCCTCTCGCTGTGTGTAACCTTTGGCTACCAGCCGTGCTTTGAAGGTTTCAACCTTCCCATCTACTCCTCTCTTTCACTTGTAGAGCCATTTACATCCAATAGGCCTTTCACCCTGAGGAAGTTCTACAAGTTTCCAGACCGAGTTAGAGTACATAGACTCCATCTCCGATTCATTCGTCAATCCATTTATCCTTATCATGATCCAGTAAGGCCTTCTTATAGGTCGGAGGATCATCTTCCACCCATCGAGGCGACTACGTTTGCCTCTAAATCCATGCCGTGCGAGGCCGGTGGCGAACCACTCTCGCAGATGCGTGCGGGTGGAACAGGAATGTCGGAAGTGATTTGTTGTATTATTAGTGTTGTTTACGAAACATCGGCAGCCACAATAGGCCTGATGTCATCGGAGTAATTCCTCTAGTACAATTGTACTTCGAGGTCTGTGGTCTTTCATATAACTTTCCTCCAAAAGCGTAGCGTTAGTCGAGACTAGCACTTTGTTATCTTCCGGATCGTAAAATAGACCACCACGTGTACCTTTTGGATAGCCTACAAACAAACAAACTTTTATGCGTGATTGTAGCTTGGTAGTCTTGTCCATCAAGCACATATGCGGAGACAACCCCATATGCGGAAGTAGCGCATGCTTTCGCGACGTCCCGACCACATCTCAATGGGTGTCTTTTTTCGACAGACTTTGTGATCTCGCATTCAAAATGTGGACCGGCTGCTTCTAAATCATAACCCAAAAGGATATAGGTAGTGGCGTAGCTCATCATTGATCTAACCATGTTAATCAATGTCATGTTTTCCTCTCAAAGCAACTCCGTTTCTTTGAGGTGTCCTAAGCGCTGGCGTTGGAAACAAATTCCTTTTTCAGCCAAGTAGTCAATGAACTCGAGATCTAAATACTCACCTCCACGATCCAGCGGAGGCATTTCAATGACTTGCCTAGTTGCCTTCGGCTACGCTTGGAACTCCTTGAACTTTCCAAAAGCCTCGGACTTTCTATCGGCGAGATAAACATAACCGAATCGCGAGTAATCATCAATGAAAGTCACAAAGTACTCGTATCCGCCTCTAGCTTGTACGTTCATCGGACCACAAAGGTCCGAATGCACTAAGTCGAGTTCATGTGGCACTATTACCCTTTGATGAGAAGGGCGCTTAGCCATTTTTCCCTCCAGGCAACACTCGCAGACAGGCAGTAAAGTGTGTCAGCAGATGACTCACCTAAGGCATTAACCTTTTCAAGTCTTTTGAGTCTTTCCAAGGAAATATGGCCAAGCCTTAGATGCCACAAGTATGTTTTATCTTCTTTTACTTGAGAAACTTTACGCTTTTGCGAGATCTTTGATGAGCATTTTTAAACATTTCGATTATTAAGTAGGGAGCTTTATGTGGTCTTACAAAATATAAACCGTTTTCATTTATAGTTGAACACAATTCAAAGCCATTCTTTGAAATAACAAATTCACCATTCAAACTTGAAGCAGAAAATGATTGTTCAACTAAAGCGAGAATAAGAAATCAAATTTCTCCTGAAATTGGGAATAAAATAAACATTGTGTAAATGTAAAATTCTATTATTAAAATGCAAGTCCACAGCTCCCCTTTGCTTTGCTTGAAATGGCGCCCCGGTGCCTACTCGCATCACTTGAGAACCCTCTTCCCGACTCCTCGCATCACGAACTAAGAATGCAATGAAGAACATACATGGTTAGTAGCTCCAGTATCAAGTATCCAAGTGGACACATCTTTAGCTACATTAAAAGATTCCAAGAATAGTAATTCCAAATTACCTTTCTTATCTTTCCTAGCGGCAGCCTTGACTTTGCCATCTTTCACATCACGAAGATATTCGGGACAATGGCGTCGACAATGTCCTACCTCCTTACAGTAAAAGCATTTGCCCTTGGGCTTGGACTCGTCAACTTTCTTGGCAGCCTTTTTCTTCATTGGCTTGGGCACGGGTGCAACACTACCCTTCTTCTTCGGTTTGGCCTTAGGCTTGTTTGATGACCGGCTTCGCCATATTGGCTTCGGCTTTCTTATCCCTACTTGGACCTTATCTTTCGATAGCAGGCCCTCGTAGATAGTCAGTTCATTCAACATCTCGTGTCATGGTCAACTCATATTTGCCCATCGAGATCGAGTTTTGAACAGGATAAACTCGAGAGTCAATGATTCCAAAATCATTGATACTTGAGTTGCTTCATCGAACTTTGATCCATGAATACCGGCGTCATTGAAGTGGCGATCATATTCGAACATGACCATTCAACGCTTGACCTTTCTTCAATTTCGTGTTGACGGCCAACTTTGATGGCATCGTGTCTTGCTTGGTTGCTAGGTGATCCAAACATCGTAGTAAGTTTCGCATGATTTCTCCTGCAGATTCAAACTCTTCTATCTCGGGTCCTAATAACCTCCGACATCGCCGCCAAGATGATCCCACGAGCCCGGTTATCTCGCTTCGATCAGGCGATTACGCTTCGATCTCGGCTTTACCAGGTTTTGGATCGCCGGCGTAGGGCATTGAAGTAAGTACATGTTGCACATTCTCATACGTGAGTACCACGTTTAAGTTACTCTTCCATTTCTTAAAGTTGTTTCCGTTAATTTTTCGTGACGGTAAAGTCTGAAATTTGAGCGAGACATTTTCTTTGAAAATAAAATGACATGTATTAATTCAAGTTTAACACTACTATATTAAATTTTAGGAATTGTAAACTAAAAGTAAGTCTACTCTACCATTCCAAGGTTTTAACTTCGCATCTCGGTGCGCTTGAAGGGTAGGTCAAAGAGATGACGGTTAAATCGAGACAATCTCATCAATGAATAACTTGTGAGAATCAAACATCCCACGATAATCGAACATCCCTTTATTCATTGACTACCTTCCTTTTAGCCGAGATATTACCAAAAATATCCTTTATGAGTGTGACCTACTATATCGGATCTCTTAGTACGTGCGTCCCGAGTGTGCCGTCGTAGGATAGGTCGGTGACCCGACAGTACCGTAAATCCTATCCTTTCGGAGACCAAGCCATGAATGTTGATAGGGGTGAACACCATCCGTAGGGGGCGAAATCAAAGCGCGCGAGGCGTCACCCTTCTCTCACTTACTTGTATCTATAGTAAAGGCCGTGGGGTTGTTCGCCTCCCCGCTCCCACTCAATAATTTGGAAGTGGTTGTGGGTTAACTAACCACGTCTTTTGATGTTATCATAAAAGCTCATCAAATCAAGGATTCCAAATGGTGTCGGTGGCGTAGGCAAGCCTACCCGTCCTATTCGTTGGAACATATGTGTGATCGGACGAAATCGGGTCAAAACTGACCTCATTGAGATAAGAAGGAATCACCCCTCCGTTCTCGGTGTAGCTTAGTCTTGCCGGACCCCGTGCATACATCACACTAGGAGGGTTAAGTCGGTCGAGCCTAGCTCGATTGACCACCCAACCTATAAGCGAACCGGTTTTATCCAAGATTTTTGTTCTTTTACCATCATTCAATCTCGTAGACACTACGAATTGAAAACGTGATCTCGTTTGGGCTTTAAGGCGGTTCACCGAGAACACACACGAAAAGCCTAACGATTTCATAACCCGTCCTCGGATCATTAATTAGTTACTAAATTCATTAATTACCACGTATTAATTAAATTTCAACTAATTACACGAGTTTGTATACATGCCTATTTTAATTACCAAAATTAAAATTCTACATGTATGCATGGAGTGGATTTATGATATGATGCATGTCATGGCAATTCCGATTTTATATCTATTTTATGATCGAACACATAAAAATAAATTGCGGAAATTTAAACACCGAGATGGATTGTTGGTACCCCGTATCTAATCTATCCTAGGAAAAAAATAAATTACAATCTTGTTGTCTTCATATCTTCGATCTTCGAACTTTGAACCACGAACCGCGAACCCGAAAGGAGAAGGGGCCATTATTTTATAAAATAAAATAAATAAATTTTTTTTTTTTCGAAATTAATTTTTCTTTTTTTATTAAATCCTACTGTTTATTATTTCATAAAAAAAAAATTTTTTTTTTTTTCAATAACAGCCGCCGAATTTTATTAAAAAAAATTAGGGTTTGATGAAAAAATATCAAACCCTAGCCGTGGGAGAGAAAAAAAAAACAGAAAAAATTTTCAGCCCCGACTCCTATTCATACCTCGAGTTCCGTCTTCATCTCGTGTTCTTCGTGTTCTTCATCGTTTTTCCGGAATTACAAAAAAAATAAAAAAAAATGCCGAAAAAATAAAATAAAGGAATAAAAGAACAACAACTTTTACATCAATCCTATGCTCAATTGTTATTAAACAAAGGAGCTACAATAGATCTAACGAGTAAACAGTACCAACCCCAATCCATCTCTTCAACCAAGACATTCATAACATAAAAAATTAAATCATGCGTCGGCCCTATTAAAAAAAATTGGGACAGAAATATCTACATGTTTTACCACTCCTAGATCTAATATTTTATACGTATAAATATAGATCACCATGGCGACTGATACCACTGTAAGTAATACCATCCCAGACGGAAGCGATTTATGGATCTAGATCTATATAATATGCGTAATAAAACAACTAGATCTATTCTACAAGGGGATGTAGATCATACCTCTTGAATCTCTAAATTCAAGTTGAAGAACGCAAAGGATGAATGTGAAGATGTGAAGAGCACCACGGTCTTCCGATCGTGTGATCCAAGCAATTCCCGGTGGAAGGAATTCTCGACTCGAACCCTTCCGATATGCTACCGGAAAAATCTCCAAGATTTCTCTCCCAAATCTCCTTGGCGAAATTCTTTTCTTCTCTCTACTATAGGGAGAAGTCGAAATTTATGTGTGTATAAGGCTTGGGAGAACTCTCTTTATATAGGAGAGTAAAACTTAGCCTCCAAGGATTTTTATTTATCAAACAAAATAAATCCTTTAATAAAAGATAATTCCATAATATTCTAGAACAAATCTAGAATAATATTTATCTTTATTATTTACCATAAATATTTATCCAATAAATATTTTATGCACATGTCTTATTAATCACAAGAAAACTAATTTCTTGTTCCAAACATAAGAGGGGGGGCGCCACTTTTAATTCATGACCTAGTCATAATTAATTTTTGGGCTATAACCCAATTGGGCCAAGTTTATGAAAAATGTCTTTTCCACATATTTAATTATTTAGCCCAACTAATTTAATAGTCCACTAAACAATTAATTCACATATCGTTTTAATAAAGTCCAACAAGAACTAAATTAATATTATTAGGATTCGACGTCCGAGAATAGCTATGCTATATTAGGAGGCACGTCGGGGACCATGGACTAATAATCGTGGCTCCGATAAATCAAATAAATAATTATAGAATAATTATATTCGATAAATCAATCACGAGAATATGCCACCACAATCCCGTGATTGCACTCCTCCGATTATAAGATTATATTTATCTCCTCACGAGAATAATAATAAGCGTCCATTGATATAATCATTACATATGGATTAATCCTCCATAGCCATTTGCTCATTCTAAATCGGGAAGTTACCGTTAACCCTTTTTAGAACCTCTTATCCTTATTTACCATTAACCCCTAGTGATCAATTAATTCATACAACTCACTTTGGTAGCTAATCGGTGTACTATGAACTCAACGATCGATCGTTTCTAGGATTAACAAATAAAGGAAGCTGTCTATCTACTTCCATAAATGGAAGGAATGGATTCGTATACGTGATAACACGGACTACTCACTCAATCGATTACAATGCCAAGATGGGGTAATTCGGACCACAGACTCGGTGTAATCCTTAACCGTCAAGTCTAACTTCATACCGATTCAAGCGGTTGATCGTGATCACCTCGAGATTAAGATATATCCATAAATATGATCATCCATTGATTCGATAAGATTTCTCGATTACGGAATTACATCGTGAACTCTAATCAAATCGGTCGATACTATATGATATATCTATCATATATAAATGCCCTATTAGGTTCTCTTAACCGAAAGTCCGGATAAGACAATCACACCTATTGTGTTAGGCGCAATAATAGCACGTTAAAGGAGAGACCCGATACTCTCGATTAACTTCACTACGGGCTAATTGTATTTTAAGTACATCTTCACTAACTCAATCCTCCTGTGTATATACCATTTGCTTGAGTTAAGTGATTACATAAACGATATACTCGGGGTTTTCATCATGTACTGTAGATACTATTGTCACATCGGTGAATATGAGAATAATAAATATGAATAATAACATCATTTCATTTATTAAATAAAACAATTACAAAATTATCTTTCGGGCATCACACCTAACATTGATTACCATGAAATCTTCTCTCCTGTTTCTACGAAGGATTCATTTAGGATAATTATGGCATTGGTAGCTCATTTTGACTTGGAGCTTCACCAAATGGATGTCAAAACGGCTTTCTTGAATGGGGATCTTGAAGAGGAGGTTTACATGTACCAACCTGAAGGTTTTACTAAAGGAGAAGGTCTTGTTTGCAAATTAAAGAAATCTATATATGGGCTTAAACAAGCTTCCCGTCAGTGGTATATAAAATTCCACAAAGTTATCTCATCTTTTGGTTTTGTTGAGAATGTGGTTGATCAATGTATATACCTTAAAGTGAGTGGGAGTAAGTTTATCTTTTTGGTCCTGTATGTGGATGACATTTTGCTTGCGAGCAGTGACTTGGGTTTGTTGCATGAAACCAAGAAATTTCTTGCCCAAAACTTTGACATGAAGGATATGGGTGAGGCATCTTGTGTCATTGGCAATGAGATCCATAGAGATAGACCATTAAGGACACTTGGGCTATCTCAGAGAGCCTATATTGACAGGGTTTTGAAAAGGTTTGACATGCATAATTGCAAGCCCATAAGTTCTCCTATCGTTAAAGGGGACAAGTTTAGTCTTAAACAATGTCCTAAAAATGCATTGGAAAAGGATCAAATGAAAATTTATCCTTATGCTTCTGTTGTTGGGAGCGTCATGTATGCGCAGGTCTGCACCAGACCTGACATTGCTTTTGCAGTCGGTATGTTAGGCAGATATCAATGCAATCCTGGCATGGATCATTGGAGAGCAGCCAAAAGGATGTTAAGATATTTGCAAGGTACCAAGGATTTGAAGCTGACTTACAAGCATGTTGATAGTTTGGAGATTGTTGGCTATTGTGATGCCGATTTTGCTGGATGTGAGGATTCACATAAGTCTACTTCTGGATACATTTTTCTATTAGCTGGAGGAGCTGTATCTTGGAGAAGTGTGAAACAAACCATTGTTGCTGCATCCACTATGGAAGCAGAATTTGTATCTTGTTATGGAGCAACTACGCAGGCATTATGGTTAAGGAATTTTCTTCGTGGCCTCAAAGTTGTCGATTGTATTGAGAGGCCATTACAAATCTATTGTGATAGCAAGGCTGCGGTGTTCTTTGCCAAGAACAATAAAAGTGGAAGCCAAGCTAAGCATATCGACATTAAGTATCTGGTAGTGAAAGATCATATTCAGAAGGGAGATATCACCGTTGATCATGCTAGCACTTTTGAGATGATTGCTGATCCTATGACAAAAGGATTGACTCCTACTGCATTTAAGGATCATGTAGTCAATATGGGACTCATTGGTTGATGTATCTTCTTAAGTTTCATTTATGCTACCTTATTTTTGTTAGACCTTAGTCTTTTGATTTTTTACATGACAATGCGCATATTTTGGTTTCATGTATTTATGGAGTGTTCTATTTGGACACATTATGAAGGACGAATGACATTATGTTAAGTTCATTCATTCAAATTTGCTTGACTAGTTAGTATTGTACATCGTAATTGTGGAAGGGAATGTTTGACTCAATAGAGCATGACCGCCATGGTTCATATGCTAATGTTAGCTAGTTGAAGTGTTGTTAATAAACCATGGAATGACATTTTGATGCATGCAGAATTTTGGGTAGTCATTCATTTTGTTTCTTTGATGATGATCGGGCCAAGTGGGAGAATGTTGGAATTTATCTATTTACATGGCTATTATTATTAGATAAATTATATGGCCCTTATTAGTAGTAATCTGTAAGTCGTGCTTATCCGGTTATTATTCATATCTAGTATTAGATAAATCCTATGATGGCTAGGATTTACTTAATCATATCTTATAATGCTAGTGGGTCCCTTGTCTAGCCTATATATAGAGAGCCTGTGTACCATCGGTTGGCGATCATACAGTAATTAGGCATAGACTAGAAGACTCGATTTAGCACACAAAATATCTTCTCTCTTTTCCCTTCAATTCACGTAGGTGCAATTGATAGTTGGTGTCAAGATCTTCACGGTACGCTTTCGATCAACTACATCAACATCAGACATCATGGCTGGAGGTACTGTATATCGTATAATTATTCTTTCACTATCAACTCAAGAATGTTGTAGAGACTTGTGTTGAAGTTAAGGCAGTAATTGAATAGCTAAATGTTGCTATTATGTAGGGGATCAAGAGGATTGTGTTTTTCTCTTCTAGTAACATTACATACCAATGTGTGAGTTTCCTCGACTACATTTTTTCTACTTTTTTCTTTCTTAAATAACTTCTTATGGAGAATATTTCCGTTTCCATGTTGTTTCACGGAGTTCCTTATGGTCCTAGCTTGCAACTCATTTATCTGATGCGGCTGAGCAGCTGTATGTTCGCTCAAATTGTTTGCAAACATACCTTCGAGTAACTTGGACAGTCTAGCCTCGATTTGAAGCCTGGTTTTGTAATAAAGTAAGTTAAACAGGGATTAGGCTGCTTTGTACAGTTTTTTAGTGTTTTGATCTTTAATCTACTGCAAATTGGTTGGGCTTGAGGACAATGATGCAAATTACTTTTTTGTTGCTGCTGACATGAAGCTTTGCTACTGGTTTGTTTTGCCATGGTTGCTGGGCAAATGGACTGTTTCCGCACACATTTTGCTTCGGTTTGCAACTTGTTTGGGGCTGAGGACAAATCTACAGATAAATTGTTTTTGTTGCTGCTGACATGAAAGTTGGTTTCAACTAATTAGGAAATGTTATAGCCACACAACAAATCTCTTATACTATACATGTTGATGAAAAAGAAAACAAGTATTCTACGATATATCCTTGCAAATTCTCTTTTATGAGTTGAGATTGATTATTGGTTTGATGAATATGGAATACCTGTGAGTTTTATAAGATGGGGTTGCAGATTTTATATAGAGTTTTTGGTGTTGAAACTCAAAATAATGATTGGAAAAACTGATGAGATGGTCATGGTTAATCACTGTGATATTGTTTTAAACATGTTGAGATCAAATGAGATACGTGAGCAGAGAAGCTTTGCATTATTTATGATTGGGTTCACTTTATTATTAATATTTGTGGAAATAGGAATATGGAGCAGAAAAGCTTTGCATTTATGATCTTTTAATAGTTTCTACCTACTTAAACTCAGTAGATGTAGAAAATGTTGAAGCAATATATTATGGTTATGGTTATTAAGAAATACATCTTTACATGTCACTGCTTCGTCAAATGTCACTTCATCTTCACATGTCACTGCATCGTGTCGATTTTTATGAAGAAAATTCCGATTTTAGAAATTAAGTTGGAAAAATATCAAATGAGATATCAGAATAAAGAGGACAAAAAAATATGAATTAGGGTCAAATAATTATGTTGATTGGAGTTTTATATCAAAAAATATAGCAATTTGAAGTTGAATTTATAGATGAAAAAATCTATTTTTTGAAATGAAGTCAGAAAAATATCAAATGAGATATTAGAATAAGGAGGCCGAATAATATGAATTATAGTTATACGATGATCGAAGTTTTAGATCAAAAGATACACTACAAGAAATTTGTGTTCTAATGACGAAAACTTGATGACGGGAGGGTAAACCAGTCATTAAATGATATTTTTAATGATTTTTGTGACAGACCTCTATCTCCTGTCATTAAAGATGAAGTAATCCCGTCATTATTGGACACACAAAAAAAATCATGTCATTAGTCCATATAATATACTATTTTAAAAACAAATTATACTAAAATATATACCCCAAAAAAAAAAAAAATTTTGTTTTTTTAGGGGTACCAACTACCAAAACGTTTCTAAAATAGTAAAAAGGGGTCAGAGTCCATAAGGACAGGTTTTAAAATTAAATGGTTGAGAAGGACAGTCACTACATGTGTTACTACATTTTTATACATATGTTACTACATGTGTTACTACATGTTTGTCCTTCTCAATCATTTTAGATTAAAACCCGTCCTTTACGACCTTTAACCTAAGTAAAAAAACATAAAAACACCCCACCCTCACATTCAGACCCTATTGTATTCCCAAACCCTAAGTTGCAGCCGTGCCATTCTTATCTTCATCCCGCTAGGCTTCGGCCAGCGGCCAACGAAACACAATAGAACAGAGATCCGGCGACAACCTCATATTATCTTGTCCCCCGAGGTAGAGACTCACAATTTCCCTCATAGTTGTTGCACTCCTATCCTCTGTACGCCGCAGTCTGATTTCGATGTCCATACACCTGTTTCCGGCCGGCCATTAATCGTTCATCCCTTCAGTGAGAAACCACACACATGGACTTTGCGATATCCTCCATTTAGTCTCTTCTTAGACGATTTTGATTAGCCGCCATTGCTCTTTTGATGAATATTGTTCGACATGTGTTGTATGCTAGGATCTATCATATTAGTTTCTTTTTGATCGATTTGCGACTCAGAGTAAGTTTTTCAAATTATTACTTTAAATTTTATTATGTGAATATGTATTCTCCTCATTTAATTATCTATATATCAATCCATGGATTTCTTTGTGTACAAAATATTTTTAGTATGTTATTTTAATTCCTAAAAATTGGATTTTGCATTTGGTTGGTTTTATTTATGAGATTGCATATGCTTGTGTATTCGGGTGCAAACCTGAGTATTGTTGACTACACTGATTCTATTTTTTGTCGGATTAAGGATAATCATGAATTGATATCAGGCACAGTGTTTACTCATAGAGATGGAGCTATAGTCTGGAGCAATCCAGCACTGCCGGTTTGACTCTGTTGGTCGAATATATAGCAGCTTTCGGAGCAGCTAAAGAGGTAGTGTGGCTTGAGAAGTTATTTGTTGGATCGGGAAGTAATTCCAAGTCTCGATGAGCCGATACCATTTTACTGTGAAAACAGTGGAGAGGTATCTTATACAAAGGATCTTCACAATCACAAGTGGTCAAAAGCATATTGAAAGTAAATACCACCTGATCAGACAGACCGTGCAGAGAGGCAACGTTTTTGGTCTTAAAGTTCGCCTCGAGCCGACAACCTAGCTGATCAGTTTACTAAGTCGTGTGGCATCTATTGTCACTGATAAGCGGTTGGCGGGTATAAAATTGGGAGATATGTCTCATCTGCTTTAGAGCAAGTGGGATAATGTTGTGGATAGAAAGAATAAGGGTGTTGATCCCTTGGAAAGGCTAACACAAGTTTAGAGGGGGGGTGAATAAACTTGTCCCTAAAACTGGATTTAAAACAAATTAAGGTTCAGTTAAAAACTTGTGTGGAGTTAAGCTGACAAAGCTAAGATTGAGTCAAACTGACTTAAGCTGAAACTGAGTCAACCGGCAGCGGATATGATTTTAGCCTTTTTATTGATCATGTTATTCTATTATAAGAACTGAGTGTTGTGAACTGAATTCTGATGAATATCAGTTGTGACTGTGAGATGTATAACAATCAAGTATCACAATGCTGTAAATAAATGCGTAAAGTAAATAAGGCGGATATTATAGAGGTTCCAGGTGGTGTAATCATGTACGTCCTCTCTTCCCCTGTGGTGCGGAGGAAAAATTCCACTAGAACTTCTTGAGGTAAACTGTTACAAAAAGTCCTAAACAATAGTCCTTGGCTAATCTCTAGCTTCACTATCTAAACAGTTATAGAACAGGTAGAATTGCTGCTCTTCAAATGCTTGAACCACTAGTCCTTAGAGGGTAGAATTGCCTCTTCACCAGCTACCACCACAAACACAGTCTTACCGACTGCTTGACACAACTGTCCTTGGAGAAACCTTCCCGGTTTGCTTCACAGTCTAAAACCATTGATGTAAAATCAAGGTTGAGCTGAGAATCAATAAGTTGATTCTTGTTTGTGGTTCTTCAGAGTGTTGAATTCTTGATAATCTTCGTAGCTTGAACACTTGAAGAAATACTAGATATGATCTTGTTATAGTTCAGAGATGATAGCAATTCGAATAGAGTAGACTGATGCACAAAATTGCTTGTTGATTCTTGTATATGCTCTGTTCTATATGTTTTTGTTGTTGGTGCAAATTCTTATATTTATAGTGTAAAGTCCAACGTTCATCTGGCTTCAATTTGAATTGTATCAACGGCTATATTTTCTGACTGTTCCTGCTGTGTCAGTAACTCATCCAATGAAATTGTTTCCTTTACAACGTTCGACTGTACTTTCAGTTTGTTGGATGGCTGACTTATAAAACTGAGCTTCCTTATCAGTTTTGTACTGAGTTTTTTATTTGTCAGTTTCCTAACTGACTTGGAGCATTAACTGAGATTTTACTCTTCTTCAAAAATCAGTACTCCAGTTTTCATCTGATTATAATTGACTTAATCGAGTACACCATGATACATATATCATCTAAGAATTCATTGTCCTTATGATTCTTAGGTCTTCATACAAGATCCATAAAGTCAGTTCAGGTCACCACAATCTTGCCTGAAGTCCAACATTACAGTCTCGACTTGTAATCTTCATAACTGAGTTTGAACCCTCAGTTCTTCATTCTTCAATAACTGAGTATGTGTCCCTCAGTTCTTCGATCTTTTAGATAAGCCAACTGAGTCTGTAACTCTCAGCGAACTTACCTTCTTCAGTTTCATATTGGTGTATTCTGAGTCAGTTTGCTTGTCTTTGATGATTTCCAGTTTTCTAAATGATTTCAAGTTTTCAGTTTTACAACACACTAACAATTACAGTGCTTGTCTGATGTAACCTATACAAATATCAGACTCTAGTAAAACTTATACATTCAGTTCTAGACATCTTTTAGTTGTACACTATAACAGCTGGCTTCAGCACTTCATCTATGGGGTTAAGATAATATTTTAACAAATAAGATGAATTATCATCAAAACATAAATTTTATTTCCAACAATTTCCCCCTTTTTGATGATGCCAAAACTCTCCCTAAAAGAAAAGCTTAAAGATCAAAACAATGAAAAACAATGTAAAACTGGAAAACTGGTTTTCATTAGAATGAGCAAAAACTGGATACATACATTTTGTTCAAATATCTATGATTAAAGACTAAGCTTCTTCTTGGCTTTTTGCATGACTGTGTCTTATCTTTTTGCTTTGTCATACAGGCAAAAATCTTCTTCAAGCTTGGAGTCTTCCTTTGAAAAGGTCTTGTTGTAGTCAACTTGACTACTTTCTTTCCATCTTCTCCATTGAATTAGTTTGGGTAAGCTTGAGTCTTTCGAGTAGTAATTTTCAAATTCTACTAGATCAGCTTTCATTTGTTCAGTCTTGTCTCTAATCTTCAATTTATCTTCAATCCTTTGATTCTTCTTATGTTGTGAAATTTTTTGCTTTGAGTAAATATCAGACAGAAAGTAGTTCAAGGATTCCTCAAATGTTCTGTCCTTGTACTTGGCTTTAATAGGATTGTAATCTTTGATAAACTGTGTCCACAGATCTTTTGTAAGAGTAACTCTTCTATCTCCTGGTTGATTGTATTTTTCAATAAGTTGATCATCAATTAACTCTTTCTTCAAAAATTTAGGATCTGATCTGTATCTTTGTAATTCTTCTTCAAGTCGCTTCATTTCTCCAAGTACTTTCAGCTTTTCTTCTTCAGCTTCCCCCTTTTTGGCATCATATAACTGATCTACCAGGGCATGGGTTGCTTTTTGATCTTGTGAAATCTGTCGCTGAGAAGCAAGTACTTCCTTAAGCTGAGTTTCTAACCCGTAGATATGCTGATTAATGTGCCAATAAGCCTGAGCATGAGTTTCTCTATCTACTGCGGTTGAATCTTCGAGTTGTTGTTTGAGTAACACGATCTTTGAAGAAGAACTTGAACTTGATTTGTGAATCATCTCTAGTCTTGCATGAACTGAAACATCAGTTCTAGTTCTATAATCAAGATATCCAGAGATGTTTGATAAAAGGCCATTCTGCGTATCTCTTTGACTGAATACTATTTTCAAGTTTTCATGAACTTTGGCCAATTCATCCTTAGATAGAAAATCAGAGGGATCGTATGTAGCTTCTATTTGATCCTTATCCTGAGTATCAATAACCATTAGTTGTCTGATTTCATCCAGCTGGTTGCTGATTGTCAGTTGTCTGATTTCCAACTGGCAATCCTTCTTGTACAGTTTGCGTTGCTAGAGGTTGAGATTGAGTGACTGTTTGCAAAACTGTAGTATCATCAGCCTCTTTTCTTGACTTATCATGATCATCATCATCCTTTTTCTTTCAACTATCTTTAGATGATGTGCCTGATTCTCTTCTTTTGGCTAATTCGGTAAATCTTTTGAAGCAGTTGTCAAGAAATTCAATAATAAGAAACAGAGAGTAAAGATCTCTTACTTCCAATTTTTCTAAGAGTAATTTTTCTTCAGTCTGTAAACTGGCATCTCGAGAATCTTCTGGTTGAAGTTTCATTTTCATCAGCTTAATGATTTTGTCGACTTCAAAGTAGTCTTGATTGTTGAACCGATTCTTTGTTGTGTATCGAGAAGTAAGGTCAGCAGTGCCATTTTCTTGAGTAACTTCAGTTGTCAAATGATGTTGTTGTTCCCCCTCAGTTGGTGCTTTCTCACTTGAGATTTCAGGGTACAAACATCTTACAACTGATCTTCCTTCTGTGGATTCAGCTTTTCGCTTAGTCCCTTTGTGTTCAGCTTCCTTCTGAGACACAGTTGTCTGACTTGCTTCAGGTTGGGAAGTTGTTTCTGCGATTTCCTTCGATGTAGCAGTTTGCCTTGCTTGCTTCTCTTCCTTAATTCTTTCTAAGTAAAACTGAATGATTCCACTAAGAGTCTTCTTCAGTCGGAATCTGCCATCAGTTACTTGTCCTTCAGCTTGAGCTCTTTTCACACTTTCTAATTGACTAAGTGTTGCTTCTTGGCCCGATTGACTATATAACTTTGCCCAATTAATTTCTATATTATCCTAGATTATGTTCATCAGCAAAATATTTTCTTCCGAAAGTATATTAATTCCTTTGGATTTTCCAATGACGTGTTTGCTGAGCCATCTGCTGAGATGTCCAAATTCCGGCTTGATTTTATCGACATGAACACCAGGTTCGATTGGTTCTGTAGACGAAGTAATCATTGCGAGAAAAGCTTCTTTCTTCAATGGTAGAGTTGCTAACACTGTTGAAGTTGCTATTGTATTTGTGAACCCAAAGAGTGACCTCATGACTCTTTCATTGAAAACAATGCGATCTCCATGTACTGTAGTTATCAAGGAGTCTCTGACTAATCGCATATTTTGCCAAAATTGCAAAATACCTTCCACATCTCGTTTTTCTTTGAAGCGAACTTCGAGGATGTTGTTCAATCCTGGTTGTTTTTCGATTTTATCTCGTATACAGCTGGATAACAAGGTGTTTTGACACATACCTTCATACATTTCAAGTGTTAGTTCATCCAACTCTGTGATCAATCGTTTGTCTTTCGAATCATCTGAAGTGCCATATTTGAGTGTGAACACAAAAATTCGATTTTTGAAAGAGAGGGTTGCAAAGGGTCTATTTTGCTTTCTGATAATAATTTGAATTTAGATAGAGAATAGTGTGAACGGAAGTTGAATAAATAGGTAGGATATTCTGGCGGTTGAGTGGTACAACTTTTCAAATTCCATGATGGTTTTGATAACCGATACATGTACTGGTCTGACAATCATGGGGTGTACACACGAAATTCTGACAAAAAGAACTGTGGTTATTTAATGCGATATAACCGCTGTTGATTCTATCTTATCAACTTTGACTAAATTTGATTAAAGTGAAAACTGATGCTGAGGTCAGTTCTAGAGATTATTCAGTTCCATCAAATTATTCAGTTTGAGATTGTTGATGTCAATGATTAATCTGTTAAGTGAGCGCACCCAACATAACAAAGATTAATCCCCTTGACGAATCTCTGGCTTAACTGACTTTGATTATCCCTAACTCAGTTCTTAATTTGGCAAATCTTTCTTTGTCCAATGGTTTAGTAAAGATATCTGCCAACTGATCTTCAGTAGGTACATAAAGAACTGTTATATCCTTCTTCTCCGCATGATCTTTTATGAAGTGGTGACGGACATCAATGTGCTTTGTCCTTGAGTGTAAAACTGGATTATCAGTAATTGCAATTGCACTTGTGTTATCACACATTATGGGAATTGTTCCTTCTTCTATCCCATTGTCTCTTAATTGCTGTCTGATCCATAAAACTTGACCACAACAACTTCCAGCTGCTATATATTCAGCTTCAGCTGTTGAAGTTGAGATTGAGTTTTGCTTCTTGCTAAACCATGACACAAGTCTATTTCCCAATAACCCGACATGTGCACGATGTGCTTTTTCATCAACTTTGCATCCAAAGATAGTCTCGAATCAAGAAGAAATCAGCTTGAATTCTCCTTCTTTCGAATACCAAATTCCAACTCCATCTGTGTCTTTCAAATATTTCAAAGTTCTTTTCACAACTGTGAGATGACTTTCCATTGGTCTTGACTGAAATCTTCCATTTACACCGACAGTAAAAGATATGTCTGGCCTACTTGCTGTAAGATAGAGTAAGCTTCCAATCATCCTTCTATAGAGTGTTGATCAACATCTTTACCTTCTTTGTCTTCATCTAATCTGATGTTGGTCCCCATTGGTGTAGAAATTCCAGTAGATTTCTCCATACCAAACTTTTTGATAAGTTCTCTTGTATATTTGGTTTGGTGAATAAAAATTCCATCAGCTAATTGTTTAACTTGCAATCCTAGGAAATAATTTAATTCTCCCATCATACTCATCTAAAATTTGCTTTTCATCAAACTTGCAAATTTCCCACATAGTTGTTCATTTTCTGATCCAAAAATGATATCATCAACATAAATTTGAACAAGTAGAGTATCTTCTCCATTCTTCATCCTGAATAAGGTTTTGTCGATTGTTCCTTTGATAAATCCATTATCCACTAGAAACTGAGATAGAGTTTCGTACCAAGCTCTTGGTGCTTGTTTAAGTCCATAAAGAGCTTTCCTTAGTCTGAAAACTTTATCTGCTTGGTCTTTGATTTCAAATCCGGGTGGTTGTTGAACATACACTTATTCTTCAAGAATTCCATTTAGAAACGCACTTTTAACATCCATCTTATAAACTTTGAATTTCTTGTGAGCTGCATAAGCAAGAAATAGTCTGATTGCTTCTAGTCTTGCAACTGGTGCATAAGTTTCATCAAAGTCTATGCCTTCTGCTTGAGAATATCCTTTGGCTACAAGTCTGGCTTTGTTTCTGATGACGTTCCCATCTTCATCAAGTTTATTTCTGAAAACCCATTTGGTTCCAATGATATTGACATGAACTGGTTTATCTACCAATTCCCATACTTGATTCCTCTCAAATTCATTGAGTTCTTCTTGCATAGCTAATATCCAATCTGGATCTTTCAAAGCTTCTTCAATTTCTTTAGGTTCTGATTGAGATAGAAAGCATGCAATCATTGCATCTAGTTGATGTCTTGTTCGAACTCCAACTTGAGTATCACCAATAACTTGTCCTTCAGGGTGATCTCTCATCCATTGATGTGTGTGAGTTTGTATCAACTGATTTTCATTTTGTTCAACTGATTCTTCAAAAACTGGTTCTTGAACTTGTTCAACTGAGTCTGAATGAAGTTGTTCAAATTGTTGAGCAATTGGAAACTGAGGCTGATCTTGATCTGAACATTCTGAAATTTGTAGTCTTCCAACGTCAATCAAGCAGAGTTAAGTGTTCTGTAAAGTAGCGAGGAGAAGCCGGTTCAGTCGGTCTTCGATTGTTTCACCAGGAAGTTTGGTTCATCAAATACTACATGTATTGATTCTTCATGCTTGAGTGTCCTTTTATTTAGTACTCTAAATGCTTTGCTGACACTTGAATATCCTAGGAAAATTCCTTCATCAGCTTTAGGTTGAAAAACGTGAAGTTGATCTTTTCCATTATTGTGTATGAAGCATTTGCTTCCAAATAGATGAAAGTATGAAACATTTGGTTTTCTTCCATTCCAAATTTCATAAGGAGTCTTCTCATGTCTCTTGTTCATAAGAGCTCATTACGAGTGTAACAAAGTCGTGTTAATCGCTACGCCCAATATCTTTCAGGTAGTTTAGCTTCACAGATCATAGTCCTCCCAGCTTCTTTGAGTGTTCTGTTTCTTCTTTCAGCTACACCATTTTGTTGTGGTGTTCCTGTGGCAGCAAGTTGGTGTAAGACACCATTTTCTTCACAATATTCAATAATCACACTGTTGCGGAATTCAGTCATTTATCAGATCTTATCTTCACCACTGAAACTCCTTTCGATTCAAGTTTCTTGAGAAGTTACGTGAGTTTTGCTTGGTTTCACTTTTCTTGGTTAGAAAGATTACCCAAGTATATCTTGAAAAATCATCTACTACCACCAATGTATACTTCTTTCCACCTGATACTAATTGGTGTAATAGGTCCAAATAAATCCATGTGTAGCAATTCTAGATGTCCGGTTGTTGAATCTTTGAGACTTAGTCTTGAAACTTGCTTTTGTTTGTTTTCCTTGTTGACATGCATCACATAAGTCATCCTTCTTATAAGATATCTCTGGTAGTCCAATGACTAGCTGCTTCTTAACAAGTGTGTTTATGTCATCAAAATTGAGATGACTCGATTTCTTGTGCCATAGCCAACTGATTTCAGATTTGGTATGCATGAGCAAGCAGTTTCAAAGAATCTTTGTTGTCCAATCTACCATATACATGTTTTCCTTTCTTCTTCCCCGCTAGCACAACTTGATAAGTCGATTCACGATGACAACGCGAATTCTTTATCAAAAGTAACTTTGTATCCCATATCACAAAATTGACTTGTGCTGAGTAGATTGTAGTGTAGTCCTTCAACATAAGATACATTCTTGATTGTAAGTCCATTTCTGATTAAGGTGCCAAAACCTCTGTGTAACCCGGTTTATCTTTACTTCCAAAATTGACTTTTTGTCCATCCTTTGCAATAAAATTACTGAGACGGTCTTTGCTCTTTGTCATGTGTCTAGAGCAACCACTGTCAAAGTACCATGTATCCTGCAATGAAAATTAGAAATATTTAGGTACCCAACTCAGTTTGGGTCCATGGGGGTCAGTTGTCAGTACAACTCTGGGAATATATCCTTTTGGGATTCTTCGGATATTGCTACACTTGTTTTCATATATGTAAGCCACACTCCCATAGCATCTATGTTTGGACTGTGTCTTATTTATATGATTTCTCAGATCTTCTGACTGAAATTTGTTTCCATGTTGATTTATGTTATTAAAACTAGAGTGATAAC
The DNA here is from genome assembly GCA_026214975.1 of Gentiana macrophylla. Lineage (NCBI taxonomy): Eukaryota > Viridiplantae > Streptophyta > Magnoliopsida > Gentianales > Gentianaceae > Gentiana > Gentiana macrophylla. The sequence goes on from CM047813.1 coordinate 48,589,446, forward strand.
CATCATTCCTTTTATACTGAGGTCTGGATTGACCTTTGTACTGTGACTTATGCTGAGAACTGATATTAGTCCTCTGCTGAGTTTTGGACTGAAACTTGTGATAAGTTTTTGGACTGGAATGATTGTTATTATCAGTTTTATTAACAAATTTAGTAAAATTCCAATCATCATCAGTGGGATATAATCTTCCTTTCCCCCGGAATGTGTGAATCTTTGAATGATTGACATTCTTGGAATTGTTCTGATTGTAATTTTTCTGGTTCCTGACTTCATTGGTTTTTGTGGATCTGGCAGTTGATTTACCGTTTCGGTTTCCATTGAATACAGCTGATCTACCATTTGATTTACCTCTGTTGGTAGATGCAGTTGTCTTCTTAGAAAGCGATTTATCTGTGTGATCTGGCTTTTCTTGGTTCAAACAATTTTTCGATTTGTGGAAGTTTCCCGATTACAAACTTAATACCAGTTTTGGTACTCAGCCCAGCGGCTTTGCTAGTTCCATTCTTTGGTTTTCCTGATTTGAATCCAGTAATTGAACTTGATTGAGCAAAGCGCTTGATTCTTTGCTCTTGATGTCGATGAGTCGATCTTTGAATCTTTTCTTTATTAGTTTTAGTCAGTTTCAACATTTTTAGTTCAGACTTCAATCTTTCAACTTCAAGAATTAGACTTTATTTCTCAGCTTTGATTGATTCGTAACCAGCTTGTATGGTTACTAGCTGATTCATCAATTCGTCAAGAGTTTCTTCTAATTCTAGATTTTTTGGATTGGAGTCAGCAGTGTAAGAACATGCGTTTTCATGGAAATTTGAGCTGAAGAGTATTTAGAGTTTGATTCACATACCTCATTTGGATCTTCCATGTGTGCAATTAAAGCTGTGTCATCTGATAATCTTCGATACCCGGCCATAATCGATTCATCTCCAAAGAAGGATTGCTCTTCTACCAACTCTTCTTGGTGGTGTTTTCTTGATCGATTCTGGACATTGACTTTATAATGTCCTGGTTTCTTGCGATTGAAACAGAGGTATTCATCGCTCTTTTTTTCTCGTGAGTCCTTTTGTTGAACTTTTGAGTGACTGGGTGTCCACTTTTCATTCTTCGAATTCTGTTCATCATTAGAGCCATTTGTTCTTCCATTTCATCCAATTCATGAAGATTGTTAGATGGGTTTTCTTGAGTCTCATTTGATGCTGCTGCTAGTGCTGTGGTTTTTGGTTCTTCCAGAGCTTTGATTATTGCAGCTGTGGTTGTGAAATCTTCACTGAATTCATAAGCTTTCAGATCTGAAAAGATCTTGAATGAATCTTCTACATCAAGTCTTCTGGATTCTTCCATAGCAGTGACCTTCATCTTCCAGCACATTGGTAATGCCTTCAAGATTCTAGTGTTGATGAATTTCTTTGAGTATTCAATCTTGAGTAGATCTAGTTCATCCATGATTGCACTGAATCTTGTGTCCATTTGGTCAATGGTTTCTCCAGATTTCATTTTGAAATTCTCAAACTTTTGTTTTGCAACGGAAATTTTATTTTCCTTGATTGAATCTGTTCCTTCACAAACTAACTGAAGTTTGTCCCACATTTCTTTGGCAGTTGTGCATTCTTTCACCTTCAAGTACATGTTGCTATCAAGAGTTCTGAGGATAAAGTCCATGGCAACATTGTTGAGATTGTTTCGCTTGCGATCATCACTAGTCCATTCAGATTTGGGTTTTGCAACTTGAACTTGCTCTCCACCAACAGTTTGCATATGAGTGATTTGAATTGGTCCATCAGTGAGTACATCCATCATTTCATCATGAGTAGCTGCTAGAAATGCCTGCATACGACGTTTGTATTCGTCAAATCTGTCCATGTTGCACATAAGCATTTGTCTTACATATTGATTGTTATCCATTATGAGTGAGTGAAAACTGACAGTGGATTAACTGAAAAACTGAGCTTTCAAATAAGAACAACTAGAGGAGATAAAGAGCAAAAGATATCTTGTTAAAGAAACACTGCTCCGATACCAATTGTTGGTCCCTTGGAAAGGCTAACACAAGTTTAGAGGGGGGGTGAATAAACTTGTCCCTAAAACTGGATTTAAAACAAATTAAGGTTCAATTAAAAACTTGTGTGGAGTTAAGCTGGCAAAGCTAAGATTGAGTCAAACTGACTTAAGCTCAAACTGAGTCAACCGGCAGCGGATATGATTTTAGCCTTTTTATTGATCTTGTTATTCTATTATGAGAACTGAGTGTTGTGAACTGAATTCTGATGAATATCAGTTGTGACAGTGAGATGTATAACAATCAAGTATCACAATGCTGTAAATAAATACGTAAAGTAAATAAGGCGGTTATTATAGAGGTTCCAGGTGGTGTAATCCTGTACGTCCTCTCTTCCCCTGTGGTGCGGAGGAAAATTCCACTAGAACTTCTTGAGGTGAACTGTTACAAAAAGTCCTAAACAATAGTCCTTAGCTAATCTCTAGCTTCACTATCTAAACAGTTGTAGAACAGGTAGAATTGCTACTCTTCAAATGCTTGAACCACTGGTCCTTAGAGGGTAGAATTGCCTCTTCACCAGCTACCACCACAAACACAGTCTTCCCGACTACTTGACACAACTGTCCTTGGCGAAACCTTCCCGGTTTGCTTCACAGTCTAAAACCTTTGATGTAAAATCAAGGTTGATCTGAGAATCAATAAGTTGATTCTTGTTTGTGGTTCTTCAGAGTGTTGAATTCTTGATAATCTTTGTAGATTGAACACTTGAAGAAATACTAGATATGATCTTGTTATAGTTCAGAGATGATAGCAATTCGAATAGAGTAGACTGATGCACAAAATTGCTTGTTGATTCTTGTATATGCTCTATTCTATATGTTTTTGTTGTTGGTGCAAAGTCTTCTATTTATAGTGTAAAGTCCAACGTTCATCTGGCTTCAATTTGAATTGTATCAACGGCTATATTTTCTGACCGTTCCTGCTGTGTCAGTAACTCATCCAATGAAATTGTTTCCTTTACAACGTTCGACTGTACTTTCAGTTTGTTGGATGGCTGACTTATAAAACTGAGCTTCCTTATCAGTTTTGTACTGAGTTTTTCTTTTGTCAGTTTCCTAACTGACTTGGAGCATTAACTGAGATTTTACTTTTCTTCAAAAATCAGTACTCAAGTTTTCATTTGATTATAATTGACTTAATCAGAGTACACCATGATACATATATCATCTAAGAATTCATTGTCCTGATGATTCTTAGGTCTTCATACAAGATCCATAAAGTCAGTTCAGGTCACCACAATCTTGTCTGAAGTCCAACTTTACAGTCTCAACTTGTAATCTTCATAACTGAGTTTGAACCCTCAATTCATCATTCTTTAATAACTGAGTCTGTAACTCTCAGCGAACTTACATTCTTCAGTTTCATATTGGTGTATTCTGAGTCAGTTTGCTTGTCTTCGATGATTTCCAGTTTTCTAAATGATTTCCAGTTTTCAGTTTTACGACACACTAACAATTACAGTGCTTGTCTGATGTAACCTATACAAATATCAGACTCTAGTAAAACTTATACATTCAGTTCTAGACATCTTTTAGCTTTCCACTATAACAGCTGGCTTCAGCACTTCATCAATAGGGTTAAGATAATATTTTAACAAATAAGATGAATTATCATCAAAACATAAATTTTATTTCCAACAAAGGGTATGGTTCTCTAAAGACAATTGCTGCTTGTCTTTACGGACAAGTGGGAGATTGTTAGATATAGTGCCCGAAAGGCAATTGTTGCTTGTCCTTACGGGCAAGTGGAAGATTGTTGGAAGTAGTGTCCGAAAGACAATTTATGTAATTGTTTTTAGAATGAATAAATGACAGATTTATTCTCGTCTTATTACTTGCTTCGTGCTTGTAAGTAATACACTAGTGAAAACCCCAAGTCGTATCATATGTAGCCATATAACTTAGTGTGTGTCACACATGAGGATTAAGTTTATGGTCATACACTTGAACTATTAGTCCGTGGTGAGCTTAATCAAGTAATGGGGTGTATTGATAAACCACCATTAATGTGCCCAGAACACTCTATGGTGTGACCGTATTTTCCGGACCGTCGACATTGGTTGTCTAAGTGGGGCATTTATATATGATGAGAGTCATATAGGACTGGACCGATTTAATCTGCATTTCTCATATAATTCCTTGATTGGGAAATCTTAATAAATCACAAGATGATCATATATGGATTAACCTTAATCCTGGAGTGATTACAGACTCCTACTTGTTTCAAGATAGGGTTTGATGTGTTCGTTAAGGATCGCTATAAGGCGCGGTCCGAATCACTTTCACGTTGGCACTATTCTGGAATAAAAGAGAAGTTTGTGTCTCACATATATGGTATCCATTCCTTCCTGCGGGAAGTAGAAAGACAATCCCCTTATTTGTTCATCACTTGTGGGTTAATGGTAAATAAGGATAAGATGTAGTGAAGAAGGTTTACGGAAATAATCCCGCTTCATTACGGATAGTCTACGGAGGGTTAGTTTATATGTAATGATTATAACAATGGACACTTATCGACTCGACTCGACGTTTTGAGAATAAGTTATATCTATAATCGATAGAGTTCAGTTTCGGATTTATGGTGGTGTAATTCTGGAATTAATGAATTAAATAGAAATATTATGTTCGATGAATATTTTATTTAATTTATTTTAGCTACTGGTTATTGGTCCATGGTCCCCGTGTTGGCTCCGAACACGCGAGTGTTTTGACGTTTTATGGAACCTCGAGAATAAATTAAATAGTTGGTCTAATTAATGAATATGCAAATATTATTTATTTGGTAAATAATATGTAAAAAAGAAAAGACATTTTCTATTATCCCAAATGGCATAAAATGGCACCATATTATTTTGATTTTGGGAAAAGATATTTTATCCTAATTAATTATAGTGTGGATAGTATAATTATTTTTGTGTTAAATAATTATAAATAAGAAATTAGTTTTCTTATTAGATAAATAGGAAATTTGTTTTCCTATTGGATAAAGGTTTTTATTTTCCTAAAAGGAAAACATAAATTTGTATGTAAAAGATAAACTCTCAAATTATTAGTTATTTTTGCTATTAAAAAGATAGTTTCTCCCAACACAAAATTGACCTAGATTATCAACACCATTTTAGATAAAAGAGGCACCCCATTATGTGATAAATTAGGAAAAGAAATTTTCCTAGATTATGTCACAAGTGTAATTAATTAAATATCTATTTGTTGGATAATTAATGGAAAATAAGAGATTGTTTTTTTAGGAATTATCTCTTATCTTTTGGCAAATATATTTTCCTTGTGGGAATAGGTAATTGTGGTGTGAAAATGATAACTCTCTTGACTAGTTATTTTTCTATATAAAGAGAGTTCCTCCTAGCACATAAACACACATTAATTGTGCCACTTATCACCAAATAGAAGAGAAAAATTAGTTTCTTGTTCTAGTCATTAAGAGGAGAAAAACTAGGGTTTTTCTTGTGCATATTCGAGGTGGTTCTACGGCGAGGATCGACGTCCACCAGTCGTCACTAGGAAATACAATCCGGAAGACTACGGCTTCTCCCTTGGTCGACTATTTCTTCCTCTCCGTTTGTTGGGTAAATCTACTAACTTTCATTTAGTTATTAATTAATTATGCGAATCGAATCGTGGTAAAATCGCATGCAAATTTATTCATAGCTTCCATTGTACAAGATCGAGTGTCACGATCGGTGCTGTGAATCATATCTAACGATCCAATTATGGATCGGATCCGGATTCAGGTTTCTGTATATCCAGCATATATGAGATGAAGTCAATTAACGGAGTTTTTAATGTGAGGATGATGGTCATTTTATAGTTCTCCATCATGAGGGTTAATGTCTGAATCCCTGATCTGTAGGACTTGTGACTGAGAGCAAGTGTGATGCCAATCGTTAGGAAATCGTAGCTCAATTAGGCAAAATTGTGGGAAGTGGGAATCAGTCGTGGGATCTGCACATTATTGCACTGTAACCGTCTTTAAAGGTCGGATGTGACATGTTTTGTTCATTATCAACTTAGATGAACAGATCAGCGGGTCGGTGATGCACGAAGTAAGTACCCTGCATTATGCCGGCCATGTGAGCTAAAAGTAGATTAGACCAAAAAGTGTTTCCAATCTGACCCCTGAAGGTGATCCCACTTGTAAGAGCGACCTAAAGGTGGTCGGTAGAGCCCTAGATGAAATAATGAAATATGAGGCCCGATATTGGACTTGGCTTGGGTCGGACCATTATACCGACATGACTCGACTGAGGCCTAACGACTTTCACGTGTAAGAAATCCGGGTCATACCAATGTCAATAGACCTTATACCTAAGCTAGGATGATCATCGTAGATTAGGTTTGCACCGATTTGATGTGCACGATTTGAGTGGCAGGAATGTATTGTCCTATATAGTTAGAGTAGTAGAATTCTCACCTCTATTTAAATGTGAGACATAAAGGTTTTGTCAACTCGGGCCTTTTCAGACCAAGCGAGGACGAAGGTCTAGGAAGTTAACTAGATCTTTTATGGCTCAATTAGCGCTGTCAGACACTAGTTTTGGGCATTATAAATCGGTATCTGAGCCGACTACCACACGGGACTAAGTGCCACACCCTGAGAGGCGGAGGGTGCCCCATCTAGAATCCGCTGGTACAGACGAGTTTGGGAATAGTCCTGCTGGCCAAGTCCGGGCGGGGGTGCCAGTTTCTTATAAAAAGGATAATGTAATGTCTCACATAGTTAAAGTAGTAGAATTCTCACCCCCATATAAGTGTGAGACGTATATGTCTTGTCAACTCGGGTTAGCCCTTTTAGACGAAGCGAGGACGACGGTGTAAGCAGTTAATTACTGTATCCTTTATGTCTCAATTCGCGGTACCAGACATAGGTCTTGGTGCGTTACAAGGAACATTATCATTTGTTGACATGGTTAAATCATCATATGATTGTCAATCATTCAAGATTAATGCTAAGGGCGCAATGGTTGTATAACGATGAGTGACACGAAAAACATCTCCTCTTACAATAATTATGGGTGATAAAGTATGTTGTGTCACTCGTTATGTTACAACCGTTGTGCATGTATCATCACTCTTCAGTCAATCACTAGTAACTCCAAAAACACACTGGTTGTTCCATAACGAGTAAAACATTACATTTTTGCACCATTGATTATATTGAGCATATATCACAATCAAAAGGTAGTATATGGGATAGATGCACTTATAGTCCCATATGTTTATTTATTTACTCAAAACACATACAAAGGAGTTTTATCGAAACAAAACACATACATATGGTGTTTATCGTGACAATGAATCATAGGGGTATCTATCGCACCAAAAAAGAAAACATATGGGTGTTTATCGTAAAAATGAAAGATAAATACTAATTTTGAGAAAATAATGAAACATAGGGGACTAAAAGTGTAATTATCCCGGTATCTTATACCATAATTGAATGTAAAAAGGGTGTTATACGTGTGTTACTCGTTGTGATACAACCGGTCTACCACAACATTTCTCTTCAACCATACAGTAAAAAAAATTGAGGCCTATAAGGGCAAAACACTAAATCTATCATTGCTTTTAAGGGCATTCCACTACATGTGTATTTTTAAATATTGGTGTGGTGTTCCAGATAAATTTAGTGTGGTACCCTTATAAAATCCCCCAAATTTCCTCAAAAAAAAAAAAAAAAAAAAAAAAAGATTCCCTCAAATTATACTATGGTCTTTATTTAATCATTCTTTTTAATTCGTAAGATTTTCAATCTTTGTTTATCAAAACACCTTACCGTGTAAGTTGCTCATATATAAAAAAAAAATACCCACATTAAGATGGTGCAAGTTACACAGGAACGCCACGTCCTAACCAACGTTTAGCATACACACAACACACACTTACACACACCAAAAAAAACCAACACATTCTTTCTCTCTCTCTCCACAAAGACCACAAAGAGAGAAATTCTAAGTTGGAGACTTTAATTTAAGACGTATGTGGGTTCATCCGGACCACACTTGTGTGGGCTGGATGCGCACGTGCATTTAAAGTTCTTGCAAGCTCCGCCTGCATCTATGCCTTCACTCCTGCAGGTCTTATCACAACCATCGTCAAATACACATATCCCTCCGTATGAGCTGCTTGGTTTATCATAGTAGCATGTATCGGCTTCTGCCACCATCGGTCCTTCAGGAGGAAAATATATAAATATATAAATACACAAGCGAGTGTGTATATATATATATATATATATATATATATATATATATATATATATATATATATATATATATATTGCAACACAGCTATTAATCCTATTATATATAATTATTATTCATTGTGTATTTGAATGCATGAAAAGCAATTTTTAAATGATTAATATTTTAAGTATTTGTCACCTCAACACCTTAAGCTTAATTAATGATGCAATCAAGACGTAGATATGACAACTAGAACTAAAGGTCTTCACTATTGTTAAACTTGAAACATTTATTTCGAGAAAATGGCACTTTTGATCTATCATCTTTTCATATTTTTTTTTAACTAACATCTATTTTTTTATTGTTACGATAAACACATTTACATGTATGTATTTTGTTACGATAACACTCATAGTTTTATTGTTATGATATAACATCCCAATATATGTTCCATTCTACGATAAACATCCATATGAATGTTTGTTTTTTTACGATGAACACAATGTTAGTTGTCTTATCAAATATATTTTTTGAGGGGGAGGGTAGGTTGAGGGGACGGGGTCTGGGGCAACAGTGGGACGTTGTCTATTTTAGTTTTTGCATTTTAGCGAAAAACAATTATTTGCTTTAAATGATTTTTTTGATATATATTTGCTTTTTCCACCCAATTTTCCATCCGAACTAAGGAAAAAGAGATGGTTGGACTAGCATTGCAATAATTTTAACAAAATAAGGGGCAAAAACGCCAAACCGAAAGATAAATAGCAGGTTGTAACTTTCACTAATACATAAGAGTGTATTGAGATATTCAGTCCCAACCATATAATATAATCCCCCCCCCCAAAAAAAAAAAAAGCAAGATTATGATAAAACTTAAACAAAATACTAATATTGCTTTAATTAAAGTCGAAATTCTAATGGTACTCTTTTTTAGCGAAAATCGATTGAATTATACACCCCTCAAACTCAAAGAAGACCCTTATCCCCTGCCTTAAAGTTGGTCGGGAACGCACAACTTACGCCATCCAACCCGCCCAAATTTGATCGTCCTAGGCTTCTAACCCATCCTCCCGCCCTATGTTTGGCGTTTCCGTCCAACTATTTATAAAAAAATAAAAATTAAACGCATGTAAAAGCCGTCCCATTTTGATCATTCTCGTTTAATATGATCAACTCGTAAAAGCCATATGGTTAGATTGTAAACATGTGGTTGAAAAATAGTAGAACATGACATACAATACTAAGAATAAACAGGAAAAGAATGTTCAAATCGTTATATAAAATGGTTTAGAAAATCAATGAGAGAAAAGTGAGTTAATTAAATAGGTACCATGAGCGAAGATGCCAAAGAAAACGAAAAAGAGGAGAAACCCTTTGATTAATATATTGCCATTGATGAAGCTCCTCATTGCAGATCTCTCTTAATTTACACCAACACTTGATACAAAGTTCTTGTGTTTGTTTATAACGTTTATATTGATAAGAAGGTCAATTTATAAGGAACTCTTTTGCCTTTTTTTTTTAATTCCTTTTTCTCTGTTTGTAAAATTGAAAACTCTACCCATTAAAATATTGGGATAAATGTTAAAAAGGACAATATAGATATGGAAATAAGCATTTAGTCAAGTGGAATATTTTCTATAGCAAAAAGGACAATTTTTATTCACAGAATATTGCATTCTCTCTCCTACTTAATTCTACAAATGAATATATATTTTGATAAAAACATCAAAAAATCGTAATATTTTAACCAAAATTTTTCTTTTTTCATCATTTACATTCTGAAATCTCATTTGTTATTTTTTGATTTTTTTAGGAGTTCATTTTCGTTAAAAAAAAACCACCGAAATGGTGGAATAGTAAATGAGTGGATTCGGAGTCTATTCCACTGTAAAACCCTTGTAGTGAACAGTGGATTTGGGATAACAAGAGGTGATTTGTCATTATCTCCAATTTTATTTTCCACTGTCCTAATCCATGTTTTCTCCTTCTTTTTTGTCCTTTATTCCCACTCCCCCTAAAATATTTCAGACTTAGGATGTATTTTTTTTGTACCTTCCCCATATATATATACATATATATGTATATATATATATATATATATATATATATATATATATATATCCTTGTTATTAATACACAATAAATGATTATTATTGTCTGTCTACAAAGTTACAAGACATAAAAAAAATAATGTACAGGTATCAATGGTTGTGCTTCGATCTACCCCTGCTTTGTTTATTGTTTCCTTTATTTGAATTGGTTTGGTCCAATATATACTCTTTGCTGTGTAAACTCCTTCAGCACCTTGCTGAGTCTTTTTATGAATTAAATTATTTCCCTATGAGAGTAGTGAGAAGTTGGCGTGAGTTGGGCAATGCTTAGATATTACGTAGAACCTCATGCTGAGAATAAAACCTTGACCCGTAGCTAATTCATATCTATGAATTAAATCCATAATTTAAGGCACATTCCTTTTAATCCCTCTGCAAAACACCAGAAGATCATTTGCATACATACAATGAGTAAGTTGAGGAAAATGTTGAGGAAGCGAGTAATGCAACATGGGTTGGGTCCCCAAAAAGAACATTGACACCCCGAGTAAAGGCTTTGGTAAGTAGTGGTGGACTTACATACAACTAGGGGGGCAACTGCCCCCTTGATCTGAAAAAATACACAAATATATGTACTATGTTTATATAAACCCCCCCCCCCCCCCTTAATTTTTTTATCTGACTTTAAATTTTTATTCCCCCTCTTAACTGAGATCGTACGTCCGCCCTTGTAATGGTAAGTAATATGAACAAGTATTGTGAGAGAAGATGCCTTTGCTCTATACCCCGGGAGGATTGAAAAAAACACACCGGGAGTCCATTAATCAGCACAGAAGATCAACAGCCCCGTATGTTAGAGCAATGAACCAATGGTGAAACCCGAAAGATTGCAAGAGATGTTAAAGGAAAGGCCATGAAACACCGTGAAAAGCCTTAATAATATCTAACTTGAGAACCATATTGTTACCTCTGACTTTTTTATGAATATGCTGAATAACCTCCTGGACAAGTAAAATATTTTCAGATATGCAGAATTCTCATCCGAGTTGAGTTTGTGGAGGTGTTTCTGCAACCGGAGCGATAAGACCTTGGTGAAGATCTTATTGACCACTGTACAAAAGGGAATCGGTCAAAGTCCGAGAAAGTAACCGGGAGGTCCTTCTTCGGCAGAAGGCTAATAAAAATAGAGCCTATAGGTCTGGGGATGGGGTGGCTAGAAAAGAACACCTTAACTTCCATAAAAACATCTTCCTAAATAATATCCCAGAATCGCTAAAAAACTAGCAGAGAAAACATCTAGTCCAGGAGCGCTACTTGCATCTAAAGAAAAAGCAACCGTCTTGACATCTTCCATTGTAATCTCAGCAAGAAGGTCCTCATTATCCTCGTTTTCAAAAATATTTGGAACATTTTAAATGAATTCCGGAGTAGTAGAGTCGTCTGTATCAATGCCTTGTGAGAGTAAATTCGTGAAAAATGAATGGATGCTTCATTGTTAATAGCTGTGGGTTCATAAATCCAATCACTCATAGATGATTTTATCTTCCTGATCATACTGTGTTGGCTATAGGCTTTGACCGATATGTGAAAAGATTTGTGTTCCGATCACCATCTGAAAACCACTTAAATTGACAATAGTTGCAGTAAGACGAAATAGTGCCTTCCACAACCATTGTTAGCCAGAAACCAATACCTCTTCCTCTTGAATTCATATCCTCATTAGTGGTGGTTTAAGAATGTCAACCTCTACATGCACTCTAGTAGCTGATTGTAACGCCCCGTTCCCGGATATCAAGTCGTTACCCGGAAAAGAACGTTTGGCACGTATAGAATTAAATAAATTTAATATTATAAGTAAACCTCTATGTAATCGTATCGAGTTAAGAAAATATGGAAGCTAAAAGAGACTCGGGTGAAACATAAATGCTACTATAATAAATTACAAACCATACTAAAGATAGAAAGGGTATCATTACAACAACTAAATGAAATTTACGACGTACAAAGTCTTAAGAAAGAAAAAACGACAACTTATCGTACAAGGGTCTCAAGAAATGAAATTACAACATTTGTCTTGAAAACAAAATACAACATTGTCTGGTACAACAAATTGTTAGATGTAATATCCTCGGACCAATCATAGATTGACCCGATTACGCAGCGGAAGTATCGGATCTAGATCTAAACGAAATAAATAACATAAATAAAAGATCAAACTACAAGGGGGTTTGGATTTTACCTTTTTTGGTGCTTAACACCAAGATCAAAGTAGTATCCACGCAAGTTGAGAAGCCACAGCCTTCCAACGTGTGTCTCGCAGCAACACCAGGTGGATGGTGTTTCCCGTCGCCGGACCTCCTTGATATGCTACCGGAATAATCCCGTAGATTATTCCAACTCGAAACCCGAAGAATGATAGCCGAAAATTCTAAGCTATTTTCTTCCAATGTGGCGTGTTAATGAGATGTGATTAAAGGCTTGGGAGAACTCTCTTTATATAGGACAGTAAAACTTAATCCACAAGGATTAAATAATTAACACAAAATCAATTATAATAATCATTTTCCTAAAAAGATATATCTAAGATATTCCAAAATAAATAAGGATATATAAGAGATATTCTTTCCCTTAAATTATTTAACACATAAATAATTTAATCACATGTCTTATTATTAATTTAGGAAAACAAATTTACTAATAATAATACATAAAAATATGCGCCCCCCCTTAATACAAAATTAGGTCACACGCATTTTTAATCACTTTGGGCCGAGTCCACGAAAAATTACTTTTCCATGTATTTAATCATCTAGTCCAACTAAACAATTAATCCACATATCAATTAAATAGTACAATCCAACTATTTAATTATAATTGAGGTGAAGCTACGAGAAAGCCTATATGCTATATTAGGAGCCACGTCGGGGACCATGGACCCATATTCAGTAGCTACAATAAATCGAATAAAATTGTTCATCAGACAAAATAATTATATCCAACCTATTAATTACGGGATTACACCACCATAAACCCGAAACTGAACTCTATCGAATATAGATAACTTACACTCAATTTATGAGTCTAAAGCGTCCATCGATATAATCATTACATACGGATAAATCCTCCATAGACTGTTCACTTCGATTCAGGATATTTCCGTAAACCCTTCTCGAAACATATTATCCTTATTTACCATTAACCCCCTAGTGATCAATTAGTTCATAACCAATATGACAAGAACTCGAACGATCGATCAGTTTCTAGGGTTAACAAATAAGGGAATTGTCTGTCTACTTCCAGAGGGAAGGAATGGATTCCATATCTGTGATAACACAGACTACTCACTCATTCTAGAATAGAGCCAACGAGAAGTGTTGGACCACATACTTCGAAGTGATCCTTACTAACACATCAAACTCTACCCTAGTCTAAGCAGTCGTCTGTGATCACCTCAGGATTGAGATTAATCCATATATGATCATCTTGTGATTCGATACGACTTCTCGATTACGGAATTATATCGAGAACTCAAATCAAATAGGTCCAGCCCTATATGATCATCATCATATATAAATGCCCCACTAGGTACCCTATTACCGACAGTCCGGATAAGACTGTCACACCGTAAAGTGTTCTGGGCGCATTATTAGCATATTAATCATGAGACTCGTACTCAAATTAATCAACACTACGGACTAAGTTAATTTTAAATACATCTCACTAACTCAATCCTCTTGTGTATAGCCATACACTGAGTTATGTGATTACATAAACGAGGTACTCAGGGTTTTCAGTAGTGTCTTAATTATAATAATACATGCATATAATAAGATGAATTATTAATTCTGTCCTTAAACAATTATCTAATTGTCTTTCAGGCACTACACCTAACAATCTCCCACTTGCATGAAAGGCAAGTGGATTAATTGTTTTAGAGCACACCCTTGATTTCTATATCTACAACATTCTCACACTTGCTCAAAACAAGTGAGACATGTCCCTAAGATTCATAACCTCCAAGCGCCTCCCAGTAATTCACGTTTCCAAGTACGACCGGAGTATGCCGCCGTAGGGTAGGTCAGTGACCCGGCGCGTACTTAAAACTGAACACCATGTGACTTGGTACACTGATCAGGTAGGTTGGTGGCTTGATTCGATCTTTGGGATCGAAATGTCTCCTTTCCATCTAATCAGGTGGTACGATTTCAATATGCCTTTGATTCAACACTGAGGACTAGATCGACATAACGATCATCCTTAATCTGACCTAAAGCCAGAATCAGTGTTTATCACTTATATTCTAGTTTGCACCTGAATATACTAGCACATAATTCCTCATTCTCCCGAAGAGACTTGAGGATTCACTAAACCTCCCATTTAGTATTCAGCCGCAGGTTTAGATAATCATTCCTGAGAGGTAGGGTAGACTACATCGTTGAATGTTGCATAAATGCAAGAATATCTTAAGCAGGTGAATGGATGGGATTTCCAATGATCGATTCTCCTGAATTTGAGCGAATCAACTCCTTTAGAATGAATCCCGATGGCATTTCAGACTCTGACTTCAGATAACACACACATGTTGTTTCCAACTGTTTCAGTGTTACCAATCATAAACGCTAATCTACATACTACTTTACTAATATTGATTCCAAGTCTACGAAAGACTTATCAACATTCTGGTCAAGTCCACATATTAAAATATATGACTTTGAAGTGACCTAGAGGTTTGCTTTAATCTCCGAAGGATATAAGCTGCGGCAGGCATCCTACCAAAGGTTCTATCTGAATAAATTAAGATATCGTTAGTCTCGTAAAAAGGTCTTAGGGAATCACCCCTATTTTCTGCTTTGTAACGAATCCGTTATTTGTTCTTAGCTAAAATCCTTCTGTTCTGAATGAATTCAGATTCCGTTGTTCGGCAAGGAAGTCTTAGGGAATCATCCCTATTTCCCGCTTTCTGACGAAATCAAGCAAGACTGGGTGGTAAGAGAGTTCACGGTCTGGTTAACTCTCTACCTTTTAGGGAATCACCCCTAAATTACTAAGCTTTGCGTTGAAAGTTAAACTTTCCTATTCATTCGACTCTTCTCCGTGTATTTCCAATTACTCCCACTAGGCCTGAGATACTCAGGTGGTTCTACAAGAGTTTCAAAAGAACTGGAGTATCAAACTCCATTCACAGGGTTATGGCTTTTAACCAACCTCTATGATCAGGATCCTATACAGCCCACAAAGGACTATAGGTCATCAACCTACCCTATAGATCGTAAGGTCCTGCAATGGGTAATGGACAAACCATACTCTTACTATGTTCGGGGTGGATCGATATACTAATCTAGTTTAGTAGTTTTTATTAGTGTTATCACCAACTGTCGGTGTTGGATGTGGACTGAACAAATCAGTTAGAAACATCTTGAGTACAAATATTTCAAGATCTAAGGTTGTTATCTATAGACTCTATCAGACCGAGTTTGACAGTATAACCGTCATTCTCTGATTTTACGAGTTTTATAATCAACCTTTACTCAATGCATTAAGATATTTCACGACCTGAACGTGTACGAAAAATTTCCAGTCCTACCTTCAAGCACTAAATGCTAAATGCCTCCATTTACAGAAGTGGGGTGAACCGAATTCACACCTTATCCATAAATGCGTAGGCATCTTTTAGGTAGACTTATCGGCTTTTCATTACAACGTAAACTGTTATTTTGCGACCAATATCTTAAATGAGTTCAGCAACATATCGTATCCCTTAGTGAAAATATTTCACTGGGAGGCAGGCCGAGCATCAGTCCCGAAGACTACGCAATAACCTATTTCTGAGTATGAAATACTCTGTCTCTGGTGAAATCAGAGTTTCCTCCAAATATTTTGGATAAACTTACCGGAGTCTTGAATACTTGTCAGACAAGATGTCACTACTTCAAAAGACTCCCACTAGCTTGTATCTTTCATAAGACCCCGAAGGTCGTTATGAACAAGCTATGTAACTTTTTTAAATCTATTACCCTTTCCCGATTGAGAGGAAACTTAGGCATAGTTCCTTTGAGACAGGGTTCCTTTGACTGGGAGATAGGAATCACCCTAAGCCAGTCTGCAGATCTTGTCGTTGGGGAATATGCACTAATTAATGGTATAGAAAGAGGCGTTTATCGAAATACGGAAACCATTTGAGTTTATATATTTTAAGATGCGTTACTAATAGCTTTTCAGCAATGCTTAGTGGTTCTGACTTTATCAAACAAAAGTCTGAGTCTTAGGTTCATGCTACGAATGTTATATTTATCGTCAATAAGACAAAGAAATTATCCTATTGAAAATTAATACGTTCGTTCCAACGAATCCGAACAACAGAAAATGAATTTTCTGTGATACTCAAGAATTGAATCCGAGATTCACTTCCTTATATCACTCCCACTAGTCTATCTGAAATAACTGCCCGTTGTCTATTTTATTTATCGTTTAATGCAAGGCTACCTAGTTCTTCCAAAGAACTTTAGCTTTCGAGAAAATTACTAAGGATGCATTGATCAGTGATCCGAAATCACTTTCCTTATCCTCTAATTTCCAATTTATTAATTTTTCGGTTTAGCCTTAAAACTACTTAGTTTAGATGACTAACACGTATAAACATTCTTTCCCATTCTCGACTTTCCTTAAATGGAAACAGTCTTGAACTAGCGATTAAATGCGAGTAGACACTACACTTGAGCTGTGGGATGTTCAGTGTTATTTGCTTGGACTATCGATTTTTCTAATCGTCAAATCATAAAACCAAAGCTCCCACTAGTTTATTGGTTCCAAATACCGTCTAACTAGCAATAAAGCTCCCATTAGTTTATCGGTTCCAAATACCGTCTAACTAGCAACACTTTATATTTATGATTTTCAAAGATGAAAATCTAAGCTCAAGTTTAGTTCCAAATCGCCTAACTAGCAATGCTTTGTTCATGATGTTTCAAAGATTATAAAATCTCCAGAACTATGCTCCCACTAGTTTATCAGTTCCAAATACTGTCTAACTAGCAACGCTTTATTCTTGGTTATCCAATGAATGGAAAAACTCATGTGCATGTCCATTACACATTTTCTAATGATTCAGAAAAACAATAAATCATAAGACTAAGGCTCCCACTAGTTTATCGGTTTCAAATACCGTCTAACTAGCAATGCCTTATGTATATGATTTTCCAATTTTTCAATTTAGAAATTTGTTGTGTAATTACACTTTTAAAATTCACTAAATGAATTTTATCTGATAGTCCTATGTCATCTTTTGTAAACTAAGTATGGTCGTCTCTCGTTCAACACGAGTGACACCCGTGACATACCTATACTATGTCACTTAAGTTTTTAAAGGCTCAAGAGAAAATCTTTTCCGAAAATTAACTGCATTTGTTGATAATTCACAACGTACTTGTTACTTTCCACATTTTTAATGTAGTCATATTACTAACAGTTTAGTAGCCTAGAGATTAAAGTTGTAAATAAACATGACAGAAAGTTAAATTCAAAATTAAAATTTCACTACTAGATTTTTATTTTAGGAATTATAAACTAAAAAAAAGTTTATCCTACCATTCCAAGGATTTAACCTCACACCTCAGTGCCGCCGTAGGGTAGGTCAAAGAAGTGACGGTTAAACTGAGACAATCTCTCTCAATGATTAAACTTCGAGAATCGAACATCTCACGGGAATCAGACATCCCGGACCTTAATCATCGATTACCTTTCTTTTCAAGCCTACATATTCGAAAATATCCATAAAGAGAGTGATCTACTATATCAGATCTCAAAGTACGCCCCGAGTATGCCGCCGTAGGGTCGGTCAGTGACCCGAAGAGTACCTAAAATCCTAACCTTTCGGAGACCAAGCCTTGAATTTTCATAGGGGTGAACACCATCCGTAGGGTGCCGAAATCAAAGCGGCTTGAGGCGTAACCCTTCTCTCACGTGCTTGCATCTATAGTAGAGGCCGTGGGGTTGGCTGTCGCCTTCCCCGCTCCCACTCAATATTTTGAAAAAGTGGTGGTTTACTAATTACGGTTTCAGTCTTGACAATAAGAAACAACAAATCAAAGTACTCCGAATAGGGTAGGTTTTGTAGGCAAGCCTACGCCGTCTTATTCGTTGGAACATATGTGACAGTTCAGTCTGATCCGGCAAGAGAAGCCCCGTTTAGCCCGAAGGCTTATCGGCTATGCTAATTCATGTCGAGCCACTGTAACGTACATCACACGTGGAGGGAAGTCGATTGAGCCGAAGCTCGGTTGAACTCGCCCAACCATGGTTAGACCATTTCCGAACCCATGTACTAAGTTTCTCCGATTTCTAAATTGTCACCCAAAGTGTAATCTCGTTTCTGATTAAGGTGGGTTCACTGAGAAGCCATCACCGAAAAGCTCAACGATTTATCCAAGTGGGATTCACCGAGAATCCATCACTAAAATCGTATCGATTGACAAAACCCGGGTCCTCGGTTTTTATAATTAGTTACTTATTATTTAACTACCACGTATTAAATTAATAAGCATTCATACTAATTATTCGAGTTATACACATCTATTTTAATTCGAAATTAAAAAACTACGTGTATGCATTGGAGTGGAATCATGAAGATGCAAGTCATGGCAATTTTCCGGTTTTAAGCACGTAATCTTGATCAAACACAAAATTATACAGAAAAGTAAACACCGAGATGGACCGTTGGTACCCCCGACTAACTATTTTCTAAGGAAAAGTAAAACTTAATCTATGTCTTCGAGTCTTGATCTTCGAATCTTGAACTCGAACCGCCGGATCACGAACCACGAACACCCGAGAGGAGAAATGCTTTTTAATTAAATAAAACCAAATTATTATAAAATAAAACCCCTTAAAAAAAATTACAGCCGCATGACCCTAGCCGCAGCTAGGTTAATACCAAAAAAAAAGAGTTATAGCAACGCTTTTCAGCAGCGAATTTTTATTTAAAAAACAGGGTTTTGATCCGTTTCTCCTCATTCATACCTTGGGTTTCGCCTCGATCTTAAATTTTTCTTCAAAATCTTCATCTTTTTGAGCCCGGAACATCAAAATTACATTAAAAGATGCTACTTTACATTGAATTTCGAAAAAAAGACATAAAAAATACAATTCCTATGCTCAATTGTTACTAAACAAAGGAGCTACAAAATAGATCTACGGGTAAACAATACCAACCCAATCCATCTCTTCAACCACAACAATCACAAGCATGCATCATGATAAATTTCGAAAAACTAAATAAAAACATCTAAATCATGCTTTTCCACTCCAAGATCTAAAATTCATATACTTTGATCGTTAGATCAAAGGCTCCGATACCACTTGTTAGATGTAAAATCCTCGGATCAATCATAGATTGACCCGATTACGCAGCGGAAGTATCGGATGTAGATCTAAACGAAACAAAGAACATAAATAAAAGATCAAACTACAAGGGGGTTTGGATTTTACCTTTTGGTGCTTAACTCCAAGATCAAAGTAGTATCCACGCAAGTTGAGAAGCCACAGGCTTCCAACGTGTGTCTCCCAGCAACACCATGAGGATGGTGTTTCCCGCCGCCGGACCTCCTTGATATGCTACCGGAATAATCCCGTAGATTATTCCAACTCGAAACCCGAAGAAAGATAGCCGAAAATTCTAAGCTATATTCTTCCAATGTGGCGTGTTAATGAGATGTGATTAAAGGCTTGGGAGAACTCTCTTTATATAGGACAATAAAACTTAAGCCCCAAAGATTAAATAATTAACACAAAATCAATTATAATAATCCTTTTCCTAAAAAGATATATCTAAGATATTCCAAAATAAATAAGGATATATAAGAGATATTCTTTTCCTTCAATTATTTAACACATAAATAATTTAATCACATTCCTAATAATAATACATAAAAATACGCGCCCCCCCCCCGCTTAATACAAAATTAGGTCATATGCATTTTTAATCACTTGGGGCCGAGTCCATGAAAAATTATTTTTCCATATATTTAATCATCTAGTCCAACTAAACAATTAATCCACATATCAATTAAATAGTCCAATCCAACTATTTAATTATAATTGAGGTGAAGCGACGAGAAAGCCTATATGCTATATTAGGAGCCACGTCGGGGACCATGGACCCATATTCAGTAGCTACAATAAATCGAATAAAATTATTCTTCAGACAAAATAATTATCCAACCTATTAATTCCGGGATTACACCACCATAAACCAGAAACTGAACTCTATCGAATATAGATAACTTACACTCAATTTATGAGTCGAAAGCGTCCACTGATATAATCATTACATACAGATAAATCCTCCATAGACTGTTCACTTCGATTCGGGATATTTCCGTAAACCCTTCCCGAAACATATTATCCTTATTTACCATTAACCCCCTAGTGATCAATTAGTTCATAACCAATATGACATGAACTCGGCCGATCGATCAGTTTTTAGAGTTAACAAATAAGGGAACTGTCTGTTTACTTCCCGAGGGAAGGAATGGTTTCCATATCTGTGATAACACAGACTACTCACTCATTCTAGAATAGAGCCAACGAGAAGTGTTGGACCACATACTTCGAAGTGATCCTTACTAACACATCAAACTCTACCCTAGTCTAAGCAGTCGTCTGTGGTCACCTCAGGATTGAGATTAATCCATATATGGTCATCTTGTGATTCGATAAGATTTCTCGATTACGGAATTATATCGAGAACTCAAATCAAATCGGTCCAGCCCTATATGATCATCATCATATATACATGCCCCACTAGGTACCCTATTACCGACAGTCCGGATAAGACTGTCACACCGTAAAGTGTTTTGGGTGCATTATTAGCATATTAATCATGAGACCCGTACTCAGATTAATAAACGCTACGGACTAAGTTAATTTTAAGTACATCTCACTAACTCAATCCTCTTGTGTATAGCCATACACTGAGTTATGTGATTACATAAACGATGTACTTAGGGTTTTCAGTAGTGTCTTAATTATAAGCATACATGCCTATAATAAGATGAATTATTAATTCTGTCCTTAAACAATTATCTAATTGTCTTTCGGGCACTACACCTAACACATATATGATATAAGAGAAATAAAAAGTATCAAGTAAAGCATCATCAAATGTCGTCCTCAAATTCTTCATTAAATTCTGGATCAACCTGCTCATCTTCTTACCCCACAAATCATACAACAAAAAATGCAATGGAGGTTAGTACAAAGGTACTTATCAAAGAGGTGGAAGCTATTTGATTAATTAAG
Organism: Gentiana macrophylla; assembly: GCA_026214975.1. Taxonomy (NCBI): domain Eukaryota; kingdom Viridiplantae; phylum Streptophyta; class Magnoliopsida; order Gentianales; family Gentianaceae; genus Gentiana; species Gentiana macrophylla. Next base: position 48,611,047 of record CM047813.1, read on the forward strand.
TTTCATAACAAAAGGTTCACTTTATTATTAAGTTATCTTTATATGACCGGCTCAACTTTATTAAGTTATCTTTATATGACCGGCTCAACTCTAGGCTCACTCCATGCTCATCAACTTGTCATAAGATCTTGATTGTTACTAGCTTAACTTATCTTCGTTACATCAATATTCAAGGGCACTACGCATGGTAATACTCAGCACGAAGTATCTGGATGCAACCTATTGGTGGATCACACCAATTGCCACGGGCTAGCCCCAGTAGTGTACACGTTCGGCGACATCCCTCCGTACTTAGGGTCTTAGTAACGTACGGAGTTTTTCACTTTTACTGACTACCCACACATCATGATATAGACTTGTGTCTTAGCAAGAATGACATGATGTTTAGGCTTTTAAACTACACAAGCACGTATGTTATAAATCATTAACTATCCACCTAAGTGTTTTCAAGGAAAAACTCACTTAACAACTCTACTCCCTCACTTAGACAGATAGACACAACGTTCTTAACACAAACACAGACATTGATGAATCCTAACTCATAAAAAACAAAGTAAAACCCCTTTTGGCAGGCACCAAAAGCCCTCTGGCGGACGCCAGAACAAACCAGAGACCTTCTGCATAAAACAGGCGAAAGCCGGTCCACTTCTAGTGGATGCCGAAAGTGTTCTTCCTATTCCTGGCGGACGCCAGACCCCCTTTGACAGACGACGCAGTAGAGCCCGATAGCCCAAGAAAAGAAGTTTTCTGCACTTTCACGTTTTCTAACCAATTCCCAACATGTTTAACATCAATTTTGACAGTATTACAGGAGAAAAAAACCCAACTTTAACCTTCCATAACATACCGCACTTCAATAACAACAATTAAACATGATTTCCACTTTCTCAAAACAACACCAAAGCACAACCAAACCTTTATAAAACTTGAATTAAATCAATAAGAACATCCTCTTACTTGATTAAAGCACAACCAAAGCAAAACTTTAAAGAAATCAACATCACTTTCTCGAACTTCAACCAAAACATATATTGATCTACAATTAAACTACAATCAATTATGATCAAGGATTCTAAACCATAAGAACTATGAATTACACCAAACGAAACCATGAGACTTGATCAAACCATGAAGAATCCAATTTAGGGCTAAATTCATACCTTGATAAAATTTGAAACTTTTAGTATCAAAACGATCCTTGTATTCTCACGATTCTATTGCTCTACTTGAATCTGAAATCCATCAAGAATCAAGTGAAAATTTGGAAGTTTTCTTCTTTGCTCTCTCTCTCTCTCTCTCTCTCTCTCTCTCTCTCTCTCTCTCTCTCTCTCTCTCTCTCTCTCTTTTTCTCTGACTTTGAAGACAATTGAATGCACTTTCTGATTTCCCTCTTTTCTGACAACTCCCTACTTAATGGGAAGTAATTTCCCAAAATAAAACCTCACACCCTAATAATTATAATGAATATTACTTTAATTGTAATTAATAGATATTTGTTTAAAAGTACTGAGTTGGAGACTTAATTAGGGATTTAGGACACCAAAAAATGATCATCCTTTATAAGGACACATTATGTTTACCTTTCCTAAATTATCCCTTTCTTCTACTCTGACGGATAATCATAAGAAGAAACCTAAAATTTATGGGTTCAAAACAAGGAGATTTGCCGGTGAATTCGATTTTCAGAAGAGAAGGTTGCCCACTACGGTCTTGAGCACGATAAAAATTGGAGGAAGAGAAGTTTTTGTTCTAATTTTGTTTTCTTTTGAGGCACGTGCTCTGGCTTTTCCCCTTTCCGGCATTCACGTACCCGATTCCTCACTCCAATTGCTCTGTCTTTCCCGAATCGAAAATCACCTCTATTTCTTTCCTTGTTGTGATTAAATCAACCAGCGGCATGAGAGATTCCGGAGACATCATCGGAAACCCCTTTATTGTGTTGTATTGATGTAATTTCACGGAGTTCCATCCCCTGTCCTATTGTCTATTGTAGAGACCTGTACTATTTGTGCTATCAACTCAAGAATGTTGTAGAGACTTGTGTTGAAGTTAAGGCAGTAACTGAATGGCTAAATGTTGCTATTAAATAGGGGATCAAGAGGATTGTGTTTTTCTCTTCCAGTAACTTTACATACCAATGTGTGAGTTTCCTCGACTACTTTTTTTCTACTTTTTTCTTTCTTAAATAATTTCTTATGGAGAATATTTCCGTTTCCATGTTGTTGTTTCACGGAGTTCCTTATGGTCCTCGCTTGCAACTCGTTTATCTTATGCGGCTGAGCAGCTGTAAGTTCGCTCAAATTGTTCACAAACATACCTTCGAGTAACTTGGACAGTCTAGGCTTGATTTGAAGCCTGGTTTTGGAATAAATTAAGTTAAACAGGGATTAGGCTGCTTTGTACAGTTTTTGAGTGTTTTGATATTTAATCTGCTGCAAATTGGTTGGGTTTGAGGACAAAGATGCAAATTAATTTTTTGTTTCTGCTGACATGAAGCTTTACTGCTGGGTTGTTTTGGCATGGTTGCTGAGCAAATGGATTGTTGCCGCACTCATTTTGCTTCGGTTTGCAACTTGTTTGGGGCAGAGGACAAAGCTACAGATAAATTGCTTTTGTTGCTGCTGACGTGAAAGTTGGTTTCAACTAATTAGGAAATATTATAGCCACACAACAAATCACTTATACTGTACAAGTTGATGAAAAAAACAAGTATTGTATGATATATCCTTGCAAATTCTCTTTTATGAGTTGAGATTGATTATTGGTTTGATGAATATGGAATACCTATGTATTTTATAAGATGGGGTTGCAGATTTTATATAGAGTTTTTGGTGTTGAAACTCAAAATAATGATTGGAAAAACTGATAAGATGGTCATGGTTAATCACTGTGATATTGTTTTAAACATGTTGAGATCAAATGAGATACGGTGCAGAGAAGCTTTGCATTATTTATGATTGGGTTCACTTTATTATTAATAATTTGTGGAAATAGGAATATGGAGCAGAAAAGCTTTGCATTTACGATATTTTAATAGTTTCTACCTACTTAAACTCAGTAGATTAGAAGTTGAAGCAATATATTATGGTTATGGTTATCAAGCAATACATCTTTACATGTCATTGCTTCATCAAATGTCACTTCATCTTCACATGTCACTGCATTGCGGTGTCACTGCATCGTGTCGATTTTTATGAAGAAAATTCCGATTTTCAGAAATTAAGTCGGAAAAATATCAAATGAGATATCAAAATAAAGAGGACAAAAAAATATGAATTAGGGTAAAATAATTATGTTGATTGGAGTTTTATATCAAAATATATAGCAATTTGAAGTTGAATTTATAAATGAAAAAACCAATTTTCTGAAATGATGTCGGAAAAATATCAAATGAGATATTAGAATAAGGAGGCCGAATAATATGAATTATAGTTATATGATGATTGAAGTTTTAGACCAAAAGATATATATAATCAGTTGAAATATAATGAAACATGACACTGCATCGTCAAATGTCACTTCATCACGGTGTCACTGTATCGCGTTAATTTTTATCGATTTGAATCCGATTCAAGTCTATTACGAGATGAATCCGTAACCTTGTACCGGTACGACAATTGATTGTCTATAGGGTGTTATTTAGTAGTTTTATAAAATATTTGGAAGATAATGATGATGACAAAAATTATGGACTGTTCAAACACAAATTTGGTAGCTATGTAAAAGAATCATACTTTCACTTTTAGTATATTCTCATTCTCGATGTTGTGTCACTGTTGGTGTAATATTGATATTGCTGCATATACGCTTGATTGTGTCACTGTATAAATAAATGTTACATATTGTCACATGTCACTGCATCTTCAAAACGGATAAATTACACTCACTACATTCAAAACCGAAATCTAAGAAATCACTTGTCAACTTCACCAAATTTTCTCTTCAAAAAATGACACTAAAGATGCATTAACACGTGATTTCATATTAATATAATGTTACTTAAGATGTAATGACACATGATTTTCTTTTTATAAATGTTACTTAAGATGAAGTGACACATGTTGACACCTGATTTGCTCTTTGCAAAATGTCACTACATCTTCACAAGTCGTGCATAAGGTGTCACTTCATAAAATGCTGGTGTCATTTGGTGGCACTTCATAGGTTGTCACTTCATAAAGTTTTGGTGTCATTGGGTGTCACTGCATATGGTGTCATTGGCGTGTCACTCCATAATGTGTATGCATAAAATGTTGTTGTTATTGGGTGTCACTGCATAAGGTGTCACTTCATAAAATGTTGTTGTCATTGGGTGTCACTTCATAAAATACTGGAGTCATTGTGTGTCACTGTATAAAAATGTTGTTGTCATTGTGTGTCACTGCATAGGGTGTCAATTCATAAAATGTTGGTGTCATTTGGTGTCACTCCATAAGGCGTCACTGCATAAAATGTTGGTGTCATTGGGTGTCACTCCATAGGGTGTCACTACATAAATCGTTGCATAAAGTGTCACTGCATCCAGGGTTTTTTGTCCTGAAAAAATTTGTTACAGGCTGTTTCAAAAAAAAGCAGAAAAGAGTAATACTTCATTCACCTATTTGCGTGTGCATATTGATCCAGGTAATGACGGAAGAAGATCGAGGCACACTTTTTTTCCTTTAATTGAGGGTAGCTTTGTCCATCTACTAATTTATTGTCATTATAAATAATGAAAAGTTAAGTGTGTCCTGTTTGCCTAATTAATTCAATTATGTGTCAGTTTGGCCCCTTACCACTGTAATTAATTCCATTAACTCCAAATATTAATTACCTTTATTAATATTTCTTTTTATAAGACTTAATCCATAAACATAAATAAATATAATATTTTGTTTTCGCAAATTGACACATACGCCATTTTCCGAAAATCGTAATATTACACCGATGGCCTCCACATAGCAGTGGTGGCAACATCAAGACGCAACGGTTTTCCAAAGATCGACATTACTTAAAAAATAAAACTTTGGTTCATCAAATGCATCATCATCATGGAAAGAGTTAGCCATATAGAAATAATAGATGATTCCTCATCCACGTGAAAATCGGGTGTCCATTTAAAAACTCGCATAGGTTTACTTCCCTTATACTAGAAAGGTTTTGAAAATAAGCGTAAATAATCACCTTCACAATCAAAATTGATCACAACATGTTTGTTGTCAAGAATCCCTAGAGTGTAAAGCCCTTTATAATTTTGCACGGATAAGAACCTTTTAATCACATCTAGATTGGGTTTTCCCTACGAAATTTTTTCTATCACGGATATGTCGAAAGATTTTACAAAACACACCATAATTTCTCACGGATTGGTTAAGGATGGGTTGCCTTTGAAAGTGGAGTGAGGAAACACATATATAGGGTAGGATGTTGAAAGCTTTGGTGCCCCTTTAATTGTCTTTGCATAGGTTTGTGTTGGAGAAGGGTTTTCCGGCGGCTGGGCGGCCATACATAGAGCATCTGTCATATTTTTTGGTTTTTTAATCGTAAGTGATACGATTACACCTTTGTGTACTGTATTATTCAATTTTAATTGTTAAGTGGGCCAAAGCCCAATGTTAGTTATCCTACATCAGCATATTGGTATGAGAAAGCCGACTTAGCTTTATTTTAAATAATAGTCTATTATTTTAAGACGTGCAAAGGTACAAGTATCAATTTATACCTTAGTAAAAAAATTCAATTTATACCAATCAAGATAAACTCTCAATTACCTTAGGTTATTGTTCTTAAGATTCAGGTTAGTTGTATATTTTGTATTTCTCCACTATAGTGATATTTTCTCTTTCGTCCGTGAAATAGTCGGTACATTGCCGAAAACCACGTAAATTCTGGTGGTCATTTTTCCTTCCGTTATATATTTTGTCTTACGGTCGTTTAGGGCTATCGCTCGGTTTTTTTTTAACAAACTGGTATCAATGCTAACAAACTGGAATCAGAGCCGATGTGTTTTTCGAGCCAAGGTTTTTTGAGTTTTTTAAAATTAGCCACTATGATGATAGCTAAGTATTATTTTGAGAAGTTCGACAGAAACGTCAACTTCGGGATGTGGCAGTTGATGATGGAGGCCATGCTGATTCAGGAGGGCTTCGATGTTGCGCTGCTTGTGAGGGAAAAAAGCCAGAGGAAATGTCAGATGAGGAGTTTGCTGGTCTCGACAAAAAGGCCAGGTCATGTATCATCATGTGTTTTTCTGATGATGTTTTAAGGGAGGTAGCCACTGAGGTTACTGCTAAGGATTTTTGGGGAAAGTTAAAATCCTTGTAAATGAAGAAAACCGTGGAGAATAAGCTTTATTTAAAGCAGAATTTGTATATGCTTCGTATGTCCGAAGTGTCATCTATATTATCGCACTTAGATAAATTTGATTCCCTACTTATGGATTTGAGTAATATAGATACTAAGATTGATGATGAGGATCATTTCCTGTTGTTATTATTTTCGCTTCCCTAGTCGTTTAAGCATTTTAGTGAAACGATGCTTTATGGTAAGTATACTATTTCTTACAAAGAAATTTAGTCGATTTTCAAATCGAAAGAGCAGATTGATAAAGAGATATAACTGGGGAAGTAGTTATGGTCAAGAAGACGTGTTGGTAATTCGGGGAATATCAAATAAGAAGGATACAGATAGTGAAAATTTTGCTTTGAATCCCAGACATAAAGATTGGACGTGCAATTATTTTAAAATGAGCGGGCATATCAAATATTATTGTTTTCGACTTAAGAACAAAGAAAAGCGTGAACAATAGAAATAGTGTGGTAAAGAGTCTGGTCAGGCTGTTATCGTAGAAGATGAGTGTGATGAAGAATTAAGGTCTGTTAGTGAATGAATCTTGGATTCTGGTTACACATATCATATGTGTCCCAATCGGGACTGGTTTTCCACGAATGATTCAGCTCAAGATGGAGTTGTTCATCGGGCAACGACACAGTTTGCAAGGTTTCTGGTATTGGTACGGTTAGAATCAAGACCCTTGATGGTGTTGTCAGAACACTTAAGAAAGTCAAACATGTCCTAGATTTGAAAAAAAATCTCATCTCTTTGGGCGCACATAAGACTATTGGATTTAAGTACACCGCTGAATGTTGAGTTTTAAGCTAATTAAATGTGCTCTTATTGTCATGAAAGCTTGCAGGTCTAGTAGTTTGTATGTTTTGCACGGATCCACAATCATTGGCACTTCTAAAATCTTTACATCATCATGTTCGAAGTTTGATATTACGAAGCGTCATTCATTTGATAAGTTCAAGCAGTGTATGGACTTATTTGACTTTTTGAAGACTGATGGGAGTCAACTTTACGTGACTCCGGTGCACTAATTACCCCCGTTTATCACACTTTTAGCACAATTTTGGGTAAATTAGACCATTTTCGGGGTGATATCGTGAGCTTATGGCACGGGGAACGAATCCGCTACTTTGATGAATTCACACCCCTTTTTGTTGGTATTAACTCCATTCCCGAGCACTTTTACCCTCTGGAATTGTTTGGATGTTGTGGTGGTTTGTGATATTGAAGGGTATTGGTGTCTCGAGGACCCGGAAGGTGACGATTTGTGGTGAAAAAGCATGACCGAGGCAAGACGAGGGCCAAAAAAGGGAAAAAAATGAAGATTTGGGGAAACAGGGGTTCAAACGCACGTTTGAATCCCCCAAACGCGCGTTCCATGCCTTTAAACACGCGTTTGCACCCCTAAACGCGCGTTCCAGGAGTTCAGACCAGATTCAGAGTTGAAGCCCTCTAAACGCACGTTTGGGAACCAGGCCAAACGTGCGTTCCAAGATCCTAAACGCGCGTTTGAACCTTCCTAAACGCGCGTTCCAGATGAAGAACAGTCAAGTCCTTGCCCAGAAATTATGTGTAACGCACGTTCCAAAGCAAGTTTAAACGCGACGTTTGAAGATCCCAAACGCGCGTTCCAGCCCTTTAAACGCGCGTTTGGACCCTTTTTGCAGCAGATTTTCCCTCCATCTATAAATACCCCTCTTAGACATTTTCTTGGATATCAAGCTTTTCTTAGCAAAACTCTACCCATCTTTTGCTCGAATTTTGTAATAGTTTAGAATACTCTCTCTTAGTGTAAATCAACAACATCTTAGCATAATCTTTCCATTTCTTAGATTAGATTTTCATTCCAAACACTAAGAGACCACCTTTTAATTACTTCTCTATTTTGTACTTTTTGGATCTAATCTCGAATTTCTTCAATTTTATGGTATATCTCTCTTCTCTTTTACTTGTTATGGCTCATATTTACTGTTTTATGCATGTTTTGATTAGTATAATGTGTAGCTAAACATCTTCATAGCCGAATCATGTGAAATTTAGTGAAATCACCCTTTGGGTGATGAAATTGGGAGTGGGTAGTGCTTTTTATTGTTGATTCTTGCATCTTTCACGTCTTAGAGCTTGTTATAATGGATTTGGGCTAGATTGATCACCTAGGTCAAAATCACACACACCACTCTTGAGAGTTGTTGAGAGAGAGAGGTGTGGGGGGAAAGGGTTCTAGGATCGCATTGTAGTGCGAGGTTACTCGCTTATACGTTTAAGCTGCTCGAGTGCAAAACATGACTTGTTAGGAGAGAGTTGTTCAGACCTTAACATGGCATAAGGTGTTAGAAGAGAGTTGTTCAGATGCTAGCACCGGGTTTAGGAGTTCGCACCCGTGAAATTAAATGTAAGAGTTCGTTCGTCTATTGCACACTCCCGGTTTTGTCATTCCTTGGAGTGAAACTAGCTATTTTGATCATGGTTCGGTTATGTCTCTTTAACTATCTTTAAAACTTAGTAGTTTAATCTTCTTTCTTTCTTTTTATCTTTAGGCTCGTTATTTAGAATCACTTAGTGTCGTTGTAGTAACAAAACCTTAGAACTTTGATCACCTAGACTAAGCATTACGTTCACTTTGGTACTTGCAAGCACGATTCCTTTGGGTTCGACCTCGTACTCCTGTAGCTACACTAGCAATCGACCCGGTACACTGCCGGTTAGAGAGTTAGTTTACCCACAGTTTCGAGTCCTTATAAATTATTTTTGTTGGGGTAAATTTTATGCTCATCAAAATGGCGCCGTTGCCGGGGAATTTTGTGCTATTTGTGATATCTCGTAAGTGAACCGAAGGCTTGGGCCTAGGTTTTATTTTACTGTTTTCTTGTTGTTTGCCTTTTTGTAGTGCATGACCCGGAGATCTCAAACACCACTCGAACCTTACATAGACGGAATTGAAGCTTACGCTAGGCGTAGAAATAGTCAACGAAGAAGAGGTCGTCAAGTAGAGGAGTCGATTCCGGTCCTTGAAGAGAATAGTTTAGGTGAGTTGGGAGAAGGATCCGACATGGCTCAAAATGGTGGACAAGGTTTGGAAGGAAATTTGGGGAATAATAATGGAATTCCAATTCCAAACCCGCCTCTTGTCAACAACAATGCACAAGGAGGTGGGAATGGACAAGGAAACAATGTTGTGAATGCAAATGGGCCGATACCTCAGAATGTTCAACATGAGGCTCAAGGGAATCAAATGGATCCCGCTCTTATGCAACAATTCAATGCATGGATGTTGAACCAGTTTCAACAAAACCAAAACCAAGCTCACAATCAAGGTGCAAACGCGATGCCAAATTGGTTTAACGGTCAACAAGAGCAAAACCAAGGTGGTTTGACTTGTAGAGATTTTGTGCTAGCTCCTACGGCAAACATGGGGCATAGTCCAATCCGAATGCCACCGGTAGCCGCCAACAACTTGGAATTGAATAGGAACATCATACATTTGTTGGGAGACAACGCTATATTCAAGGGAACCGCTTTAGAAAATCCTCACTTATTCATTGATCATTTTCTCCAAATAGTGAACTCGACAAAGATCAATGGAGTGAGTGATGAGGCACTCAAACTTATGCTTTTCCCGTTCGCCTTGAATGAGCAAGCTAAGAGGTGGTATGATTCATTGCCTAATGACTCTCTACACACGTGGGAAGAAGTGGTTAAAACTTTTCTACTCAAATATTACCCCCCTTCGAAGACCATGGATATGAAGGAAGCTATCATGTCATTCAATGCTTATGAAGGAGAAGAACTACATGAGTCATGGGATCAGTTTAAGGCTTTGTTGAGGGAGTGCCCGGGGCACGGATTGAGATCGTACGAGGTAGTTCATGCTTTCTTCCGGGGTTTAGACCAAGTGCATCAAAGCACCCTACATGCTTCGTGTAATGGAGATATTATGAGTATGGTACCCGAAGTGGCTATGAACCAAATTGAGAAGATTTCCGAGACTTCGAGGCAATACATATCGTCGAGTAGAAAAGGGACAAGAAGTAAGAAGCCCGGTTTGGTTGAAGTTAAAGAAGTTGAAGCAAATGATCAATATCATGCTCAAGTACAAGCGATGGAGCAATAGTTGGGGAGATTGCAAAAAGAGAATGAGAGTGCTAAGCTTTGCCAAATTTGTAGTGGATCACATTCGGCAAAGGATTGTAGGATGACGACCAAAGCTCAAAATATGGCCTATCCTCAATCCTCAACTCATGGGCAACCTAGTACTCTATCTCAAGATAACATGAATGAGTTGGCTAAGCGGATGATGAGTATTTGCTCGATGGAGCAATGGAATACGGGGTCCCAATATCAAAATCAGTCACAAAGCCCCTATCAAGGCCAATGTATGGGGGAACAACAAGGTGGGCAACCGTATGAAGAATCCCAAGATGTGAACTATGTGGGACAAGGTCAAGGAGGGAACTATGGAAATCAAGGTGATGGTTCTTGGAGGAATAACAACAATCAAGGTTGGAACCGTAATCAAAACCAAGGACAAAACCAAGGTTATAGACAAGGCCAAAATCAAAGCCAATCTTCACAAGGGCATGTCTATCAACCTCCACACCAAAGGCAACAAGGAGGGTATAATCAACAGGGTTCCAACAATCATCAAAACCCTCCTCCTTTGGCTCCTATACCTCAAAAGAGTTCAACCGAAGTCATCTTGGAACAAATGAACAAAAACTTTGCGGAGATTAAAAAAGACATGGTTGAGATGAACTACAAACATGGGTCCGCCATAAAAAATCTTGAGACACAATTTGGTCAAGTGGTGGAACATGTGCAGTTGAAGGGTGGTTTACCGAGTAACACCGAAAAAAATCCGAGAAGTGTAAACGCCATCTTAACTCGAAGTGGCAAAGTGTTGAGAACTAATGGAGAGAAGAAAGTCTTGTGGGAGGACAAGGCTAGAAAAACTTCCATTGAGACCGAAGCGGGAGCTATGGATGGTGATATAGATGGGATAGAAAATGATGAAGATCATGGGGAGTATGTCAAGAAGAAGGAAGTAGAAAGGAAAGAAGCTCAAGCTAGGGGAGATTTTGTGGTTATCGATGTGAAAGAGGAGGAACCAACTAGAAGAGAAGGGAAAGAGCCGTCTTCCCCACGCACCAAAGGTAAGAAAGGTATGACCCCTCCTCCTTCTAAAGATTTTGATTTGAGCACCCTCCCTTATCCCCCTAAGAATCATAGACAAAGTTGCTTGAATAAGGCACAAACCCGATTTATTGAGATTTTGCGAAAAATTGATTTGAACATTCCTTTTCTAGAAGCACTTGCAAACATGCCCTCGTATTGTAAGTTTTTGAAAGATTTGTTAACTAAAAAGGGTAAAATGCAAGAAGTAGTGTGTCTAAATGAAGAGTGTTCCGCTATTTTTGATGGAAAGTCTAGGATTCCCCCGAAAGTTCGAGACAAGGGTAGTTTCACTATCCCGGTTACTATTGGTACGACTCATTTTCCTAGTGTCCTATGTGATTTGAGGGCTAGTGTAAGCCTAATGCCCCGTGCTATATATGAGAGTCTTAACCTAGGAGAGTTGGAGCCAACGGGGATGACCCTTCAAATGGCGGATAGGTCTATTAGGGAGCCTATGGGAGTGATAGAGGATGTCATAGTGAAAGTGGATAAGTTCGCCTTCCTGGTAGATTTTGTTGTACTAGACATGGAGATGGATTCCAAAACACCTTTGTTGTTAGGACGCCCCTTTTTAAATACCGGGAGGACTTTGATAGATGTTGCGAGCGGTGAGATAATATTGAGAGTGGGAGATGAAAAAGTCACGGTCAATGTCTATAAAGCCATGAAACATCCTAAGGAGAGCACCGAGGACTATTTTTCTATTGATGCTATATATCCTTGCGTTTCGGAACATGTTGACATGCAGGTATATAAAGACGAGTCCGATGAATGCATGGAAAAAGTGAGTACGGAAACCGATGAAGAAGAAGAGTTGGAAGAGGAAGCAAAAGAGCTCGAAGAGACGGCTTTCGTGGGTGAAAGGTGGACCGAGAAGATTGATCTTGGGCTTGAAGGAGAGCTAGAAAAGCCATCAATTGAGGATCCACCGAAAGATTTGAAAATGAAGCCGCTTCCACCTCATTTGAAGTATGTTTTTCTTGAAAATAATGATTTACTTCCTTTGATTATTTCTTCTACACTAACGGCTTTGCAGGAAGATGAGTTAGTGAGGATGCTTAAGAAACATAAGCGTGCTTTCGGGTGGAAGATGTGCGATCTTAAGGGTATTAGTCCCACCATTTGCCAACACAAGATTATTCTGGAAGATGGAGCAAAGCCGGTAAGGCAACCCCAAAGAAGACTCAATCCCCACCTCCAAGAGGTTGTGAGGAAGGATGTGGTCACAATGTTGAAGCTAGGGATTATCTATGCCATCTCGGATAGCAAGTGGGTGAGTCCCACCCAAGTGGTGCCGAAGAAGGGAGGTATGACCGTGGAAATCAATGACAAAGGAGAGGAGGTGCCTAAGCGTTTGGTAAGTGGTCATAGAATTTGCATTGATTATCGTAAGCTAAATGACCAAACCCGTAAAGATAATTTCCCCCTCCCTTTTATTGATCAAATGTTGGAGAGATTGAGTGGCCATGCCTTTTATTGTTTTCTTGATGGGTTTAGTGGGTATTACCAAATACATGTGGCTTTAGAGGACCAAGAAAAGACTACCTACACTTGTCCCTATGGTACCTTTGCCTTCCGTAGGATGCCTTTTGGGTTGTGTAATGCACCCATGCATTCCAACGGTGCATGGTCGCCATATTTGCGGATATGATAGAAAAGTTTTTAGAAGTCTTTATGGATGATTTTAGCGTGTTTGGTGATTCCTTTGAACAATGTCTAGATAATCTTGAAAAGGTGTTGGGTAGATGTGAGGAGACAAACTTGGTGCTTAATTGGGAGAAGTGTCATTTGATGGTTACTGAGAGGGATAGTCTTAGGGCATAAGATATCTAGTGAGGGTATAGAGGTAGATAAGGCTAAGGTTGAAGCGATAGCTAAGCTTCCTATGCCCACCAACCTAAAGACTCTTAGGGGTTTTCTAGGCCACGTGGGTTTTATCGTAGGTTCATTAAGGATTTCTCTAAAATAGCCCGTCCTCTTACTCTTCTTCTTGGAAAAGACGTCCCGTTTGATTTTGACAAAGCTTGTGTTGAAGCATTTTTTATGCTCAAGCAATCGCTTGTATCCGCTCCCATCTTAGTTGCCCGAAATGGGATCAAGAATTTGAGCTCATGTGTGATGCGAGTGACACCGCGGTTGGAGCGGTCCTCGGTCAAAAGATCGATAAAATCTTCAAACCCATTGCTTATGCAAGTCACACCTTGAATCCGGCCCAACAGAACTACACCACCACTGAAAAAGAGCTTTTAGCGGTCGTCTTCGCGTTTGATAAGTTTCGGTCTCATCTCGTAGGTTCTCGGGTAGTTGTCCACACGGATCATGCCGCTGCGTTACCTCTTTGCTAAGCAAGATGCCAAGCCCGCCTCTTGAGGTGGATCTTGCTCTTGCAAGAGTTTGATTTAGAGATTCGTGATAGGAAAGGTTGTGAAGCGTCGTAGCCGACCACTTAAGTCGTATGGAGCTTAGTGAGGAGTTGATTAAGGCACAGAGGGAGATAAATGACTCTTTCCCTCACGAGCAACTATATGCACTTGACACCCTCCTTCCGGCTAAGAAAGGAAACTTTCTGAAAGTCGGTAAGGAAGGTAGTCCTTGGTTTTCCCCTTTTGTTAACTACCACGAGTGCGGTTTTGTAGATCCCGACCTTGACTCGAACCAAAGGCGTAAATTCCTTAGTGAGGTGGGTAAGTACGTATGGGAAGATCCTTGTTTGTATAGGTTGTGTTCGGATGGTATTCTGAGGAGGTGCATCCCTGAAAGTGAAATTTTGAGTGCTCTTTCGTTTTGTCACGACAAAGAGGCTGGAGGCCATTTCTCGGGGCAAAGAACCGCTTTGAAAGTATTGCAAAGTGGTCTGTATTGGCCCACTCTATTTCGAGATGCTCATGCTTATGTGAAATCTTGCGATGCTTGTCAACGGTCCGGTCGTATATCTAGAAGGAGTGAGATGCCTCAGAAGCCGATCATAGTGTGTGAGATTTTTGACGTGTGGGGCATTGATTTCATGGGCCCCTATCCCTCCTCGTGTGGTAACAAGTACATCCTAGTCGCGTGTGATTATGTGTCCAAATGGGTCGAAGCCTTAGCTTCACCCACCAATGATAGGAATGTTGTTATCCGTTTTCTTAGAAAGAACATCTTTTGTCGGTTTGGGGTGCCACGTGCTAGAATCAGTGATAATGGAAGCCATTTTGCCAACAAGCCGTTTGATAAACTTTTAGAGAAGTATGGAGTGAAACACAAGTTAGGTACCGCTTACCATCCCCAAACGAGTGGTCAAGTCGAAGTCACGAATAGGGGTATTAAGCGTATCTTAGAAAGGACGGTAGACACGAATGTCAAGAGTTGGTCTTTGAAGTTAGATGATGCCTTGTGGGCCCATAGGACAGCCTTTAAGACACCTCAGGCATGTCACCCTTACATGATAGTCTATGGTAAGTCTTGTCATCTTCCCGTAGAGGTCGAGCATAAGGCTTATTGGGCCATCAAAATGCTAAACCTCGATGATACCTTAATTGGTGAGAAGCGTATGGCCCAATTGAATGAACTAGATGAGTTCCGCCTTTGTGCATATGACCTTTCCACGAAGTATAAAGAAAAGACTAAGTTACTCCATGATAAGTTGATTAAACCTCGTGTTTTCAATGAGGGTGATGAAGTCTTGTTCTATAATACTCGTTTGCATCTTTTCCTAGGGAAGTTGAAGTCTAGGTGGTCCGGTCCCTATGTTGTGTCAAAAGTCTATCCGTCCGGTGCTATCGAAATCACCCATCCTAAGTTTGGCACGTTTACCACTAATGGCTTGCGGTTGAAAAGGTATGAACGGTTGCCCTACGATGAAGCACTAGAAATAGTGCATCTTGAAGATCCCGTACCTTGTGATGAATCTTGTAAGTCTTGTCATGGACTTTAAACCTTGACTCGTATAATTCTGAATCCACCCGTCCATCTTTCGACCCTTTCTCGCCTTGTGCCAACGGTATAACTTTGAAAAAGTTGGCACCGTATAATCCATCTTGTCGAGCCAACGACGTAAAACAAAGGCGCTTGGGGGAGGCAACCCACCATTTCGTAGTTTGTTGAGATAGTTTGGTGCTTCTAGAGGTCTTGGGGTGGTTAGAATCAAGTGTGGGGTAGAAATCTTGAGTTTTCCTAGTTTCTGGTCCAAACGCGTGTTCCAGCCCTTTCAAACGTGCGTTTAGAACCGCTTTCAAAGCGTGCGTTTAGAACCCTTTCAAACGCGGCGTTTGAGGCCTAAACTTTACATTCTGTTTTTCGTCTCAAACGCGACGTTTCACTGTCAAACGCGCGCGTTTGGACACATAAACGCCGCGTTCCACTCATTCCAAACGGCGTTTGGACTCATCTTCTTTAAATACCGCTCCCCAAACCGGCGTTTCAAAAATCGGATTTTCTCAACCCTAAACGTCCGGCAGCCGCATTTCAACCCCTTTCACTCGAAATCCTTCGTTTCTCAACCGTTTTTGGCGATTTAAAGCCCATTCAACACCTCTCAATCTCTTCTTTTGATTTCAACAAGCCATTCCAACAACAAATCCCCCAAATCCTCGATTTGATCGGCATTTTTGGCGGTTTTTCACCGAAGTCGAATTTGCTCAATTTCGACGTTTCGAGGCTCGTTCTTCGCTCCAAATCGTTCCTATCATCTCTCTTAAGCATAGAACAGGTATATTTCGATTTTACGTTTAAGTTTCGGTTAGGGTTAGTTTTGGCCTATTTTGGTTTCACGCCCTTTTCCGTTATTTATTGTTTATTGATGTTATATCCTGTTTCTGTTTGTTTTGTTTGTGTTAATGATCGATGGTGAATGGTGTGGCTTGTGTGGGGTGTTTTGTTGGGAATGGTTGGCTTGTTTGAAATCCCGGTTGGATGATAACCGGGTCGTTTTATTGATGATATTGGTTGTTGGTCGTTGTTTGGTTGGTTTTCAGTGATAATGAGGGAAACTAAACGAAAGGAAACCGAGGGTAAGGGTAAGGGAAAGCAACCCGTGACTAGGCAAGTGCCCAAAAGACAGAAAACCCTAGTTCATCCTCGGGGACCTACGGGTGGTATTCGGATCCGAGACACAGTTGAGAGTAGAAACCCTCGAACCATTAGGACAGCAGGACAGTTGAGGGATAAGACCTCAGATGAGGATTTTGAGCCGGATACCGAGGGGAGGAATACAAGTAGTGATAGTGAGGAGGCGACAGACCTTGAGAGCGATGTGCCCTTGGCACATTTGCAAGCCAAGAAAGTAACAATACCTGTTTCACCCCCTCCACAACCTACCCCCCGCTGAATGCCCCGAGCAAAACCCTCCTCTTGCCCCCCCCCTCCTGTTGATATTATCCTTTTGAGCGGCGTTTTAACTCACGGTTGCCTTGTCTAACTATAATGAGTATATCATTTGTGAAAAACATGTGTTATGAGAGGGCTAGACCTCAAAGTTGTGCCTCAACCCTTCATTGATAACTTAATGAAGAGAGGGTGGAATAATCTAATTTATGAACTCGAGGGCATCCGAATTTGTCAATAGTCCGGGAATGGTATGCAAATTTGATGTGGCTAATCTGGAATCCGGGTTTATCAGAGTCAGAGGGGTTAATGTCCCGTGGACCGTCAAAGCTATCAATGATTATTATCGGATACCGGCTTTTGAGGGGCAGGATTATTTAGGTTGGTTTGCGGCGAGGTCACATTGGGATACTAATGACAACCTAGATCCATTAGAGGAGATGAGGAAAGCAATCAACCCCGACTTACCGTGGATTTCAAAATGTAGCAATGTGAGGAGTCAGTTGGTGACGACGACTTGGCCGGATGATTGGAAAGTGGAAGCAAAGTTTTCTCAGAACCGTCTACTACCGAAAGACAACATCACGCACTTCCACATTAAGGATTTGCAACTGTTGTATGCTCTACACTATGATGATCGAGGGTAGGCGTCGGAAAACCATCTTTGAGGAATTTAGAGAAAATCAGAAGGTTAAGCGTCGGATGATTATGTGCCCTTATCTTATCCATGGTTTGTGCACAGGAGCGTTAGTAAAAGAGTATCCTGATGATCAGATCCTAAGAAAGAAGAACCTCCCCGTGGTGCCTAAGCCATTCAATGCCCGCTCCACTTCCAGACCTCCTAGGCCCACCCCACGCCCTATTCACACCGTCCTCCGCCCTACTAATCCCACTACCTCCACCACCCTCCCCATACCTCCTCCTATCATTTCCTCCACTACTACCACTACTATACCCCCGCCTCCTCCCTCTACTACTGGACCTTCCATCGCACCTACACCTATACCTTCTATACCCACTACCGGGGGGCCATGGCTTAGCGAGCGGCAAGGGCTTCTGATTGCACACAAGCAGAGGGACTGGATGGATAGTCTGAGGGTGACACTGAACGGCATTGTGGAGAATCAGCGGGTATTGGCTCAAGAGAGGCAGGTTGAGCTTCCTGAGTTGGACCTAGATATTGCACCGTTTCAGTATACCCCAGAGATCGAGGCAGATTTGCAGAGAGTCACAGAGGAGATGTTTGTTGATGATCCAGATGAGGGGTTTGATGACATTGCTGTGGATGATCTGATGGGCACAGATGCAGCTGGGAGAGAAGCAGTGAGGACAGGTGTTGCAGGACCCTCACAGACTGAGAGTGCAGCTGCTGTGGTTGCACCGACATCAGGCACACCAGATCCCACTATTGACGTACAGGGCCATGGAGCAGACTAGCATGTTTTCTTATTCTATTTACCTACTAGTCTGTCTCTTTTATACTTTGACATTTCCCTTACTTTTGGCGTTCTTCCATCATACTTTGGACACACTTCACCTTTTCATGCACGTGCACTTATTTTTGAGCCCACGAGGCACGCTTGACCGTGTATGTTTCCTTTTTATTGATTGAGGCGTGGGATGACGAGGATATTTTTAGTAGCTTATATTTAATGCATGGATGTCCTGTACCTTATTTTGATCTGATTGTATCCTTCCATTGCATATCCCGTATTTCCCCCCTCCTTATGCTTTGATCTCGTCACTGTGGCTTAGACTCGTTATTTTATGTACCCGCTTACCCTATTGCCTGCTTTTTAGTACGCGGATTATGTCCCGTACATGCGCTGTCTTTGTTTCTGTTGATCTCGCTCTAGGTTACGGAATGGATTCATACGAGGCTATCACGAGTTTCGAGTCACGGTTGCGCCTTTCTGCCGGGTCTTTTGGTCAAACAGCTAAGTCTTTTACGCTTCTTATCTCTCACACACTGAGGACAGTGTTTCGTTTAAGTGTGGGGTGGGGGACTTAGCCGTTTTATTGTTTTTATTGTTGAATGTGCAATATGTGTGGTATACTTAGCCTATGATCGGGCTTGAGTCGATTTTTGGGTGATTTTAAAATTTTTTTTTCAAGGGTTCCCGACACTGTGTTATTTGTGCTATGTCTATAGTCGAGTGGTGGCCATCTTAGTAGGGCCCCGAACGTGTGCACTTCGGTTTGATCTTATCTTGAGAATAGAGTCTATTAATTTCACGTGAAGCTACATTTTGTGCACAATTTGATTACTACCACCACTACAAGAAAAAGGGCCAACAGTGACAGAAATTTAGTGAAGGGTGCAAATCCCATCATTAAAAGACTGTTTTAGTGGGGGAAACTGTGAGGGGAAAACATTTATATAGCTAAAAGGTGACAATTAACCACTGAATTTTAATTACTCTCACTATTTATAAGAAATCCCGTCATTATGATAAATAAATAAATATTTCCTCTCATTATACCCAATTACTTATTATTTTTGCTCTCTAATTTCTTTTAATAAAATATCACACTATTATATCCTATCATTTTCCCACTTCAAACTCCATTTTCGTTTAACAAAAATGCAAATGAAACTTTCCACACCCAAATTCAAACCCCAAAAATCTATCTCCCCGACCTCTCGGCTCCACCTCCCTAGGGTTAGCAACACCGATGGCCACCACTAGTCTCCCACCTCCATCAACAAAAACAAGACATCAACGGCTCCAATGGCTCCGGCCATCTTTATCCGGCAAATCCTCCTAAGCTACCTCCTGTTTGTGCTCGTTTCGCTTTCTTTTTCTACTTTTGTTTCCATGGGTAAGAAGAATCGGAGGAGCCGAAGAGTGTGCGTCATTCTTGAGCTCGATGATGAAGCTCTAGCCAATTTTGTTCGTCCGGTCAAGTTTCTTTCTTCTCCGGCTAGGTCTTTGGCGTATTTGTCAATTTGATTCTAATTCAAGGAAGTTTCGTTTTGCCTATTATTTGATGTTTATAGGCGTTTGATATTTTACGATTTGAGTGATTAAATGCCCTAATTTTGTGCCTTGTATATCTTGAAGGTTTGGCTATGAAAAGATGTTATCTTTCCCTTGGTTTCCATTGTCTCGAACTTTGAATGTTCTGATTCTCAGCCCGATTTTCAGGGAAGTAACGTTTCTCTTTTTCTCATGTTAATATTGTGATATACTTGCTGACTTGAACTTGGTTCTGTGTCACACGCCAAAATCGGTTTTTGGAATGTTTTTGAGTCTGCATTAACTGTGTTCACATTTACACTTGAGGGTTCTTCACCCCTCAATTGCTTTATATACCTAGTATATTCGGACTTGCAAAATCAGATTTCCACTTGCAGTCCCACATTTTCTTAAACAAAAGTTTCTGTTTTATCCTTTGTGTTTTGATAAGTCTGTGAGGACGTGAAGTGCTGATTCAAGCTCCAAGAACACAGTCAGTGGCATACTAGAACTGTGATCTTGGATGTTGAATCAACCCTGGTGGTTACTGATTCAAGATTGGAGGTGGGACATTTGGTGTTGACCTCTCCTATTGATCAGTAAGCCCTTCTTGTTGTTTTACAGTTTTTATAGCATTCCTTTTGTGTGTGTGTCAAAGTGTGTGTGCTAGTTTAAACTGTTAAGTTGTTTGTGTTACTATCTCGTAGAAAGATTACATTGGTTAGACCCATTAACTAAGATCAGGTGAACTCTGAGGATTTTGAGTTGAAAGTGCCTTTGTGAGGATATAGGCTAAACTCAGGTTGCTCAGTATCTCTGATCTTGTGTAAAACTGCCTTTCAGTGTAATCTTGACTTTGACAGGTTGTTTGTATCTTATAATCCCACAGATACTTGGTCTTGACTTGTGTCGGTGGCTAAGTATCATTGTGTGGTCAAGTTACATTGACTGCACTCGTGTTAAAATCAGTGAATTCATTCACTGATTTTGACTTGTGTTATTTGTGCTTAATTGACATCATGTGCTTGTTGAGCCTGTTTGAAACCAGCCCCATATTCTGATGTGTTGAAGTTTTGAATGAATCTGCCTTGCTAAATCTTTGATTAATTTCATTTGAGTACCTCTTTGCACATCTCGCACTCATCGCTTTTGCATTTGCTTCTTGCTTTGAATCACCTCTCGTGCCTCAAGTTGCTCCCGATCGCTGAGTATTACACTTATCCGTTGTGCATAATAACTTCTTCTTTGTGATCTTGCAAGCTTGTTGGTCATTTGACGAACACGGTGTAATAGAGCTTTTGTTTGTCAGTTGTAGAGCTACTTAACACTTGTGATCGCAGTTCGTATTCTTCCTTGATAATCGGATCGAGAGACTTCTACCTTGATTATCAGTTTCTATAGCAATCTGATTGTTCAAGATACGCTTGCTCTACTATCTCTGTATTCTTGTGGTCAATTGATGCTGATTGCTTGTAATTTAGAATTAGTAAATTAAAGAGTCTTTGCTTCTTCAAAAATACATCGATAAGTAGAACTTGAACATTGGCTAAACCTCTGTTTTGTTATAGTATAATTCTTTTGTGAACTTTTGAACAATACCTCTTTTTGTTATAGTATAATTCTTTTTGTGAAATTTTTTTGTGAGAAGATTTTGTGAACTTTTGAACAATACCATCTGCATTAGTATTTTGTGAATTGATCTTTCCTTAATATATATATATATATATATATATATATATATATATATATATATATATATATATATATATATATATATTATAGCTTCTTTGTTGATCTATTTTGTAATAATTACGTTGATCAGTTGCATCGGAATTTGTTTGAACATTTTCTGGATTTTACCAAGTATTTGCTGTGTTAGTAAAATTGTTCAATACAAATCTTATGTACTTTGTGTTAGAAAATTGGGCATGTTGCTGATCAGTGTGCTAGTTAATCTAGTCTTGGACCACTGCTTTATATGAGTAGGGCTAGGAAACAAAAGACATCTGCTCTTCCTATTTCTAACCTGCCTGCACATAATTTGTCTCATGTTGTTCTTTGTTGGATTGGTTTGTGGTTGAGTTTCGATTCGCTATTTTAACTTTGAACCCCACTTGTTGCTTGTAACAACCGATGTGCCTCATTTTGTTGCCCCCGACTTGACCTCTGCTTTGCTGGATTGTGTTCTGCTATGGTTTTTGTACAAGATTTCATTTACGTGTTCTGCTTTGCTTGTAACAACGATGGATTGTGTTCTGCCTCATTTATGTGTTCTTTGGATTGTGTTACGCTATTGTTTTCCATAATCTTTTTCTCCTTGCGAGAGATACAATAGGGAGTGGCATAATGGATCAAGGTTTCATCCGACACGCCTTGCATGTGTTCATTAATTGACAAAAATAGGTGCAAATTTGCTTTCTTTTTTATATCAATCATACAGAAAAAATAACTCAAACTTTCTGAAGTTTAGTAGTTTTATGATTTATATTGTTTGACCGGATCAACATATGGGAATCAGGGACATACGAAATTTACTTTCATATGAGGGACCAATTTTTGAAATTTGGATTGAACAGAATCTCGGTCTTGAGTGTTGAAGGATGCTAAGACACTTTCTGGCTTGTCTACATTTGATTATGTAAGGAGTTCAGTTTTGTTCGTTTGTTTTCCTTCTATTTCTTGATGCTTAAGGGTTTTCACATGCCCTCTAGGCTATAAATAGGCCAGGATAGCAATGTGGATTGCAAGAACTCAGAGCAATAGCTCTTGAGAAATCCTACACCACTATACATTCTGTTTTCTCTCTTTTAATTGTCTGAAGTTGAGAGTCTTGAGCTTAGCAATCTGCTGCATTGGCTGAGTCTGTGTGATTCTAGTGACTGCTGTTGTGAAGTAAGGTTCTGAACAACAGCTCGTATAGAATCATTGGTTGAGGTCTTAGTGTGAGGAAACACTTTGACTCTTCCCTGTTTATGTGTATTTTGGTGTTTTTGATTGCATGTTGTATTGTTGACTTGTAGTAGTCTTCTTTGTGATATTGTGTTGCCTATCCGAGTGCTTTCTGTGTGAACTTTGAAATTGTCTGAAGTTGAGAGTCTTGAGCTTAGCAATCTGCTGCATTGGCTGAGTTTGTGTTGTTTCCCATCGACCTGTTGGTTTTAAGTTTGATCATTGGCATACACATTTAATGTTGCTCTTAATCAAATTTAGAACACCCCTGTATTTGTTCCTTGTATTCTTATTTTGAGTCTGCAAGTCTGCTCATATCCGCCTATTTTGCTGCACTTGATAATTTGTTTTGCTGTACCTTATTGATTCTGTTTATAATCTGTGTATGCGCAAGTTCGGTGGTTGCATCTTCCATTTTGATATTGATGAATTTGCTGCACTTGTGTCCGCCATCTTGCCGATCCGTGCCTTGATAATATCTGCTGCATACTACCGTCTTTGAATCGGTTTTGGACTACATTATTGATAGCATAGGATATAGTGTTAGTAAATCGAACTCAGTAGTCAAATCAGTACAAGACTCAAGTCGATAATCTTCAATTGGATTATCTCCTTGGTTCTT
This sequence comes from Gentiana macrophylla, assembly GCA_026214975.1. Lineage (NCBI taxonomy): Eukaryota > Viridiplantae > Streptophyta > Magnoliopsida > Gentianales > Gentianaceae > Gentiana > Gentiana macrophylla. Next base: position 48,634,378 of record CM047813.1, read on the forward strand.
GTGATAGTTCAAGATATCTTTTGATACTCGGAATTGTAAGCTAAATTCTTGGTTATTACTATTTATTAAACTCCTTGATAAAGTCTTTGAACCCTTATGCGTTTAATATTTTGTTCTTTGAACATATTTCTTTGTATTAGTACCTTTTGATTTCTTTGGTGTGGTTATAGACATATTTTTAGTTAACCTGAACCTGTTTATTTATTATATTCAGTACTGCTTATTTCTCTGTGACTGAACCTTTCTTTTTGCAACAGTGTTTTAATTGTCACTACATGAATTAAACTTATTAGATCAACTTGCAATCTGTTCTATTATATTAAGCATATAACTCCCAAGTATTTTGCTGATCCTCTCTTTTTTCCCTAATGATCTTCTTTTTTCCTCTTTCTTTTCCCTGATTCATAACGTCCCCTCGTGATGATACTTTTTTGCAGATACCGAGGCACATTTTTTATCCAACAACTATTTACGTCTTGATGAACTTGCCGTCGAGGACGTCGTATGGGTTGATGATAGCACTGCATTGTCTGCTGCCACAGTAGAGATTGAGGAATGCAAGGTGGTGTTCTACAATTCTTGTTAATAAAGAAGAAATGATTATTGGGTTTGATATATTTACATGACTAGCTAGGACACTATTTTATATCAGATTAGCTAGGACTCTGTTTAAATTTGTTCAATCTGTTGTCAATGTAGCATATTCTATTTGGCAAGAACTCTTTTTATTTGTAAGATGTTTGATGATGGAAAAATACTCACATTGGATGTATTTTAAGAAGAATGATGGACAGAATTAATGAGGGGCTCATTATTAGAAATGATGATAAATTTCATCAATAAAATGTATATAATGAGGGAAAACGACCTATAATGAGGAAAACTATTTTCATTAAATTTTGATTTTGTGATGGGCAAATGACCTTATAGTGAGGCTATAAATTATCATTAAATCATGATTTTGTGAGGGGCGAATGGTAGAATAGTGATGGAATTTTCTGTTGTTAAAAATGTTTTAATGAGAGTACTTTTCATGTCATGAACTATATTTTAATGACACAAACTTACCATCATTATTACTTTTACATAGAGAAGCAACAATGAAGGGCGGTGAGGGTAAATTTCCCTTCATTAAAAGTCTTTAATGACGGGAAATGGACATTTAATGAGAGGATTTACCCTCATTAAAACTCGATTTTCTTGTAGTGCACATCTCATGTCACTGGTCTTGAGACGAAATAAAAAAGTTTATCTAAGTAGGACACGGGATGACGGTCATGGCGTCTCTTTGACCCTACCAAAGCCAAATAAGCCTTATCCCGAAACGTTAAATCTTCGTAGCCCCTCTCAACCTTGATAGAATGGTCTGACCACCATTCGTTTTATAGCCGTTTTGTTACTTAGTCAGAAACCTACCCTGAGCTTTATTTATGGTCACATTCCCTTCATTCATACCCTACGAGTGGACCTAGTCTTTTGTGAGGCCACACTTGCCAAGGCAAGTGTGGGGTGGGGGAAATGATGCTTTGATGGTTGGTGTTTCCTTGTTTGGAGCTATAAGGAGAAGAGGAGCTCATTTGGGCTTAGTGTTTGGGTTTGGCACAAAAAGAAAAGAAAAATCTGTGAAATTCTTCATTCTTTCAAAAAAAAAGGAAAAAAAAGAAAAGAAAAAGAGAACTCAAACAATCAAAGTTCAAAATAAATTAGAAGTTCTCAATAAAAAAGAGTTTGGTGTATAGAAATAAAGGGTTGGAATCAAAGTAATGAGCTCAAAAGTTATACTTATGATGTTGGAGTTGGGATAGTGAGATAGGTGCTAATGTATTCGACCTCGCCTTATGAAACTTGAAACATAGTTGAATTAGGCAATGAGTTCGGGTATATTAGCATTCTATGGTTCTCAAAGTGTTAAACTAATCAAAAAGGAGTTTGGATGGTTTGTATGTTAGAGATAAGGTGGTACACTTGTTGATTAGGTTCACTCGTAATCTCCTTTTCCCCAGTTCCCAAATGATCCTTTTCGATTAACGGAATTACCCTAGCCTAATGTTATAACCCTTCAAGTCCTACCCGATCGTGTCCAAACTTAGTGACCTTGATTAGTGGAGAGGCTAGTTGGTATGAGACGGTTGGTAGGCTTTTGGTCGGGATTCAAGCCCGACAATCTTTTTGAACACGTTGATGTAGCTCTACACCACACACACTCTATTCTCTTGATAATGTTGTACCAACGTGCGTATGTTCGTGTGTCTTACTTCATGATTACCTCGAGGGTGTGGATAGTAGCACCTACGTCACAATGTTGAATCCCTTGGTTTGTTTTAAAACGCCTAGTTTACTCGAGGGCGAGCAAAGGCTAAGTGTGGGGTGGTTGATGGGAGTCAACTTTACGTGACTCCGGTGCACTAATTACCCCCGTTTATCACACTTTTAGCACAATTTTGGGTAAATTAGACCATTTTCGGGGTGATATCGTGAGCTTATGGCACGGGGAACGAATCCGCTACTTTGATGAATTCACACCCCTTTTTGTTGGTATTAACTCCATTCCCGAGCACTTTTACCCTCTGGAATTGTTTGGATGTTGTGGTGGTTTGTGATATTGAAGGGTATTGGTGTCTCGAGGACCCGGAAGGTGATGATTTGTGGTGAAAAAGCATGACCGAGGCAAGACGAGGGCCAAAAAAGGGTAAAAATGAAGATTTGGGGAAACAGGGTTCAAACGCGACGCGTTTGAATCCCCAAACGCGTTCCATGCCTTTAAGCGGCGTTTGAACCCCTAAACGCTGCGTTCAGGAGTTCGACCATTCGAGTTGAAGCCCTCTAAGCGCACGTTTGGGAACCAGGCCAAACGTGCGTTCAAGATCCTAAGCAGCGCTTGAACCTTCCTAAACGCGCGTTCGGATGAAAACGATCAAGTCCTTGCCCGAAATTATGTGTAACTCACGCTCCGACCAAGCTTAAAGCGACGTTTGAAGATCCCAAACCGCGCGTTCCAGCCCTTTAAAGCGCGTTTGGACCCTTTTTGCAGCAGATTTTCCCTCCACCTATAAATACCCCCCTTAGACATTTTCTTGGATATCAAGCTTTTCTTAGCAAAACTCTACCCATCTTTTGCTCGAATTTTGTAATAGTTTAGAATACTCTCTCTTAGTGTAAATCAACAACATCTTAGCATAATCTTTCCATTTCTTAGATTAGATTTTCATTCCAAACACTAAGAGACCACCTTTTAATTACTTCTCTATTTTGTACTTTTTGGATCTAATCTCGAATTTCTGCAATTTTATGGTATATCTCTCTTCTCTTTTACTTGTTATGGCTCTTATTTACTTGTTTTATGCATGTTTTGATTAGTATAATGTGTAGCTAAACATCTTCATAGCCGAATCATGTGAAATTTAGTGAAATCACCCTTTGGGTGATGAAATTGGGAGTGGGTAGTGCTTTTTATTGTTGATTCTTGCATCTTTCACGTCTTAGAGCTTGTTATAACGGATTTGGGCTAGATTGATCACCTAGGTCAAAAATCACACACACCACTCTTGAGAGTTGTTCAGAGAGAGGGGTGTGGGGAAAAGGGTTCTAGGATCGCATTGTAGTGCGAGGTTACTCGTTTATACGTTTAAGCGGCTCGAGTGCAAAACATGACTTGTTAGGAGAGAGTTGTTCAGACCTTAACATGGCATAAGGTGTTAGAAGAGAGTTGTTCAGACGCTAGCACCGGGTTTAGGAGTTCGCACCCGTGAAATTAAATGTAAGAGTTCGTTCGTCTATTGCACACTCCCGGTTTTGTCATTCCTTGGAGTGAAACTAGCTATTTTGATCATGGTTCGGTTATGTCTCTTTAACTATCTTTAAAACTTAGTAGTTTAATCTTCTTTCTTTCTTTTTATCTTTAGACTCGTTAGTTAGAATCACTTAGTGTCGTTGTAGTAACAAAACCTTAGAACTTTGATCACCTAGACTAAGCATTACGTTCACTTTGGTACTTGCAAGCACGATTCCTTTGGGTTCGACCTCGTACTCCTGTAGCTACACTAGCAATCGACCCGGTACACTGCCGGTTAGAGAGTTAGTTTACCCACAGTTTCGAGTCCTTATAAATTATTTTTGTTGGGGTAAATTTTATGCTCATCAAAGACTTTGAAGATTGTTGAGAAAGATTAGTATTACTATTTCTGGATGTGGGCCTTTGTCCCAAGTTGGAGACTTGTTAAGTAGGCCAAAGCCCAATTTTAGTTATCCCACATATTGATATAAAACAACCGACTTAGCTTTAATTTAAATAATTGGCTTAGCCTATTGTTTTAAGACATAAAGGTACCATTGAGATATACCAATTTGTATCAATCAAGATAAACACTCAATTGTCTTAGCTATTTTGGCTATTGTTTTTAGACTTCATGAGAGTTGTATATTTTTTATTTCTCAACTATAGTGATATTTTCTCTTTCACCCATGGAATAGTCGGCACATTTCCGGAAACCACTTAAATTTTTGTGTTTTGTCTTTTTCCTTTCGTTATTTATTTTGTGTTAACGTCGTTAAAGGCTATTGCTCAATTTGTTTTTCCTAACATTAATGATCATTCAAGTGGATTTTGCATTTATGTTTTTCTCTTTTCATTTATGATTTTGTTCTTAGCATTCAGTCTTGAATTCATGTTGAAACTCATCATAAGTGAGTGTTATTTCTTTCACCTCTATTTTATGAAAAACAAGGAAGATTGAATTAATAAAATATGAAGAGAATCTGAGAGATCCCTTGATTCTGCACCACCTCAGAAGGGTTGACTTTAACATGCTCGCCTTGTTGATGAGTTGGCAGACGCGTGGATTTGTTCAAAAAATCTAGAATTATAAGCATTAATTATACAGGTTACAACATAAATTAATATTTCTTGCATAAAAATTTAATATTAACCAAAGCTTCCATGATCAATAATCAAGGAATTAAACAAAATCAAGTGGGTTGTCATTATATGGAAAGACAGAAGGACGCTGATCGGCAACCCCCACAGACGGTATGGCAAAATACGAGTGAGGTAGAAATTGTGAGAGGCAGTTTTGCATATACTAGTATTTACATTGAAGAAGGTGAGGAAGATAAGATAGAGGAGTATCCATAGGTGACTGTGAACTTTATTGGTCTTGAGGAAGACGATCACACCTTAGTCATCCCCATAGAGGAATGTCGTGAGCTTTGGATGCCCTTGAGGAGAGCCTTGATTATCAAACTGCTGGGTAAGTACATCATATATAAGTTCTTGTGCCAATGTCTATCTGATCTTTGGAAACATCAAGGGAGGATCGAAATCACAGACCTTGGCTTTTATGTGGTTTGATTTACGAGGAAGGAGGACTACGAGATTGCACTAGAAAATGGACCGTGGGTGATAATAGGGCATTACCTTGCAGTCCGTAAATAGAACCCATTTTTTCAGCCGGAGTCTGAGAAGATCTCTACCACACTTGCCTGGATACACTTCTCCAGTCTCTCGTTGGAAATTTTCAGGGAGCACCTCTTGATGAAGTTGGGCAACCTGTTCAGAAAAGTTGTTAAGATTGACTCCAAGACCGCCTTTAATGAAAGATGGAGGTTTGCGAGAGTTTGCGTGGAAGTGGATCTTGAAAAAAGACTAATGTCATCAGTGGAAACCAATGGACGGAGATACAAGATAGAATATGGGTGATTACAACAAATCTATTACTGTTGTGGTAAATTTGGGCATAGTAGGGAGACATGCCCTACTGTTCTTGCTGAGGCACAAGCAAATGTAGAACCTGGTACAACTGACAAACATGTGCGAAAAAAACAAGGACCTACACCGGAAAATCCCTATGGTCCTTGGATGATTTCGGTTAAACGTAGAAGATGGACTAAGGGAAAATGTGCACAGACACCCTAAGTGCTGGATGCTAGTTTGGAAATGAGGGTGGAACCCATGGATCAAAATAGAGAGGATGAAAAATATCATAACCCCAATTGACTATTAACCAGGGGGTGGGTCTAGTTTAGGATACTCAACCTTCTGGGTCAATATTTGTAGCCCTGATGGATGAGGAAGATGGTGCAGATGATACAACGGAAGTGTTAAAGGACTTAAGGGAGAATGCCAAGCAGATTGAATCATATGAAGGACATGATACGACAAAGGAGGTACACAAATCGACCTCCTCTAGAACAAATACTAAAAACAAATCAACAGCTGCAGGAGGTAGCAGCAGCAAACAAGGAAAAAAACAACTAAAGGGAGTAGTAGAGTAACCAAAGAACTTTTCATATGAGTAGGGGCAAAGACCTGGGCTCTGATTTGAGGATTCAAGGACATCAGATGAAGTGATCGGCCAATACCAAGCAAAATAATGTGGCTAGGACAGCTCTAACAGATTTGTCCAATGGTTCTCAGCAATAGATGACCCCAGCTACTCAAGGTAATCAAGTTAAAATCCCAAGATGCACCCCCTTCATCACAGCTACAGGGAGAGCACATCAAATCTGTTCCTCTGGATGGTAGGACAACTCAACAGAAAGGTGACTTTTCTAGCACCATTCTAGGTGATAATCCACTCTTTGAGGTTGAAGTGAGTGTAGCTCAATTCTCAACCCCTTCCTCTCATGGTTATTTAATGAAGATACTAGCTTGGAACTGTAGAGGAGCCGTTTTTAGTGGCTTCTTTAGGCATCTTAAATATATTCTAAAGGATACAAAACCAGATATTCTATTCCTGATGGAGCCTAGTAGTTCAAGTGTGAGGGCTGAGGAGATCATGTACATAACTTATTTTACCGATCTCTTTGTTTTTGAAGATAGATGATATACATGAGGACTCTGGTGCTTCTGGGTTTCAGAAACCCCTTTGCAATACATTTCATACACTAACTAGTCCCTAATGGCAGTACTTAATGGATGAGAGGTGGACTGGATCTTGACTATGGTCTATGCTTCCCCCAGAGCTAGTGCGAGAAATGATTTTTGGAGCTATCTTTGCAGACTCTACTATATCTTCAGAAAACCCTTGTGTTTAGTGAGGGATTTGTACTAGGTGGCCTTTTAGAGAGATAAGCATGGAGGTAGTGTGGGAGATTTTAACAGAGTTAAGTTCTGGTCCATGCTGCAACATTATGAGCTTCTAGAGGTGCCCTTTCCAGGACCCCGGTTTACTTGGGAAAGGGCCACTTATGTTAATCAGAAAAATCACCAGAGACTAGAACAAGGGTGGAGCAATTCTGAATGGATGGGAAAGTTTGAAAATGCATTGATCAAGCACTTGCCCAGTGTTCATTCTAAGCATAATTCTATTTTGTTTGATACGAATTTCGGAGTTAATAACAAGAGGAGGGTGCAGGTCTTCTTCTCTTAGAGGGCCTGGATAGAGCATTCTGATTTTGAGGATTTTGTCCATGCTACTTGGGATGAAGGCTTAAGTATGTATGACATAATTCAAAAGTTTGCCAAGGCAGCCACCTTATGGAATCAATAGGTGTTTGGTCACATCTTTCACAAAAGAAAGACATGTATGACCAGAATTCTGGAGATTGAAAGGAGTTTAGACAGAGCCCCTTCCAACTTCCTATATAATCTTCATGCCCAGCTGAATATGAAACTTGATGAAATACTAATTCAAGAGGAGATCTATTGGCATCAGAGGTTCCAGCTCAAATGGGTAGTTGAAGGTGATAGTATCTCATTTCTACCACTTAACTGCCATTAAAGAAAACAAAAGGAAACATAAGCTGCCTCAAGGATGATCAGGGAAATTGGCTCTTTGATGTGTTCACTTTGGAGACTATGGTGAGAAACATTTATGTTGACATGTATAAATCAATCTTCTCCTTCGTAGAACCTATTGTTTTATCTGGATCTTCCGCCATGCATAAGGCTGAATTATTATCACAGCAGAGTGTGATGCTAGGCCTAACATACACTTTCTTAGACTTTCTAAGTCTAACATTCATCTGCTCAATAAAAATGTATCAGAGAATGAAGTGGAGGATGCCCTATTTGAGATGGGGAATTTCAAAGCCCTGGGCCCTGACGGTATACCTACGGATTTTTACAAGAAGTGTTGGCCCATGGTCTATAAAACTCTTATACCATTTGTTGTTCAGGCCTTTGAGGAAGGTATGTTTGATACCAGGCTTAATGAGACTGTGATATCTCTGATCCTCCTCGGAAGTACTGATCATATAAACCTCCTCGGTGAGGTCCCCATTTAGAAAGGCATTTTGATGTCCAATTGGTGAAGGCCGAGTCAAGTTGGATGAGCTAGTGGAAAATCGATACCTGGCGGTGGTTGAGCTTTGCTACTGGTGCAAAAGTTTCCTTATAGTCAATGCCATAAGTTTGAGTGAATCCCTTGCTACTAATCCGGCTTTATACTTGTCAATTTTACCATCAAACATTGTATTTGATAGTGAATAACCATCTGCATAAAGCTAATCGTTTTCTTGCCTTTTGGGAAGAGTTGTGAGGTCCCAAGTATGATTATCCAAGAGAGCGATCATCTGCTTTTTAACAGTGACCTTCCACTTATCATTTTGAAGGCCTCCCGAATATTTCTAGGGATAGAGTGAGAGTCAGGTCTGTGTAAACATGGCAAAAGCACAGAGACAAGCGAGCATAAGATAAATAAGTATGAATAGAATGATCGGTGCATGATCTTTCTCTTTCCTTAGAGCAATAGGTCTCATCATCTACTTGATGTTAACTGCCGAGAGTCGATGAGTAGGTCGGGGTCCAGCAGATGGATGAGTTCTTTGAGGGTTGCCGAGGTTCTGATGAGCTCTGGGTCGACAAACCGGCGAGGGTCGATGAATGTGAGATATCTGCAGGATCTTTGAAGATTATGAGTCTGTGAGGGTTAATGGTTTCTTTGAGGAACGGACTTAGTTCAATCTCAATCGAGTTTCCATGCTGATGGTAGCTCAAGAGGGTTCTGTTGTAATATGGAGTCCTTTCAAAAATTTCACATCCATAATTGTAAAATTTCTTTTGTGAGGGAGAGTAACACTTGTAACCTTTCACATCTGTGCATATCAAGGAAAATGCACTTATGAGCTTTAGGATCAAGTTTACTTGTGTTGAGCATGGATATAAACAAACACAAGACAACCAAAGATCTTTGGAGGCAATTGGGTAATAAGATGAGAGCGAGGAGTGTGTGGTCGAAGGGTTTGGAGAGGAGTTTTGAAAACTAACACTCTGCTGGGAAGTCTGTTGATTAAATATGTAGCGATCAATAGATAGCTTCACCCCACATGTATTTAGGAACATGTGTAGTGAACATGATTGATCTCGGCCATTTCAAGCAGATTCTGTTCTTTCTTTCAAAGAACCCCATTCTCTTTGAGGTGTTTCCACACAACTACTTGATATGAACAATTCCTCTGCTTGTCAAGAAGTTACCGAGGTTAGACTCATAGTATTCCAGAGCATTATCGATCTTAAGATCTTGATTTAGTATCAGGTGGAGACCATGATAAAATTCTTGGAAGATAGGTCCAAATTTGTCTTTCATTAAGAACGACCAAGTGTTTACGGTATGATCATCAATGAAGGTTACAAACCACCTTTTTCCTGTTATACTTTTCACTCTTGAGGGTCCCTATACATCACCTGAATTAGGGTGAAATGGGAAGAGGGCAAGTGAGGTAACTTAGCATACAGATTTGGTGAGTTTAGCAAATTGACAAATATCACATTGAAGATCATTAAGATTACATCCTTTAAACAATTCAGGGATTAAAGACTTTAAATAACCAAAACTTGGAAAAGTCTATAATGCCATAACATGATATTATCTAGGTTTTGAGTGCATGCGGATTCTGTCTTGGCCGTCACAGGTTGATCACGATTCTGAGAGGTTTAGCTTGCCCAATCACTTCCTCGAGAAGAAAGCACGGAACGATTCTTATTAAAAACAACGAGTTCAATTCAGATCTTTGGTGAGTTTCTCGGCTGTATATAAGAGCTAACTTTGGAACAAAGGGACATTCAGTAGATATATCGATTAGTAAGTTTAACCTTCCAACACTTTTGCATAAGAAATGAACCATCGGCAGTCGAGTGAATTTGGTTGCATGGCTTCTTATGGGAAGAAGCCTGCGAATCAACAATCCAGTCTCTACTAAGAGGTGAGTAAAATATACCATTTTAGCATGAGTGGCCATTTCAGTAGGGGAGCTAGTGAGCAATTGCCTTGCCCGTTATTCTTCTTTCAACGATAAGTTTGCCTTGACTTTCCTGGTTGGTTTTGAGGTTTTAGAGGGGTTAGGTTTGCCATGTAGCTTCCAACAATTGTCCTTGGTGTGATTTGTGCGTTTGCGGTGATCACGAACGACTTTCGGCTTTCTCATTAGAGCTTTCTGTAAGTCTCATTAACCTTCAAAGAGGCGTACCTTGATGGGTTGTCGGCGAGGGGGTTCAAGAACATCACTTTCCTCCTGCTTTCCTCATGTTTGACCTCGGCAAACATGGATTTGAGATTTGGAAGAGGTTTAGTAGCAAGAATTCTACCGACATCATCAAGAGTAGGATTCGATCCGATAAGGAATTTGAATACTCTCTTTTCTCGATAATGTCTTTAAAGAGTGGAGCATCTTTAACATCATTCCAGGGTGAGTTTCCAACATATCTAGGTGTTGCCATGCCTTAGATAGTTGATTAAAGTATTGAGTTACGACATATCCCCTTGTGCGCAATTTTGAATCTGAGCTTGAGTTCATAGACTTGGATGTATTGTCTTTTTGAGTAAAGGTCTACGGCATTGTCCTGATTTCCTTAGCGGTGTCATACATCATAAAGTTCTCATCGATCTCTTTTGTCATGAGACCTCGTGAGGATGGTCATGACTTGGTTATTTTCTGTGTCCCATTGCTTCAAACTTGGGGTCGGTTTAGCAGGGGCGGAGTTTGGAACTGCACGGATATCCCATCTTGCCCGGCCAGGAGATATACATTTTCATAGACCTTGACCATAGCAAGTAATTGTTACCATCAAGTTTATGATTTGTAAAGAAGAGTGTTCGATTATCCCGATCTATTTGAGGCAATTGTGAGTCCTCTTGAAGAAGATGAAACTTCAGATAATGTTGACATTTTTCGAAAAGAATCGAGTTTTGCAAATGGATTTTAGAACTCAAGTAAGTCTCGATACCATGAAGAGAGTTTGAGAATGTGATACACACAAGAGTAAACTTCAAACTTAGTTTATTCATTGAGTAAAAGATGTATAAATAGATACAATTGAGATGGAGAGACTAGCTAGCTAGCTTCAAAGCCACTTGAGTATGTAGATGTAGGCGGCAAGCATGCAAAAAGTAAAAGTAAAGTTATGTCTATGACATAAAGTAAACTAGAGTTTGACATATTAATTGTTTATATGACTCACAATTAATATGTCTTTTACAATTAATTTTACAATTAAATAAGGTGTACAAAATATTATGTACGAAATCCTGAGGCTCAGCAATCTGCTTTGAACACTGTTGAAGCCTCAGTGATCGAGTCTCATTGAGTAATATTTCCACAATGTATAAATCAGAACCTATTGCTGCTGATGCTAGGCCTAACATACACTTTCTTAGACTTTCTAAGTCTAACATTCATCTGCTCAATAAAAATGTATCAGAGAATGAAGTGGAGGATGCCCTATTTGAGATGGGGAATTTCAAAGCCCTGGGCCCTGACGGTATACCTACGGATTTTTACAAGAAGTGTTGGCCCATGGTCTATAAAACTCTTATACCATTTGTTGTTCAGGCCTTTGAGGAAGGTATGTTTGATACCAGGCTTAATGAGACTGTGATATCTCTGATCCTCCTAAAAAGGTATCACAGTTTAGACCCATTGCTATGACAAATGTATGTGTGAAGCATATCCAAAGTGATAGACAATAGACTTTTATTGGTTATTGGTAAACTGGTGAGCCACTCCCAGTCGGTTTTTATTCCAGGGAGGAGAAATACTGGTAATATAATCCTTAATCGGAAGCTCTCCGTCATTTTAAGCAGTAGACTGGGAGGAAGGGTATATGAGGTTGAAGATAGACTTGTAAAAGTCCTACGACAGAGTTGATTGGAATTTTCTTAAGATGGTCTTATCTAAGATCGGTTTCAGCCGGAAAATTGTTGACCTTATCATGTTCTCCATCCGCACTTCAAGTCTGAGGATCCTATGGAATGGAAATATCCAAGTCCCATCAAACTAGAACGGGACTTAGACATGGGGATCCTATGGCCCCATACTTGTTTGATATATGTATGGAATGCCTCAACCAACAGATTGATAGAGCTGTGAATGAAGGAACCATGAAACCAGTGAAAGTAAGCAGACACTTTCCTCACTTATCTCATGTGTTCTTTGCTGATGACCTGGTACTCTTTGGGACTGCCACTATGGATCAGGCTGACATTATGCAACAAGTTCTTGATGTTTTTTTGCAACTACCATGGACAAAAACTTAGTTCTAGCAAGTCTAAGTTCCATGCTTCAAAAAACACCCCAATCCATTTGAAGTGTTTGATCCATCAACCTCTATGTATGCAGCATACATAAAACTTGGGCTCCTATCTTGGTATGCCTCTTCTACGTTCTAGAGTTACCAAAGACAGTTATCAATTTATAGTGGATAAAATAAGGAGGAAGCTGGCAAACTGGAAGATTAAGTGTCTTTCAAGAGCAGGAAGGATGATTCTGGTTAAGAGCTCTCTTGCTATTCACCTTTATTATGCTATGTAGACTCTGGAAACTACCCTAATCATGACTTGATGAAATGGAAAAGTTGTGTAGACAATGAGATAAAGCTATGGAACGCAACTTGCACACCCTTTCTTGGGACTCTCTCTGTCTACCCAAAGATTGTGGTGGCTTGGGCTTCAAGAACTTGAAGAATATGAACATTGCCCTTCTAGGGAAGGTGTGGCAAACCCTTGCAAATGATTAGTCCCTGTGGGTAAAGACCCTGGTCCAAAAGTATGGAAGTCCATTTGAAACATCAAAACCAACTAGCTCTTCTGTGTGGAAAAGTATCTTCTTGGCAGCAGCTGCTCTCAAGGACGTTTTTGGTGTGTCTGGGGAGAATATTGTCTTGAAATCTGGGATCAATGACAAGTATTCTGTTGCAGAAGGTTATACTTATTTGTCTTCACCACCCCATGGTGCTACTAATAATTTCTAGGAGAAGATCTGGCATTTGAAGGTACTAGCCCGTTTGAACTTCACTGCTTGGCAAGCAGTACATAATGCCTTGCCCACCATGTCACTACTTTATAAAAGACATTTCTCACCTTCTTGACGTTGCTTGATCTGTCATTCTGATGACGAAACATGTCTTCATGCACTCAGTGGCTGCAGGACCTCAAAACAAATTTGGATGAATCTTGTGCCTATGTAAGAGCGGAACGATTTCTTTTCCTAGGCAAAACCTATTGAGTGGATCCGGAAGTATCTAACCGATAGGTGCTTGCATAGCAAGCGGACCTACCAATTTAGAGACTTGATTTACCGCATTTGGCATTGGAGGAATAATATTCATCATGGAATCCATGAAGCCCACCCGCCGCTTCATGCGATGCTCTCAAAGTCTGAGTCTCGTGTCCAGAATCGTAGATTAGCGTAGCATTTTGATACTTTTTAAGTTACTGTGTATTTTCATTGGTGTTTGTTGTAATCAGTGGACTTCCACTTTGAGTTACTATAAATAAAGGATCGTTTCTAAAAAAAAACACACATTACAAAAAAATTAGAAAAATAGGAAACAAAAAATAAAACTTCTAAGCATAGTTATCAGACTCGGTCCGATCATTGATCCGGCAAATACATTGAGTCATCGGGTCAGTGGTTCAACCGTTGGGTCACCGGTTTTCTAAAAGATTATATAGATTTTTGTCAAAAATGACTACTTTAATACCACTAAAAAATGACTACTTTAATATTTAAGCAGGCTAGAATAGAGGTGGCCGGTTCCGTTCGGACCCGGCGGTTCGAGTCCAAACCGTGGTCCACGGTCAACCCGGCCCATCGCCTAATCAGAAGCCGTGATTCACTTGTCCTACCCGGTTCTAAGTTCCACTGCATCGGATCGCGCCCGAACGGACCAAAAACCGGCGGTCCTAATTTTTTAATTTTTAATTTTATTTTTTTCCCTCCCCAACGTATATTTTTTCAAATTTTTTGAATAATTTGTTTTTTATTTTAAAATATCACACACTCATCACACTACTAGGAAGAAAGCATGTGTTCCGGTTTATTTTAAAATATCACACTGCTCATCATTTTGTTTTCGCATATTTTTATCACATTATATAATTTGTGAAAAAAGTGTGATAAAATTCAATTTATACCAATCAAGATAAACTCAATTTATACCAATCAAGATAAATTCAATTTATACCAATCAAGATAAACTCAATTTATAAAAGTGTGATAAAATAATTTGTTTCGACATTATTTTCGCATATCCAACAAATGTCGGTTGATGAAATGAATATTAATTAAAATTTTAATTAAAATCTAACACATTGTCAACACTCCACGACACAAAATCGACATCTTTCGATACTTCCGAACCCTTTTTTGTATTCTCAGATCTAGGCTAATTCTAACGGCATGGTAAAATACACAATTCAAATTTCCATAGAAATTAAATCAAAAAATACACTATAGTCAGTTTAACAATATTTGTGGCCGAAATAAATTTTTTTTCAGGATATTTAATATTTTATATAAACGATATGTTTTTTTTTACGAAAAAAAATTCATTTCAATAATTTTAATATTTAATATAATCGTCAAACCAAATATTTTTAGGCATGATATAAAGATCGTGTTGTAACATGTCGTGGCCTTATATCTTGAAATAAGTCATATCGCCGTGTACAAACGATATGTTTTTTTATGAAATGAATTTATTTTAAGAAATTTATAAGATTTAATGTAAACGTCAACACAATTTTTTCGGTATCACACAAATATCTTGTCGGCAACAAGTCGTGGCCTTATATTTTGAAAATAGTCATACCTTTGCTACATATATTCGTACATTAAAAGGTGATACAATTGAGTCCTCCAAAATGGAACAATTTAACGCAAACCCTTCTTCTAAAAAAAATAAAAAAAAATATTTCTGGACTGGGTCATGAAAAGTAATGTAACAAAAAAAAAATTGTTTTGGGCTGGGCCATTAACAGTAAAAAAAAACAAACAATGAAAAAAAAAAAACAAATGTCACCAATTGACAAAAATCCTCTTCTTATTAATATAGAAGGGATAAATACATATCTATTTCATCACTTTTTACCCACAATTCTATTTTAACTCTCATATTTTTTTTTTTGAGAAATATTTTAACTTTCATATTATAATATTATTTACTATTATAATATATTTCGGATAGTGAATTGAAGTTGTTCTGAATAAATTTGTTTACTTTATCGCATTCGAAATATATTATTTTGCAATGTCTATCATTGGGTCGAACCCCGTTTCGTTGTGATAATATTAATTCGTACGGCAATTTGAATGCAACCGATTATAAAATATTTATTTTATGAAAAAATATCTGACAATTTAGAATATAAGTTATGAAATTAAATATTATACATAGATATGACATTAAATTATATGGGAAATTAGGGATAAGGACACAATCTGGAATATTATTAAGAACAAGACAACTACATATTTTTATAGGGAGAAGGACAATCTGCATAATTTTTATAAGCGAGAATGACAAACGGTGAATCCAAAAATCGGTGAATCTCCTAGTGAATCGAAATCGGTGAATTTCGACAAATGAATTTAATGATGAATCCGAAAATCGGTGAATCCCGACAATGAATTTTGAAAATTAGTGAATTTCGACAGTGAATTTAACAGTGAATTTAAAGCGGTGAATTTGAACACAAGTGAATTTCGATAGTGGATAAATAGTTTTGTTCTTTATGCAAAAGTTTCAAAAGATCATTCTTCTACTCAATTGATGAAATATTTTTGTCCTTCTCCCTCATTCCCCCTTTATTTTATATCCCCTCAAAAAAAAAATTAAATTAAATATTATACATGCCGTGTGTTTTTTTTTATAATATAGTTATGAAATTAAATATTATATATAGTTCAATAACCAATTAGAATTTATTATTAATTTTAACGTAAGTTATACAAATTTTGTAAAAACAATATTGATTTTTTCAGAACCGTGATTGGAACCGTGATCTGAACCGTCTGGATCCGGGAATCGCCGAGACCCGGAACCGGCCCGGGGAACCGCCAAACCCGCCAGTTACCGAGACCCGGCGGAACCGGCGGTTCCGGTTTCATTTTGGACCCGGAATCGGAGGGTCGTGCCAGAGACCCGAAACAGGTCCGGAACCGACCATGTCTAGGCTAGAAGGATACTTATGATTAATCATGAAAAAATTATTTTAATGTCCAAAGATACCCCTATTTTTATTCCTCTGCGTGTATTTTTTATTTTTTCCACCAAGCCTCATATTCTACAATTCACTGCTTGATACTTCAGTTACAACTGACACAAATTAATGCCTTTAAAAAAAACAATTAATGCTATTTATTTATTTTGGCCAGACAATTAATGTTATAAAGTAACAACTACACGTGATGTAACATTTACTTATGAAGTAACAACACATCAAGTAACAAATGACGCGATAAGTAACAATATGTAGTAACAATAACACGTTAAGTAATAAAAGACACATTAAGTAACATTTATATGTGGAGTAACAATAACACGTTAACTAAAATATGGAGTAACAACTTGGACGAACGGTTAATTAACTGCATTTTTTTCGTGGAACAATGACGCACTAAGTATCAAATGAACATAAAGTAATATTAAGAAATAAAAGTAACAGTTACGCGTGAATTATCAATAACACATTACGGAACAAGATCACATTAAGTAATGGACATAAATTAGAAAGGAATTTCAACTTCAATATTTTTTTTGGATCAACATCACATTAAGTAATGGACATAAATTAGGAAGTAATTACAACTTCATTTTTTTGTGAGACCATAAAACATAAAGTAACAATTGCACATAACACATACAGTAACATTGATGCATGTACTACACCAACACATTCATACAGTAACATTTATGCGCACAACATAATCATACATTCGAGCCTCGGCTTGAACACGGAACACCATCATTGCATCCTATCTTCCTTAAGTGTGCCACCGGCAACTCCTCGCAAACGTTCCTCCGCCGATCAAGGCTCGGAAAAGGATCTCGGCTGAGGAGTTGGGAGTGGATCGCTGCAAATCCCAGGTTGAGGCTTACAAGAAACCAATGTAACCGATCATCGAGCTGTACCTGCTGAACAATGGTGGCCAAGTCTCACTTGCGGCCATGACAAGAACACACCAGTAGAACAAGAAGCATAGCAAAACTCATCCCAATCCGACTCATGCGTCCAAAATATAATGCAATCATGCAATCGACTCTCCCTTCCATTATTTACATTCGGCGAAGGAAGATTTCAACTGAAAAATTCTGGGGCCATTAACAACGGAGAACCGATCCTTCAATGCTACCCATAATTCTCGGGCATCCTCATAGTAGGAAAGGGTTGTCCGAATAGAATGTTCAAATGTGTTCATGATCCATGCGAGTATCATGGAATGTACTGTGTACAGGTCTTCCAACTTTGCATCGTCCGTGGGTTCGGTAATTGTTCCCTTCAAAAACCAGAATTTACATTTCGACCCTAGCTCGTGCCCACTCATCATAATTACCTCATTTGAGTTGAACGGTGGTAATTAGGTGGCTGGATTGTCGGTTGTCCTTGCTTTCATTAATCACAATACCACAATATATATATATATATATATATATATATATATATATACACACGTATATGATAACTAGCCTAAAAACCCGTGCATGATGCACGGGTTCATTTCCATTTTACTTCCACACAATTAACTTAGGAAGTACACTTAACTTAGGAAGTGGATCATAATCCTGCAGGTTCTTTCATCCAAAGTGTGTCACAATACTTGCATGTTTCATCAATGTTATTATTTGAAAGGTAATATATACCATAAAAGCATTAAGTCATCAGCAAAAATAACCAAGCATTCAATGAGAAAACAATGTAACATTATTAAGTTCCATTGGTGGGGTATTAGCAAGACTTTGAAATCTCATCTATAATGCTATCATGTATCTATCCATTTGATGCATGCAGCAAAATTGGATAAATTGCTTCCAAATTACACCACCACTCCTTGTGAAACATACAAGAAAATATATACTTAAAACAATGCAGTAGACACTTCTTACTATTCCAGCAAGGTTGTACATGTACACTATCTTTAACAATGCACGTCTCCTCTCATCGTAACATCTTAGTCCTAGCTTGACTGCAGCCAGCGGGGCACTGGGCAGATCCAAAGCCATCAAGGGGTCACGTGTCTCTCTGAGATCTGTGAATTTTTTTGGTATTGAAATGATATAGTTTAGCTCTTAAAAATATAAAAATAACATTGACCTTGCACCGGATAGTGGATCAATTGATGCTCTGCCGTCAATAAGAGTAGCATGGTTGCAGCTCGCCCTTAGTGGTCTAGGGCTCGTAGGCCACTCGAACGAATGTGAGAGGTGCAAAGCCACTCGACTGTAAGGATAGTATAATGCTCATTATCTCGAAACACAAAAGCAACTGAAAATGACATCACCCCAAAACCATACTGTTCACCACTATATGCCTTAGAAATTATATTCTATACACAACCGTATTTCCAAGTTCCATAAGCTCAAATTAAATGTATGTTGCACATCCCCAAAAACAAATCTATACAATAAAAAGCTCAATTCAGAGAACATAATATATTAGTGTGTGTGAAATTGAGATGATGAGATATGAACGATACCTGTTTATGAATATCAAACTCAGCATAATGCCAATCTCATCTCATGCTCAGACCATAGAGGATTTAATCTCACGCGCACCTTGCATACTTTTGGCAAAACATTTTGCTTGGAATGTAACTGCATGTCAAGGTAGATGCATTCAAATTGTAACAAATACAATACATACCTCACTCATATGTGTTTAAGAGTAAAGGGATATGGATCAAATGTTGCCAAACATGACTCATGTACAACATTATCCGATTTCAAATGAGGATAAAGATGTAGGTGTCACTATCACATATATGTGTGTATCGTGTGACAAATGACAATAGGCATGTGAAAAAGCAAGGAGGAGTAAGAAGAAAAGATTAATTACCAAAGATACAAAATCAGCGGACTTAATTCAAATTAAGGAACCCATTAAAACAATGGCAAATTCAAATGAAGGATGATATAAATAAAAATTCGTGAATAAAATGTCAAATCCATGATTATAACAATTCTAAAAAGAAAGTTGTATTAATTCAACATATTCAAATAAATCTATTGCAATGGTCTAAGAGAGATGGATATGTGATTGAACGGAACCCTTATTTCATAAATACCTGATAGTAAACCACATGAACAATTATCCAGAATTGATGCATATTCAAACGTTTTATTCAAACAACACTTTTAAAAGAAGTCAGGAAAACAAAATTATATGAGCTATGAAGGAACAAAAAATCAAAAAAGAAATAAGCATTGACGATTCCAAAAATCGTCCATGATAAATTCAGGGTTGTTCTCCTAAAGACAACCTGCAAAAGTTCCAAGAACAACAAAAATGATATAAAAAAAAAGAGGGGGTGTTTTGGTGGTTTAGACTGCACTTGAGAAACTGTATCTCAAGCTGCCTACGTATCCAATGTCCTGTCTTGGAATCAAGTCATCGTAGTTCCTTAGGGATGGTTTATATAGAGGATAGTTATTCTCCAAGGCTCCTTGGGCCTTGTCCTTGTTGGGCTTGGATTTCGTGTTCCCTAAGGCAAAGATAGCTACGATTTAATCTCCTTCATTTTAGGAGATAATTATGGACATATTTGACTGTCATAATCATAGTATTAAATATGTGGATTCTTCCCATATTTATCTGATTATCTCGCACGTGGGAAATACGATTGAGGATTGACTCTGGCCGACTTAGATGGCCCGAGCTGAACTGGTTGAATCCGTTTGTGTTTTGGCCGACCTACGGAGGTCGGGGAGGATAGCCGAGATGGTATCGGCTCGGAATCTTGCGTGCGTAAGAGGTTTGGTCTGAGAGGGACTTGAGCCGACCTATAGGGTCAGGCAGGGGTAGGTTTGATCAAAGTACAACCCAACCGGAGGGGTCGGAGGATGGTGACCGAGCTCATGCAGCTCGGGTACTGAGGGTTTTGGCCCTTGATGGAGGCTTTTCTCTATCTTTATTTATTATTGTGCTGATGTGGAGGCGACACGTGGGTAAGGTCAATTTTGGGCATCGTCATAATCCCCCCAGATCCAGCCGGGCCTGTGGGGGCCGGCTAGGATCTACATAAGGTTGTAGCTCGGCCATGGTTCTTTAAAGTTGATACGCAGCTCATTCTTCCAATCTGGCAGAGTTCCGTTGTAACTCTGCTATGACTTTGCAGAATTCAAGGAGTTTTAGCCCATGATGGTGGTTGCGCGATGGCGCTAAAAAATAAGGATGAAGAAAATGTTCTGTTTGAGATTATGATTATGATTATGATTATGATTATCAGCTGAGCCATAGAAGGCTGCCTATGTACCCTTTACTTGTAAGGGGTCAAGCCTAAATTACGTAGTTCTTTGAAGATGAGAGCCCCCTTCTGTCAAGGGTGTGATGCTGCTATTTATAGGGCCATGATTTGGCGGTTACCAGGCTGTTGGACGAGCTGGAAAACTGGGAAGCTGCCGAACCGAGATCGGTCTTAGAGTGCCGAGCTGGCAAAATGAGAGCCTTTGTCAAGCTGGGAGCTTTGAGGCATGAGAGCATTGTTTATGAACTTTTTGCCTAATTATGTAGGCTTTGTTCGCATTGAAGGATGGCGGACTGGAGGGGCGAGCGGGTCGAGCCCCCAGTGCTTTGTATCAAGCTAGCTGCTTGTTACTTTATTTCCATTGGCTTGGATCACGACAGGAATCGTGATGGTGTGAGGTGGGCTTGATCGTGCTTGTCTTGGTCCGGCTTATGAAGAGGCAGACTGGCTAGGCCGAGAGGCCTATCTGTTTCTGGGCTTACGTAAGGGCTAGGTTCAGATCCGTGGGTTCTTTCGGAAACTAGGGGACTCGGACTAATTCGACACATCAAAGCCCCTGTACTCTTTAAGCTGTCAAACGTGTAACTGGAGGTCATGGTGCAAAGTTGTAACGACTTGATACACTGTTTTTCGAGGTGACTGTTGCAGAGCGATCTACTAAAATAACGTAAGGCTCATTTAGCGTAGTGCACCGGTGTTGTGTTTAGGTAGAGACCGGTTTTAAGCATGTCAGGCTTGAAAGCGTAAGGCCATAAATTTTAAGAAGATTTTCTTGGGGACGAGTTTTAAATACAATGCCAAGATGAAGTCGGCCGTACAGAAGATTCGCTCGAGGGCTAATCAGACTGACTTCTGGCATTAAGTTTGGTGGCGATCAGGGCCAGATTAGACTGACTCCTCACATTTTTAAGAGGACGGGCTGTGAGGCCGTGGTATTAAGCGGACTCAATGTTCTTTTTCGTTGACATAGGCTTGTTGAGCCGGACAAGCAAAGCTCATATTATCAGTACTGTAGACTTTTTTGAGCCCAGCTTGTGGAACAGAAGCCGGTCATTGAGATGACTGATGTGGAGCTAGCTGACGCTGGCTTCAAGGCCATAGAATACGCAAGCTTGCTTTTCTTACTCGAGCGTTGTACTTTGATAGAGTTTCTTACTTGTAAGGAACTTGGATTGGCCAGGACATTCTCCCTGGGTCGGGCAAGTTTATTGGAGATTTGAAGAAGATTGCCGACCTGAGGCAAGGTCGGCCTAACCATGGCTACACTTTGTGGTTGATAAGGCAAAGGTTCAGATTGCTGACTTTGTCAGGGACAATCTCCCCCGCAAGGCTTCTTATAAGTTGGCATTCATGGCAGCTAACTGTTTCGTATATTGTTGGGTGAGCTGGGCCAGTTCGGACTGACTTCTCGTGTGAAAGTTTTTGGATGAGCTGGGCCAGACTAGTACTGACTTCTCATTTTAAAGCAAGGCGAGCAGGGCTAGGCTAGTGCTGACTTCTCGTGTGAAAGTGTTTTGGACGGGCTGGGCCAGGCTAATGCTGACTTCTCGTCTTTAAAGCACGGCGAGCAGGGCCATGCTAGTGCTGACTTATTGTGTGAAAGTTTAGGACGAGCAGGGCCAGGCTAGTGCTGACTTCTCGTTTAAAAGCATGGCAAGCAGGGCCAGCTTGGACTGACTTCTCGCGTGAAAGAGTTGCACGTGTGTTTGTCCTGTAAAATCAATAAAAACCATGCGTAATGGAAAATCGAATAATAGTAAATCAACGTACCGTTGCTTATTGGCGTAATCTGTGGGTGCCGAACTAAAATAGGTCTTATAAAAGGCTCGCCCGAAGGCGAGTTCCAAATATATGCCGACCTAAAGTCAGACATAGAGAAGGCTCGCCCGAAGGCGAGGTCCACATATGATGCCAACCTAAAGTCAGATTTACAGAAGGCTCTCCCGAAGGCGAGTTCCAAATATGATGCCGGCCTGAACTGAGACTTATGGAAGGCTCACCCGAAGGCGAGTTCCAAATGTGATGCCGATCTGAAGTCGGACTTACAGAAGGCTCGCCCAAAGGCGAGTTCCAAATATGATGCCGACCCGAAGTCGGACTTACAGAATGTTCGCCCGGAGGCGAGTTCCAAATATGATGCCACCTTGAAGTCAGACTTACAGAAGGCGTGCCCGAAGGCGAGTTCCAAATATGATGCCGAACTTAATTGGGACGTACAGAAGGCTTGCCCAAAGGCGAGTTCCAAATATGATACCGACCTGAAGTCGGACTTACAGAAGGCTCGCCCGAAGGCAAGTTCCAATATGATGCCGAACTGAATTCGGACATACAGAAGGCCGCCCGAAGGCAAATTCCAAATATGATGCTGAACTGAATTCGGACTTACAGAAGGCTCGCCCAAAGGTGAGTTCCAAATATGATGCCGAACTGAATTCGGACATGAAGAAGGCTCACCTGAAGGCGAGTTCCAAATATGATGCCTAACTGAATTCGGACTTACAGAAGGCTCGCACAAAGGCGAGTTCCAAATATGATGCCGAACTGAATTCGGACTTACAAAAGGCTCTCCCGAAGGCGATTTCCAAATATGAGAAAGCTCGTCCTGACTCTTTAGGTCGGAAGAGTTCCAAAAATAAGTAGTGTGATCATTTAAGTTGTACAAAAACCTGGTAAGAGCTTGTATCTTGAGAGCTTGGATTTGGAGAGCTATGGAGCTCGGATCGGATCATGGAGATCTGGAGAGCTGGGCTCGGATCATGGAACGCTGGGGAGCTCGGCCCAGATCTTTGGAAAATATGGGAAAAAGCTCGCAGCTTATTTTGGTGTTATAGCAGCATGTTTCCGGCAACGATCGGGTATCGAAATAGACTCCGATCGGCATGAAATTTGGAGGCCTCGTTCCTACAACCTTCTTCTTCAACATGAAAAGTGGAAATTTTGTTTTAACGTCTCAATCTCTGGCAATCAGCCGCCGATGTGACTGCTTTGTTTTTTGGTGATATAGCAGCAGTAACCTTCTGGCAACGATCGAGTATCGAAACGGACTCAGATCGGCACGAAATTTTGAGGTATTGTTCTTCCCTTCTTTGTATTCAATCTGAACGGTTGAAATTATTTTTTGACGGCTCAATCACTGGAAATTGGCCACCGATCTGACTACTGCGTTTTGGTGATACATCAGCAACTTTCCAGCGACGATCGGATATGGAAATGGTCTCCGATCGGGACGAAATTGGGAGGTCTGTTTCCTCACACCGTCTTCTTTAATTAGAAAGGTGGAAATTGTGTTTTGATGGCTCAATCTCCGGAAATTGGCCGTAGATCTGACTGCATTTTTTCTATTGTATTTTTAACAAAGTTGTCAGTAGGAGACCCTCCTTCTAGCGCCATTTGACGATTCCAAAAATCGTCCATGATAAATTCAGGGCTTTTATCCTAAAGACAACCTGCAAAAGCTCCAAGAACAACAAAAACGATAAAAAAGAGGGGGTATTTTTGTGGTTTAGACTGCACTTGAGAAACTATATCTCACGCCTACGTATCCAATGATTGTCTTGGAATCAAGTCTTCGTAATTCCTTAGGGATGGTTTATATAGAGAGAGTTATGCCCTAAGGCTCCGTGGGCCGTGTCCTTGTTGGGCTTGGATCTCGTGTTCCCTAAGGCAAAGATAACTAGATTTAATCTCCTTAATTTTAGGAGATAATTATGGACATATTTGACTGTTAGAATCAGAGTATTAAATATGAGGGATTCTTCCCATATTTATCTGATTTTCACACACTTGGGAAATACGATTGAGGAGTGACTCTAGCCGACTTAGATGGCCCGAGCTGAACTGGCTAAATCCTTTTGTATTTTGGCCGACCTACGGAGGTCGGGAGGATAGCCGAGCAGGTATCAGCTTGGATTCTTGCGTGCGTAAGAGGTTTGGTCCGAGAGGGACTTGAGCCGACCTATAGGGTCGGGCAAGGGTAGGTTTGATCAAAGTACAGGCCGACCTGTAGGGGTCGGAGGATGGTTACCGAGCTCATGCTGCTCGGGTACTGGGGGTTCTGGCCCTTGATGAAGGCTTTTCTCTATCTTTCTTTATTATTGTGTTGATGTGGAGACGACACGTGGGTAAGGTTAATTTTGGGCATCGTCAAGCATCATTACACATCTCCAGCAAAGAATAACATGTCTGTGACATTTAACACACATAATACTTCAACCATGCCACACTTTTCAATTATCCTACCGTAGAAACCCCTTGGCTTATATACAAAACAATACGACTTAGCTACCCTCATGTTGGAAATGCTTCGGCTACTCACAGCATCTGAGACTAAAATGAACTCGTGTCAATGATTTTAAAAAAAAAAAATCTCAATATTAAAATAGAAAAGGCTTAATCATTCATCCGTGATCCTTCATCATGTGACTATAATAAACTCATGGTAATGCTCCAAAATAAAAATAAAAATAAAAATAAAAACCTCACCTATAATCTTGTAAAATGTAAATTGATCATATTTCGGATGGAGGATGGATCCTCTGTTGTGTTCCGCTGCTGTGTTCTCTATTGTGAATGGGTTAAAATATCAAATCGACCTCATTTTGATCTGAAACCAGAAGGAAAATAAAAATTGCACACCGAAACAACGTCCCAACCAATCTCATACATTGTTTGAAACTATGAATCGTCATCCTTAATTTGCAAATGATTAAATTGAAATAATTAAAATACTGACTTACAGCCACTGGATTTGACGAAGATGCCTTGCTTTTCCTCTTAATCGAAACCTTGTTGCGTTCAAATCATCATCCATTTATAATCGTCATCAATCTCGTCGTTGAGACGCCGTCGTCCTAAATGACTTTGTTGTCATTCTTATTCTGCAAATGATTAAAGTGATTTAATTAGAATAGACAAACAAACCTTAATTGCTTTTCCCTTTGTTGAAATTCAATCACAGAATCTTTATCTGTAAAAAATCACAAAGATGAGGTATAGAGCTGCTTTGCTATTATTAGTAGAGATTGTGTGCGAGTAATAATTAGAAATAGGGATCGTAAACTTTACTTGCATTTCATCTGACGCCACAACCTTTAGTTTTCCTCATACCAGCATAGGAGGAGGAATCTCCCGAGCGGCGATGGATTACAGGAGGAAACTGGTGTGTTTTATTGGAATTATTTAGGTTTAGCTCAAAAAAAAAAAAAAAAACAACAAAACAACATCATAATATCGTAATAATTGTTAAAGGTTGTTCAATAAATAAAATAGATAATTACAAAATAAGATAATTTTTGGAATATTTCAAGTAACAGGAAAATAAAATAATTTTTACAGGGAGAAGAACAACTAGTATAACATTTATAGCTTAAAGGAGAGGGATAAAAAACCCACACATACACAGATGCCCCTTCTTTGTTTTTTTCCCCTTCTTTCCTCCTTCATTTTCATACACCCATATCTTTTGATTTACATCTTCAAACGAGATGAAAATTTCACCGAATTTTTGTCTTTTGCTCTTCGTTTTGAGACTTGGTTTGATATCATCACATCGTTTTTCGAGACATTCATTGTCGAATTAACTAAGTGAAACCCGAAAAACAGTGAATTTTCAAATAATGATGAATTTCGACAGTGGATTTTCAGAATTACGTCAGAATATAGTGGACGTGATCTCAAAATAAAAAGCATAATAAAATAGAAAAAATGGTGAAAGAAATTTCAAGTTTGGAGTTGTAGATGAGATATATAATTCAATAAAAATGATGGATTTGAGATAAATTATTATTATTATATTAAAATGATTATTTGAGATAAATTATTATTATTTCGTGTATTATATTATTTTACACTTTACTTATTTGTATTATATTAATTATTATTAACAATTAATATTAAACTCTATTTACTTTATTCATAGACATTAGCTTTTACTTTTACTTTTTGCATGCTTGCCGCCCACATCTATACTCAGTGGCGCTTAAAGCTAGCTAGCTAGTCTCTCTCTCAATTGTATCTATTTATACACCTCTCATATCAATGAATAAACTAAGTTGAAGTTTTTCTTGTGTTAACACATTCTCAAACTCTCTTCATGGTAGCAGAGCCATTTGTGTTCTAATTTTTTCATTTGCCAAAACTCATATTTACGAAGAATGTCTTCCACATCCGACATTACTTCAACCTCAAGAGACTCTCAGTGACCTCGGTGACCGGGAGTCTTGACAACTCCTCTTCTTATACAAACCATAGACTTGATGGTAACAACTATCTGCATTATGGTCAAGGTCTATGAAAATGTACATTTCTGGACAAAGTAAGATGGGATACTTGTCTCTGGAACAAAACCGCACTTTTCTTGAAGCCGACCCGGTTTGAAGCATGGGACACAACAAATAATCAACTCATGACCATCCTCACGAGGTCAATGACAAAAGAGATAAGTGAAAACTTTATGATGTATGTAATCGCCAAAGAAATGCAGGATAATGCCGAGATCTTTACTCAAGAAGGATAATACATCCGAGGTATATGAACTAAGCTCAGATTCAAACTTGCGTGCAAGGGATATATACAGTAACTCAATATTTCAATCAACTATCTAAGGCTTGGCAACACTTAGATATGTTAGAAACTCACTCATGGAATGATGTCAAGGATCTTCGCTCTTTATAAAGACATCATAGAAAAGAAGAGAGTATTCAGTTCCTCACTGGATGAATCCTACTCTTGATGATGTTAGAGGAAGAATTCTTGCCACCAAACCGCCTCCAAATCTCAAATCCATGTTTCTTTGAGGTCAAACATGAAGAAAGTAGGAGAGAAAAGTCATGCTTCGAAATTCCCTACCGACAACCCTATCTGAAGGTGCCGCCTCATTGATCGCCGTGAAATTTCGAGAAGTTCTTTGAGACATCTAGAAGCCTCTTGAGAAAATCGGAAGCGTTTCGTGATCATCGCAAACGCACAAATCACACCAAGGACAATGCTTTGGAAGCTCCATGGCAAGCCTAACTCCTCAAAACCTCAAAACCTATCGAGGGAAAGTCAAAGCGAGACACATTAGTGAGGAGGAGAATGACAAACTGGATGATGCTCGCTTTTTTTGCTTGCATTCAAAGCCTTCTGAATCAACAAAAGGAAGGTAGTCACTCTCTAACGATGTTGCTACTCATACTCTCATGAGGTAAATTCTACTCCTCCCTTAGCAATGAAACATGGATTGTTGATTAGGGCTTCCTCCCATATGACTCGTAATAAAACCTTATAACCAACTATATGCCTTGTCACCAAATTCATAACATTAAAAGCTGGCGATGGATCTATCTCTCGTGCAAAAGGTGTTGGAAATGTTAAACTCACTAATAAGATATGCCTACAGGATGTCCTATTTGTTCCAAACTTAGATTGCAATCTTATATCTCACAAGAGACTCACTAAAGATTTGAATTGGAATTTGTTGTTTTTAAGGAAAATCGAGTGCACATTCCAGATCCTACTTCACAGAAGTGATTGGGAAGGCTAAACCTTCATATTTGGATTGTTTTCGTCAACCTCGCCAAGATGTAAGATCAAGACCGAATCGCCTCAAGACACTGCTCCCAGGACTTTAGACAATATCATGTTATGGCATTATAGATTAGGACATCCAAGTTTTGGCTACTTAAAATCTTTAACTCTGAATTGTTTAAAGGATGTAATCTGAATGACCTTCAATGTGATATTTGTCAATTTGCTAAACTTACAAAATCTGTGTATGCTAAGTTACCTCATTTGCATTCCTCACCCTTCACCTTAATACACGGTGATGTGGGGACCCTCTAGGGTGAAAAGTATAACGAGGAAAAGGTGGTTTGTCACCTTTATTGATGATCATACCAGAACACTTGGGTTTTTTTAATGAAAGACAAATCAAGTTGGCCCTATCTTTCAAGAATTTTATCATATGGTCTCCACTCAATTTGATACTAAGGTCAAGATCTTAAAGGCGATAATGCTCTAGAATACTATGAGTCTAATCTCAAAGTACCTTCTTGTGAGATAGAGGAATTGTTCATATCAGTAGTTGTGTGGAAACACCTCAATAGAATGGGGTTCTTTGAGAGAAAAAACAGCACTACTGGAAATGGCCAGATCAATCATGTTCACCACATATGTTCCTAAATATATGTGGGGTGAAGCTATCTTGATGCAACTTATTTAATCAACAGACTTCCCAGCAGAGTGTTAGGTTTCAAAACTCCACTCCAAACCCTACTGACCACACACTCCTGCCATCATCTTGTTTCCCAGTTGCCTCCAAAGATCTTTGGTTGTACTGTGTTTGTGTATATCCATGCTCAACACAGAAGTAAACTTGATCCTAAAGCTCACAAGTGCATTTTCCTAGGCTATGCAAAGGACAAAAAAGGTTACAAGTGTTATTCCCCTATTGAAAAGAAATTTTACACTTCTATGGATGTAAAATTCTTTGAAAGGACCCCTTATTACAAAGACAAACCTAATGAGCCATTCAATGATGGAAACTCGATTGAAATTGACCTAAACCCTTCCTCGGCAAACTCTTAACCCTCAAAGAACCCATCGATCCTCAACAGATGAACTTCGTACCACTAACGACTCTCTCTGACCTAATACTCCTCAAGAACCTCCTCGCACAAGAGTCATCGACCCGAGCCTGCTGATCCCGAGCCTCTCGACACTCAAAGAATCTCTGAGATCCTCGTGACACTGCCGACATTGATGATAGGCCTATTGCTCTTAGGAAGGGAAAGAGATCATGCACTCGATCATTCTATTCATTCTTATTTATCTTATGATAAGTTATCTCCCGCTTTGCCATGTTTTCACAGGACTGGACTCTCACTCTATTCCTAAAAATATTCAGAGGCCTTCAAAATGATAAATGGAAGGTCATTGTTAAAACAGAGATGACAAAGACTTCGGATAATCATACTTGGGATTTGACACCTCTCCCATGGGGCAAGAAGACGATCGACATGAGATGGTTATTCACTATAAAATACAATGTCGATGGCACTATTGACAAGTACAAAGCTAGATTGGTAGCGTGGGATTCACTCAAACTTATGGCATTGACTATAAGGAAACTTTTGCACCAGTGGCAAAACTCAACACTTGTCGAGTTCTCGATCTCTCTAGTTGTCCAACTTGATCGGCCTCTTCACCAATTGGACATCAAAATGCTTTTCTAAATGGGGACCTCACCGAGGAGGTTTATATGAATGTACCTCTGGTTTTATCAATCCTCATACTCAAGGCAAGGTGTGCAACCGAGGAAATCTCTATATGGCTCGAAGCAATCACCAAGGGCATGGTTTGGAAAATTAACAAGCGTGGTCAAAGCTGCTTTGGATATCACCAATGCAATTTCGATCACACTATGTTCATCAAGACAACCAACCGTAAGAGGTCTATTATTATTGTCTATGTGGATGATATCATCCTCACTGGAGATGACTCTATCGAGATCCAACATTTGAAGACTCTCTTTGGCAAATGTGTTTCTGTGAAGGACTTGGGTTTTCTCAAATATTTTCTTGGCATGGAAGTAGCAAGAAGCAAAGAAAGGCATTTGCTGTCTCCCAAAGGAAATATGTACTGGATCTCTGCTTGAAGGAAGCGGCATCTTTGGGGTGCAAACTGCTATATATCCTCTGTAGACCAGGTCATACCTGCTACATGGTGACAACTGCTTTGTCAGGAAAGAACAATATCAAAGACTTGTAGGAAACTCATCTACCTCTCCCATACAAGACACGATATTGCATATGGTGTCATGGTGTCACTGGTTAGTCAGTTCATGCACCGCCTCTCTTGAGCAACATTGGGATCTTTGTGAATAGGATATTGAGGTATTTAAAGTCCACTGGCCAAGGGTTACACTTCACCAAGTCTGGCGATAGATCCATCAAGGTCTACACCGATCTTCGATCATTTGGATGCCACATAGATAGAAGGTCGACCACAAAGCTCTGCTCCTATGTATGGGGCAACCTTGTTACTTGGAGGAGCAAGAAACAACCCATCGTGGTCTAGAAGCGATCTGAAGAAGGTCGAACTCGGGGGCACTTGTCTTAGGCATTTGTGAAGCTCTTTGGCTCAAAAGAGTACTCATCGAACTTCTGACCTCTTCAAAGAACCTATCACACTCTGCTTTGTGATAATAACTCAAAGACTATGCATGGCAGAGGATCCAGTCCATCATGACAAAACCAAACATGTGGACATTGTGAGACATTTTTGAAGGAGAAGATTGATGCCAAGATTATTCAACTCAAAGATGTTCCTCGGCAGATCGAATCTTCGATATCCTTACCAAGGCTATTCCACCTCTTATGTTCGTGAGACTAAGTAGCAAACTTGGTTGCATTAACATATACTGACCCGATTTGAGGGGTGTGGAAATATTACTCTCGAGTGCGACCTCTCACAGGTGCTCTTATGCCTCTCTTGAGGACATGTTCAAATGATCTCTATTTAGTGTATTATATTATTTGTACACTTTACTTATTTGTAAAAGACATATTAATTGTGATACATATAAACAATTAATATGTCAAACTCTAGTTTACTTTATGTCATAGACATAGCTTTTACTTTTACTTTTTGCATGCTTGCCGCCCACATCTACATACTCAAGTGGCCGCCCAAGCTAGCTAGCTAGTCTCTCTCTCAATTGTATCTATTTATACACCTCTCATATCAATGAATAAACTAAG
The DNA here is from genome assembly GCA_026214975.1 of Gentiana macrophylla. Taxonomy (NCBI): domain Eukaryota; kingdom Viridiplantae; phylum Streptophyta; class Magnoliopsida; order Gentianales; family Gentianaceae; genus Gentiana; species Gentiana macrophylla. The sequence continues at coordinate 48,665,793 of CM047813.1, forward strand.
TTGAAGTTTACTCTTGTGTTAACACATTCTCAAACTCTCTTCAATTATTATTATAGATTTTTGGCTTAAAGGACATCTTATCAACTAAATAGGGATGAAAGGATATATTAGGACAAAATGCTTGGTATTTTCCTAAATTACCCTCATTTTGCTTGTGTTACATAATATAATAAATAAATAAAACAGTTCTTTTTATATGAATCAATTAATATTGTAACTGTCAATCAATTTTTCATGATTTTAGGGAAGTATTATAACTACATATTTTTGAATTTAAGGGCTAAAACAATTTTGACAAACGAATTAATCCATCTTTTACGTAAAAATTATCCATCTTTTATGCAAACATAATGTAAAAATCAATATTTTTGTCAAACGAAAATTACTCCAATCTTCTACGCAAAACTTAATCCACCTATATTTTTCGATCCATATCAGTGTTACTTCATTTTTTTGCTATAACTATATCTACTTTATTAGTTGTTACTGCTTCTTTTTCAGTGTTACTAATAGTTTTTTTGTAACTACATCTATTTTATTGGCTGTTACTTTTTCTTTTTCAAGTGTTACAACAATTTTTCCTCCAACTACATATATTTCATTGATTGTTACTATTTTCATCATGTGTTACTACGCTTTTTAGCTGCAACTAAATCTTTTTTATCGGTGTTACTACATTTTTCTACCATAACTACATATATTTTATTGCTTTGTTACTACTTTTCTAATGTTACTGTATTATTATTTTAATTTTTTTTCCCATTTCACATTGTCAATTAGGAGTTAATTAGTCAAAGATTATTAATGTGTGGGAAAGATATTATGGATTGATTTTCTGTTCTTCTCAATAAATGCCATTTATGATTTTCTGTTCTTTCCACGTTTTACGGCATCATGCTACAAGATTTACTTCACGTTGGCAATTACTCCAAGATTTACAAAAAAGGGTATTCCGGTCCATTTATTATAAAATTGTATTTTTTAATCACACAAAATTGAAGTTGTCCTTCCATCCATATTTATGGCATTCCTTGTCCTTCTGGCTCCTTTCCCAAAATAAAACTCAAAAGAATCATAACTACAAGATTATGTTGGATGTGGAAATGGTGTAGGCTTACGGGAGTAACTCTATCATTGTTACACCCCGAATTATCTAAAAAGGGTAAAAGAGTAATTGGGGATCAGGATGTATTGAACACAAAATTCATTAGATACCTTTTATGAATGACAACTAAGTATCGTAAGTAAATTGCTCCGGGTTGTTTAATCATTTGATAACTAGAGTCATTCTTTGATAAATGATCACTATGAGTAGAGACTCCATAGAATTGGATCAATCCCCTTTTCTGTCGTTATGGTGGAGAACGGAACCAAGAATTCTCTTTCTTCATCACCAATCAAATCACTGTTCGCGACTCAATATTCTATTTTATCATCCATCCAACCATCGTTCACTATCACCTAATTATTATTTAACCTTATTATATAATTAACAAGGATAAAATCAAAAGTCTTGGAATTTATTTTATGGAAATAAATATTATTTTCCAATAAATTAACTCTCTCACCTCATAATCACACAGGCACACGACACAGGAAAAAGAAGAAAAAGAAGGTAGCCTGGTTCTGGGAGAAACGAAAGCGAAGAAATAGAATCTTCATCCTAGAGTCTAATCCTTCGAGATTTTGGGAAGGCCACAGAAGATGGAAGTATTTGTCTCATCGCGGTGATCGTTTCCATACCAACGATTCGTAATTTCGTAAGTTTTCTGTTTAGCCCTAAATTTTGAATATTGATCGTTCTTGATAGGAATTTGAGTTTAGCTTTTATAGATTATTTCCAATGTTTTAGTAATCGTGAAATTGTGTTTTTGGTTCGTTGAAATTGTGTAGAAGTTGAGGAATCACAAAATCATCTTTGTTTTGCTTTTGGATCGCATTCTTTCCGAATTAATGAAGTGAACCGAGGAGGCTCAATTCTGAATTTGCCCAAGGATTTGATTGTAGGAACAATGAAAACAAGCTCCGTGACCCCTAGGTATCCGTGTACCTAAGAACCTTGGATTAAGGACCTCGACCCCTAGATATCCTTGTATCTGAGAACCTCGGTTTGTAAACGCCACAAGGTATGCTCACGACCTTGATAAGTTCGGGTTTGAATACTCTACTCAGAATACTCACAAGTTCAAAAGAACTCAAATAATAATATTTCCCTCAAAATTTAACTATCTGTTACAATGACTCTATTTGCCTTTATATAGGCTACAGACATAAGAAAATAAAACAAACTAGCAATGTGGGATAATTAAAACCTAATTTTCGCCAATTTATTTACTAATGGACTTAACTTGACTTTAATAAGCCCAAATGGCTTTTATTTGCTGAAAATAAATACCTAACCCAATATATTAACATATAGGCACCTCCCTTAATGGGCTTTTGGCCTTTTACTACTAAAAAACATCCTAAAAGGCTCTATGTTTTGTTTTGTTTTGTTTTTTTTGTTTTTGTTTTTTTTTTTTCGTAAAACTCAGATATATATCATAAAAAGAAAAACTGAAGTTTTACAATGTCATCTCCTGACACCACCGGAAAAAAAAACGTCATCAACACATGTTCGTCACCTCCTCAAAACCTTAGTCCGTCAAACCCAAGGTGGGAAAATCCGGATACTAAGGAAAGAGTATGACCCCCCATGTGTTGGAATAAAATCCTCTAGAACTGTAAAACAGATAAACAAATAACCACACAGCCTAGAGGAGAACCTAATGTTGCTCCAGACAACCAGATCCCTATTACAAAACCAGAAAGAAGTATCCACTGTAACAATGGGATCTGTGGAGGGGGGAAAAAGCAAAGCCCAAGCTGTCATCCAGATCAGTCTGATCCTACACTTGATCTGCAAGAGAAACAAATAGCACAGCACCACAGAAATATGCAGAAAAGTCCAGAGAGAGCAGTTTAGAGGATACAACCTGTTTGCACCCTTTATGGTGATGAAGGGTGCTTCTAGGGGTGTACAACAGTGTATGAAATTTCCAGCATATGTAACAAAGAGGCAGCTCCTAATCCTGCAAATAACAAAGAGGAAGTTGTATAGGAGCCAAACTGTAGCTAAGGAGAACCAGCATGCTGAAACATCAGTTAAAGATAGATGCCACCTGTTTGCACCCTTCAATATGATGAAGGGTGCTTCCCAATTAGATATGCAGTAATTTATCATTTCTTGCATCTGATAATGGGGAGTTGGAGAAGATCTCTTTGAATGAGGAAGCCATGCTCACCATGAATTTGAGCTCTGTCTCTAATATAGGAAAGCTGAGTAGTGCTAGCATGCTTGGCCAAATAATCTGCTGGCCTATTTGCCTATCTAAAAATGTGCATAATTGTAAAATGATGATCTGTAATGAGCTGCTGAATTTGAAGGATGTCAAAACTGTATTTCCAAGAAGCCTTTCTTTTACCAAGGATCATATCAACCAAAATCTGGGAATCAGATTACAAGTGAACTGGTTGAAGGTTTAGTTCAATGCAATGAAGGAGACCTCTAACAAAGCCTGGATTTCAGCCTGCATATTAGTCATAATTCCATAGGCTTTAGAAGCTACAATGATCACATTGCCCTGGGAGCCTCTTATAATATAGCCACCACCAGCTGCCCCAGGATTCCCCAAAGAAGAGCCATCTGTGTTCAATTTATAACCATTTTCAACAGGAAAGTGCCAACAGACTTTAATGTAAGTGGGCTGGGGTCTAGGTCTAAATTGAGCTATGATACCCAGTTGTAAAAGGATGTCATCATCAGTATTCTTCTTATATAAGTGCAAGGTATCACAAAGGAGGTGAAGATTATGCTTGATTGCTGCAATAATGACAGAGACAACAGTCTCCTTATCTTCAAAGAAAGCTCTATTCCGGACCTTCCAGATTTCCCAACAAAAAAAGGTAGGGAGTGTAGGGAGAATTACCTTGAGAGCACCTTTGGTGTGGGGGTGATGCCAATTCTGCATTGCTTCTTTTAGGCTGTGCACATTATAGCCCCATTGAAAATGATGCTGAAAATGCTGCCAGATTTGTTGTGCTTGATCACAGTCCCAAAAGACATGCTCTAGAGTTTATTCAGAATGGTAAAACATATATACATTGGAAAGGTCCATGCACTCCAAACTTATTAAGTTGCTCAGCAAAAGGAAGTAAACCTTGGATAAGCCTCCACATAAAAATTGAGCATTTTAGTGGCAAAGGAGGTTTCCATATTTCTTTGAGATCATAGAGAGTAGGTTTTTTCTTTCTTAATAAATCATAAGCTGACCTCACAGTAGAAATTGACCAGTGGCTTCTTGCTCCCAAATCCATATGTTAAAAGGTTGCCCTTGATACCTCATATGTTCATCCACAGTTTCCTGAACATTCACTAAAAGCTTCCAACTATAGAGCCTGTATATAGGAAAAGACCCTGCCATTACTATTTTTGCCCATAAACCTTGTCCAGTCCTAATCTTCCACCAAAGCTTACAAGCAAAAGCCTGCTGCAGACTTTTAAGATTTCTGACACCAAGTCCACCTTCCAGAACAGGGTAGCAAATGTCTGTCCATTTTCTCCAAATATGCTTTTTGTTAGTAGCAGTATCAAACTAGAGAAAATGTGCAAGCAAGTGTTCTATCCTTTTAAAAACCGCAATAGGATGTTTTAAGGCAGCCAAAATATGTATGGGAATAGCTGAGAGCACATGCTTGATTAAAATGAGCCTACCACGTATAGAAAGAAGTTTGGCATACCAACCTTGCAACTTGTGCTCAATTTTTTGGATGAGAGGCTGAAAATAGATAGATTGGTCTCCCACATAAATAGGACAGCCTAAATAAACAAAAGGGAAAGACCCTTGATTCATACCAGTGATTTTCGTAATCATTTGAACAGTTTGGGAGGGGGCATGCTTACTTATAAAGAAAGAACTCTTTTGGGCATTGATTTTTTGGCCAAAGGCAAGCTCATATTGGGTAAGGAAGAGGAAAATATTCTGAAAGGATTTTTTGGTGGCTCTGGCAAACACAATAAGGTCATCAGCATACATACAATAGGTAACCATAGGGAACCCCCTGGGCACAGCATAGCAATCTAAATTATTATGGAAAATGTGTTTCAGACCCCTAGTGAGGGCCTCAGAGACAAGAATAAAAAGATAAGGAGATAGGGGGTCTCCCTGTTTGATGCCTCTAGAGATCTGGAAAAAACCAGCAGGGTGCCCATTGATTAAAATAGAGAACCAGCTGCGCTTCAGATTGTTCATGACTAAAGTGACAAAGAGAGTGGAGAACCCAAATTTATGTAACAGAGCTTTAAGAAAAGGTCAGGCAACCCTATCAAAAGCTTTAGCAACATCAAATTTAAAAAGGATATTATGTCCTCTGGCTTTCCTATGGACAAACTGAACTAATTCTTGCACAAAGAGAACATTGTCAGAGATGTCTTTGCTTTTAATGAAGGCAGATTGCTCATCAGAGATCAAGATATTAAGGTATTTCTGAAGTCCAGTACAGAGAACTTTAGTGAAGACCTTATTAATAAAAGTGCTCAAAGCTATTGGCCTGTAGTCAGTGAAAGAAACAGGTACCTCCTTTTTAAGAATGAGAGTGATAATAGTCGAACCAATACTTTGAGGGATATAGCCACCTTCCATAAAGTTAGCAGCAGCAGGATAAACATCCTAAGCAATAATGTTCTAGCAAGCCTTGTAGAAAGCTCCAGAAAAACCATATGTTCCAGCTGCACTATTAGGGTCCAAATCAAACACAGCTTGCTTAACTTCTTTCATGGTAACAGGGTGTAGCAGCTGTTGATTTATCTCATCTGTGATCAGCTTAGGAATAAAAGAGAGAATGTCATCAAGAGCACTTTGATTAATACCACTATCATCACTGAAAAGAGAGCTATAAAATTTAATAGCTACAACCTCAATATCCTGCTGATTATCACACCATGTGCCATCACTATCTTTGATTTTATGGATTGCAAGCCTTCTGATTTTATCCTTGGCAGTAGCATGAAAGAAGGCAGTGTTCCGATCTCATTCTTTAAACCATTTAAATCTGGATTTTTGCCTCCAGAATTCTTCCTGTTGTGCAAGGCTGAGATTGTAGAGAGCTTGAGCCCTATTAAGTTCAACTCTATTATCATCTATGGGTTGGGCATCATAAACAATCACCAGTTCTTGAACAATTGCTTCATGCTCTTTAACTTTACTATGTATATCCCCAAAAGTATGCTTATTCCAAATTTTGAGTTCGGCTTTTAACCTTTTGAGCTTAAACATAAAGTGAGCCATACCAGGGGGGATACCTGAAACAGGTACATCCCAATTTTCCTTAACCACATTATAGAAAGCATCATGCAATAACCACATATTTTGAAATTTGAAGGACATGGGCCTGGTAGTTTTGGAGTTATCACAATAAACAAGGGGAGCATGATCAGAGCCAGACCTATTGAGCACTTTAATAGTGCCAACATTACCATCATCAAGCCATTGGGTGTTGAATATAATACGATCAAGTTTTTCTTTGACAAAGGATGACCTTCTCCATCCTGCCCATGTAAAATGAGCACCACTAGCAGGTATCTCCTGAAGACCACAGTTAGAAATAAAGGCATTGAAATCTTCCATGGAACCAACACTAGGTTGGGAAGATCCAGCATAGTCTTCAAGAACTCTGATAGCATTGAAATCACCCCCTATCATCCAAGGCAGGGCAAGATTGGCATGGCTTTCCAAAGTATTCCACATATCAGCTCTTTGAAGTCTACTACATTTACCATAAACACAGGATATAAGGCAAGGCTTAGAACTAAGAATCTTGAGAGTAACCACTTGGTTAGAATTGCAAATGATCTCAACAGTACTATTACAATTCCAGAAAATCCATAACTTGTCTTCAGGTGCAACAAAACAATTAGTGAAACCTAAACTGATCCGTTTGGAGTTTATTTGATTATTGGAAAGCATAGGCTCAGAGATAGAGAGAAAGGAAATTTTATGAATTTTTATAAGTTTTTTTAGGCGCATGAAGGAGCTTTTTCCCCCCAGACCCCTTATGTTCCAAAATAGACAATTCATCATGGAGGGGGTGGAGCTTTAAAACTGATGATCTGGTGCTTACATTTGGCCTCAGAGATGAGTAATTTTTTCTGCCTCGTTTTTTTGCAATCATCTTGAATCCATCATCCCCTTCTTGTTCTGGTACTTTACCTTTGTCTAAGGCTGATTTCACTTCAAGTCTTTGTGTTATCTCCTCATGTGCAGCTCTAAGACTAGCAAATTGTGCTTGCCTAGTTAAAAGTTTATACTCAGGCCTGGCACGATCAGAGGCATAACCTGTGCTAGGGTGCTCTTCATCCTGATCCAAGATGATAATTTCAGTAGAAGCTATGATACTGTCGTCCATAGACCCTCCATGCAATAATGGATTAAAATGCTGCGTATATTGAACTGCTGGAATAGTCTGATGAACTTGTGTCTGTTGTTGCATCTTTTGCTGTTCTGCTGGATATGAATGTGCTTCAGAGTTTTCACCCACAGATTGTTGCTTATTTATTGGATCTTTTTGTGTGCTACCAAGGGGATTAGCTTCACCCTGCTGACCCACTTGTACTTGATGTGGTGCAATCTGATTTGCTGTTAAGATTACTGATTGCTCATCCACATTTTCCACTGTCTGAGGTTGAATTACCGGTTGTTTTCGTCGCCAGATTTGTGCTGGTGGCCCAGGATTTCGATCTCTAGGGGCCTGATGGTGTTCCTTTTTGGATGAGCTTTCTGCCATAAATGGATTTTTAATCAGGCATTGATCTTCTTCATGTCCTATATGATAGCAGTAAGTACAGTATTGAGGCAATTCAGATTCCAATTCCAAAATTTGCCAGAAACCAGAACGTTCTCCTTGCTGTATCCACATTCGTTTCGGAAAAGGTTTCAGTAAGTCTATCTCCACCTGAACTCGTGCCATTGATGGCCCTTTTAGGGTGGCTGTAGATGCATCCACTCTCAACAATTTTCCAAAGCTAGCAATGACCGCTCTTAATATATCAACTTCCATTAAATGAGCAGGCAGTTTAGGCATTAATATCCAGGCTAGGACTATAGATGATTCAATATCCACATGGAAATCAGGTGTCCATTTCATAATACGCATTGGCTTTCTAGTAACAAAACACTGACTACGGGAATACAGACGAATAAAGTCCTTCTCACCCGAGAAATTAATCAAAATATGCTTAGGGTCTAGTACTCCAACCGTATAATGCTCAGTGAAATTCTGCACTTCTAGAAAGCGTTTAATTGCATCTAAGGGAGGCTTACCTTGAGAGAATTTACCAACTAATGCGAATTTGAAAGGAATAGCTAGCTGGTCAATAAGCTCCTGAGAAAATTTAATCGCAATTTCCCCTTTGTAAGTTGCAACTTCCGGTTTGAGTTCCGGTATCGTAACTTGACGGCGAACAACTGCAGCATATGAACTTCGCATTTCCTCTCTTTGAGCCATGATAGAACCAAATGAAAACTAATAGAATAACTAAAAGTAAACGGAAAACAGAAAAAGGATCGGAAAAAATGAGAAGAAGAGAAAGCAATTCAGTCAGGGTTTTGAGTTAAGATTCCGGCAAGGGTTCCGGCCATCATAAAAGACTCTATGTATTAATTCACGCCCAACAGCACAAATAATGGTCTTCAAGGTCTTCATGGCCGCGTTATTTCAAGTTGATGTTCTGGGACGGATCACATCATTCCCTTCCGGTTGGAAAGGTTTCGTCCTCGAATCAAAAGGACGTCATATAGCTGATCAATTTGCACAAAGTCTAGAGAACCCACAAAAAACACCAATGATATTCCGGGATCAAATATAATATGTAGAGACAACTTCAAATGATTGGCATGGTGATATGGAGATCCATGCTTTACCAATGGAAAATCAGAAATAGTTCTCGGCTTGATGTAAATGTGGTTGAAGACCTGGAAAGAAGCAATATAATCACAGCAAGTCGTATACTGTGAGGTATCGGCATGCGCACAAAACAGGTCAAAGAATGTATGCTCGTGTTTGCCATCAATATGATCAGGATCAAGACAAACCAAAGGCAATATTGGGGCTGCATCGGAGGTATCCAACAACCCGGTGTCCTCTTCATGAGGCTGATCATCATGTACCTGCAAAGAAGATTCAACAAAACCGGAACAAGAATTGAGGACCATAGCATCTTCTTTTGCCTCAACCAAAAACAACTCCGTTCGTTCTTCCTCCACAATAGACACCTCAGATACCTCTACTTTCTCTTCTACAAATTCAGGCTCATTCTCAATATTCATCTCCACCACACTCTTATCTTCATCGTTTTTCAACTCTTCCGCTCGAGTGTCAACAATTTCTTCGTTTGTGGCTTCAACCATGTCTTTTTCCCTTGCTGATTCACGTTTCAAACGAGCTTCCTTATCAATTCGATGTAGTTTATTGCAAGAATTCAGGGCAATCTTGAAAGTCATGGTCATCCCTTTTACAATGACCGCAAAAAACAAAAAACACACCTTTGGAAGCTTCCTTCTGTTTGATATCATGACTCTCACTCTTCTCATTTTCCATATTTTCAGATTCATCATACTTGAAAGCACCCTTGTGTATATAGGGTAGCGACTCAAGAACATACTTCTTGCCATAATAAGAAAAAGAATACCGAAAAGGGATTTAATTTATGACGTACCTTGTACAATTGTAACCATGGCTTCGCTAATATCAATTGGTCACATTTTAAAGGAACCACATCACATAATGTATTAGAGCGATGACCTCCAACGGACAAAGAAATCCATGTTTGCCTTGTAACCAAAAATGGACAACTTCCAATAAAAAAGTAATAAGGATAAGGATGTTTTTCCGTTGGCAAGTTCAACTCTTTAACTACCCTACTGCTAATCAGATTCTCATCATCCAGATGATCAATGCACAACTCGTATGCTTTGTTTTGAATTAAGCATGGGGTGCGAAATATGTCATAAGCCATGATAGTATCAGAAAAATAGTTATATCATCACAACTCTCGTTTTTCTCTCCACCTCGTGTAGAGTTCAAACGTAGAACAAACCAAAACAATGAGCAAACCCTAAATATGATGCTGTCAGAAAGTTCCAGAATATAAACAGTGACTTTTCATACAGATTGTGCTCAAACTACTTCGAATCTGGGGAAACTCAAAAGACAAAAGTTGTATAATAGAGAATTTCCTATAAGATCGCAAATTTTGAGGGGATTTGGAGTTGCGTAACCTACTCAAATCGAAAACGTAAAAATATCTACGGGTGCAGAATTTCAGACAGGACGGTCGCTGTTGTGGGGTGATTCCGACGAGGATAAGATCGGAATTCCAAGATGAGGTAAAGAGAGAAAATGTAGATAACAGGTGGATGTATATGTGGTTAAAATTTCAGGTCGTGCGGAGGTTGTTTGGGTATTAAACAAACTGATACAAAAACAGGTTTGGAAAAATTAGGATTCTGGAAAATTAGGGTTTTTGGGGAAAATTTGAAGGTTTGAAGAATCTTCAAGTTTTCCAGGTAGGATTATGAAGATTTGAAGTTTTATGGTGTTCTTGGCTGAGGGGGTGGGGGGATGAATTAACGAAATAACAAGAACAATATATATATATATATATATATATATATATATATATATATATATATATATATATATATATAGGGACAATTATTGAAAATGACGCATTTTGGACTTAATTAGGCAAAAAAGACATCCAAAACAAACACTTAGTTATAAGGACAAAAATTAGGTACATAGACCCAAATACCCTTTAATGAAGGAAAAAAAAAGAAAAAGAAGAAGAAGCGGCAAACAGGAGAACGCTGAATGTATATCTATTTTTTTCTTTTTTATTTCTTGTTGGACGTTGAATGTTTTGTGTCTTTTTTTTAATTTTAATTTTTAATATTTATTTCCTGGACGTTGAATGACATCTTTTTTTTTATTTTAAATTTACGGTGAAATTTATTCTTTCTTTTTTTCATTGACCACCGTGATGCATTGACCATCCCAATGCATTGACCACCGCGATGCATTGATCACCTCGATGCAGAGACACCGCGATGCACTAACAACCGCGATGCATTGACATCGACAATCATCTATGCAGTGACATCGGCAATCATATATGCGTGACATCAATAATTTATGCACTGACATCGGCAATCAGATATGCAGTGACATCAATATTTTATGCAGTGACATCGGCAATCAGATATGCAGTGACATCAATATTTTATGCAGTGACATCAACAATTTATGTAGTTACATCGGCAATCATATATGCAGAGACATCGCGATGAAGTGACACCGCGATGCAGTGGCCACCCCCGATGCAGAAACACCGCGATGAAGTGGTCTCCCCCGATGCAGAGAGACCGCGATGCAGAGACCATCGGGATGCAGAGACATTTGATTAAGCAACACCGTGATGACATTTGATATTTTTCCGACTTAATTTCATAAAATCGATTTCTTTTCTTCATAAAATCGACTTCAAATGGCTATATCTTTTAATATAAAACTACGATCAACATAAATCTTTCACCTTAATTCATATTTTTATGCAGTGACATCGGCAATCATATATGCAGTGATATCAATATTTTATGCAGTGACATCGGAATCATATATGCGTGACATCAACAATTTATGTAGTGACATCAACAATCATATATGAATGACATCAACAATTTATGTAGTGACATCGGCAATCATATATGTAGAGACATCGCGATGAAGTGAAACCGCGATGCAGTGGCCACCCCCGATGCAGAGACACCGCGATGCAGAGACCATCGAGATGCAGTGATCATCGGGATGCAGTGACATTTCATAAAGCAACACCGTGATGACATTTGATATTTTTCCGACTTAATTTCATAAAATCGATTTATTTTCTTCATAAAATCGACTTCAAATGGCAACAAGAAGTTCAGGACATAATTATTGAACAAAATCCTAATTAAAAGGCCTCATTAGCATTATTTAGTGATTCAAACAGCATCAAAAATATTATCAAACAAAACCCCTTGAAGACTTCATTCTCAGTAGTCTTTCCATTGGGCTTCCATTGCTTCAGTACGATGAGGACATATCGATGCACCAAGGACCGTCATTCAACACCTTGAAGAGTTCATCATTACTTTCAAACAAGAACTGAAATGTATGGTTAAAAAATACCTAATACACTATTTGAACAATTCGGTTTCTTCACTATAACTAAAGAAATCGAATTCAAATTTAGTTTTTATGAGTTGAACACTGACATGAGAATTAGTTCGAATTACTAAGTTCCCAATGCTGCTATAGCAGTGAAAAAGTAACATTTCTGCAGCAGAACATACAATCATGATATACAATGAGCTAAAACAGGTTTCTTTCCCCTTTTTCCTTTCTACATCCTTGACATTGAGCTAAAATATAATAGTTCTGTTCTTACAAATTATTTGAACTATTCAGACCTTTTTATTTAACAGATTTAGCAGTTAAATCTGCTGCAACAAAAAAAAAAAAACAGGCTGGTATAATATTAAAATAGACATTGAAAACTGCAATTTCAAACCCATAAAGGGTCTCTTACATATTTGTAACGTACTCCATGATAAGAACAAATAATCTGGGAGAAAGTAGAGCATAGGAAAAGAGCAGCAAAAAAAATTCAATTAAAGAAGAACCCAGTACAATTAGAGCGTGATAGAGAAGAAGAATTAAGACCTGAGAAAAAGAAAAAAAAATACAGATAAAAAGATTATGAACCTGCGGAAATGAGTGGTTGTTGCATTATGGTGTAAAACCTCTTGAATGAATTACGCCTTGAAAGCTCGATTTCAGGAGCACCACCACCTGCAATCAAGAAACGCTTGTTTACCAAACACCTCACCACACACAGTGCATCCTGCAACTTTCGTTTAGCCTCATCAAGAACCAACTGATTCGATCCACGAATAAGAACTGAAGTAGTCCTCCCCATATCCTTAATTCCCGTTATCTTAACAATTTTTGAACCGTCCCCAAGGTAAATCTCCTTAAGCAGATCAGCCTCCGCGATTCGATCTCCCCTCCTCTGATTCTCGGCAAAGCAAATCGGTTCTTGCTTCAACCATTTGATCTCCCGGCCTTCTTCCAGCCTTTCTTTCTGTTCTTTTTTTAGAGGAAATCTTTTGATTTTGTTAGGAGAATAAGCGCATAATCTTAGTCTATACAATGTAGGGTTAATTTTGTCCAATCAATTTTATTTTGTCCTTATAACTAATGATCTTTTTTGGATATCCTAAATGCCTAATTAATTTTCAAAACACGTCCTTATAAACAAATAACACACACACACACACACACACACACACACATATACATATATATATATATATATATATATATATGAGGCTTCAACAGTGCTCAAAGTGATTCTTGAGCCTCGAGATTTCGTGCATAATATTTTGTCTCTCCATCTCAATTGTATCTATTTATACATCTTTTTACTCAATGAATAAACTAAGTTGAAGTTTACTCTTGTGTGTATCACATTCTCAAACTCTCTTCATGGTAGCGAGCCTTCTTGCGAGTTCTAAAATCCATTGCAAAACTCGGTTCTTTTTCGAGAAAAATGTCAACATTATACGAAGTTTCATCTTCTTGATAGACTCACAATTTGCCTCGTGAGGATGGGATAAGCTGAACACTCTTCTTTACAAATCATAAACTTGATGGTAACAATTACTTGCTATGGTCAAGGTCCATGAAAATGTATATCTCCGGCCCGGGCAAGATGGGATATCATGCGGTTCCAAACACCCCTCTTTGAAGCCGACCCCAAGTTTGAAGCATGTGATACAGAAAATAACCAAGTCATGACCATCCTCACGAGGTCTATGACAAAAGAGATCGATGAGAACTTTATGATGTATGACACTTCGCTAAGGAAATGCAGGACAATGCCGAGAGACCTTTACTCAAAAGGACAATACATCCAAGTCTATGAACTCGAAGCTCAGATTCAAAATTGCAGACAAGGGGATATATCTGCAGTAACTCAATAATTTAATCAACTATCTAAGGCATGGCAACACCTAGATATGTTGGAAACTCACCCTGGAATGATGTTAAAGATCTTTGCACTCTTTAAAGACATTATCGAGAAAAGAGAGTATTCAAATTCCTTCTTCGGGTGAATCTCTACTCTTGATGATGTCGGAGGTAGAATTCTTGCTACTAAACCTCTTCCAAATCTCAAATCCATGTTTCTTTGAGGTCAAACATGAGGAAAGCAGGAGGAAAGTGATCTTTCTTGAACCCCTCTGCCGACAACCTCTTGAAGAGTGCTTGCCTGCTTTGAAGGTTAATGAGACTTACAGGAAGCTCTTGAGAAAGGCTGGAAAGGCGTTCGCGTGATCACCGCAAGCGCACAAATCACACCAAGGACAATTGTTGGAAGCTACATGGCAAACCTAACCCCTCTAAAACCTCAAAACCAACCGAGGAAAGTCAAGGCAAACTTATCGGTGAAGAGGAGAATGTGATGAAAGTGAATGCTCGGTTCTTTGCCTTTAGAGCCTTTATTGCTCGGCATCGGAAGGTAGCTCCCTCTTTTGAAATGGCCACTCATGCTAAAAGCAGGTATATTTTACTCACCTCTTAGTAATGAGACTGGATTGTTGATTCTGAGGGCTTCTTCCCATATGGTAGTAATAAAAACCTTATTACCCAATATATGCCATGCAACCAAATTCACGAAATTAAGGCTCGCGATGGTTCATTTCTTATGCAAAAGGTGTTGGGAAGGTTAAACTTACTAATCGAGATATATCTACGAGAATGTCTGTTTGTTCCAAAGTTAGATCAGTAACCTTATATCTGTCGAGTAAACTCACTAAAGATCTGAATTGAATTTGTTGTTTTTAATAAGAATCGGTGTACATTCCAGGATCTTTCTTCTCGAGAAGTGATTGGGCAAGCTAAACCTGCTCAGATTGTTTGTGATCAACCCTGAAGGCAGAAAGTGAATCAGCGAGAATCGCCTCGGCTGACTGCACTCAAAACCTAGACAATATCATGTTATGGCATTATAGACTAGGACATCCAAGTTTTGGTTATTTAAAGTCTTTAATCCTGAATTGTTTAAAGGATGTAATCTTAATGATCTTCAATGTGATATTTGTCAATTTGCTAAACTCACCAAATCTGTGTATGCTAAGTTACCTCACTTGCCTCTTCCCTTTCACCCTAATTCACGGTGATGTATGGGGACCTCAAGAGTGAAAAGTATAACGAGGAAAAGGTGGTTTGTAACCTTCATTGATGATCATACCCGAAACACTTGCCATTTGTTCTTAATGAAAGACAAATCTGAAGTTGGACCTATCTTCCAAGAATTTTATCACATGGTCTCCACCCAATTTGATACTAAGATCAAGATCTTAAGGCGATAATGCTCTGGAATACTATGAGTCTAACCTCGGTAACTTCTTGACAAGCAGAGGAATTGTTCATATCGGTAGTTGTGTGGAAACACCTCGTGAGAATGGGGTTCTTTGAAAGAAAGAACAGGCATCTCTTTGAAATGGCGAGATCAATCATGTTCACTACACATGTTCCTAAATACATGTGGGGTGAAGCTATATTATTGCTACATATTTAATCATGAGACTTCCTAGCGAGTGTTAGGTTTCAAAACTCCTCTCCAAACCCTTCGACCACACACTCCTGCTCTCATCTTATTACCCAATTGCCTCCAAAGATCTTTGGTTGTCTTGTGTTTGTTTATATCCATGCTCAACACACAGTAAACTTGATCCTAAAGCTCATAAGTGCATTTTCCTTGGATATGCAGGGCGAGAGAAAGGTTACAAGTGTTACTCTCCCACTTGAAAAGAAATTTTACAATTCTATGGATGTGAAATTCTTTGAAAGGACTCATATTACAAACAAACCTCTTGAGCGAGTCAGCGATGGAAACTGATTGAGATTGAACTAAGTCCGTTCCTCGAAGCAAACCATTAACCCTCGGCGAGACTCATAATCTTGACATCCTGCAGATACTCACATTCATCGACCCTCGGCGATCTGGCGACCAGAGTCTGTGACCCGAGCCTCTTGAACTGGAACCTCAAAGAACTCATTGAACCAGAGTCTGCTGGACCCCGGCCATCGACTCTCGTGAGCCTCTTCAAGTAGATGTGAGACTATTGCTCTAAGGAAAGGAAAAGATCATGCACCGATCATTCTATTCATACTTATTTATCTTATGATCAGTTGTCTCTGTCTTTGCCATGTTTACACAGGACACAGACTCACTCTATCCCTAGAAATATTTAGGAGGCCCTTCAAAATGATAAGTGGAAGGTCTGCTTGTTAAAAGCAGAGATATTGCTCTCTTGGATAATCACACTTGGGACCTCACAACTCTTCCCAAAGGCAAGAAAATAGTTAGCTGCCAGATGGTTATTCACTATCAAATACAATCTTGATGGTAAAATTGACAAGTATAAAGCAGTTGGTAGCAAAGGGATTCACTCAAACTTATGGCATTGACTATAAGGAAACTTTTGCACCGAAGAGCAAAGCTCAACCTTTGTCGAGGTCTTGATTTCCCTATTTGTCCAACTTGAGTAGCCTCTTCACCAATTGGACATAAAAAATGCCTTTCTAAATGGGGACCTCCTGAGGAGGTTTATATGATGTGTACCCCCTGGTTTTATCAATCCTAATACTCAAGGCAAGGTGTGTGGCGAGGAAATCTCTATATGGCTGAAGCAATCACCAAGGGCATGGTTTGGCAAACTCACTCTCTGTGGTTAAAGCTCTTTGGATATCATCAATGCAACTCTGATCACACCATGTTTGTCAAGACAACCAACGAGAGGAGGTCCATTCTAATTGTATATGTGGATGATATCATCCTTCTTGGAGATGACTCTCTTGAGATCCGAACTTGAAGACTCTCTTGGCAAAGGTGTTCCAAGTTAAAGATCTAGGCTACCTCAAGTACTTTCTTGGTATGGAAGTAGCTAGAACCACCAATGGCATTTCAGTCTCCCAAAGGAAGTATGTCTGGACCTCTTGAAGGAAAGCGGCATCTTTGGGATGCAAACTCTTTGTATCTCCAGTAGACCCAGGTCATACCCTCTTGCATGGTGACATTCTTTGTCGAGGAAAGAACAATATCAAAGGCTTGTAGGCAAACTCATATACCTTTCTCACACAAGACCTGATATTGCATATGGGGTCGATGCAGTCGATCAATTCATGCATTGCCCTCTTGAGCAACATTAGGATGCAGTGAATAGGATCTTGAGGTATTTAAAATCCACTCTGGCCAAGGCACTGCTCTTCACCAAGTCTCTTGATAGATCAATCAAGGTCTATATCGATCTTGATTCAATTTGGATGTCACATTGTGAGAGGTCTACCACAGGCTATTGCTCATATATATGGGGAACACAGTTACTTGGAGGAGCAAGAAACAACCTCTTTGTGTCAAGAAGCGATCTTTGAAGGTGAACTAAGGGCACTTGTACTTGGCATTTGTGAAGCTCTCTACGGCTAAAAAGTGCTTGGATCGAACCCGGCAACCGTATCGACAACCTATCACACTCTGTTGTGACAATAATTCAGCCTTATGCATGGCAGAAGATCCATCCATCATGATAAAACCAAGCATGGACATTGGACATTGTGACACTTCTACTACGAAGGAGAAGATTGATGCCAAGATTATTCAACTCAGTATGTTCCTGGCGGTCGAATCTCGATATTCTTACCAAGGCTATTCCACCTCTTATGTTCAAAGAGACTAAGTAGCAAACTTGGTTGCATCAACATATACATTGATTTGAGGGTGTGGAAATATTACTCGCCAGACTCGATCTGCTTTGAGGCTTCAACAGGTGCTCGTGATTCTTGAGCCTCAGGATTTCGTGCATAATATTTTGTACACCTTATTTAATTGTAAAATTAATTGTAAAAGACATATTAATTGTGAGTCATATAAACAATTAATATGTCAAACTCTAGTTTACTTTATGTCATAGACATAACTTTTACTTTTACTTTTGCATGCTTGCCGCCCACATCTACATACTCAAGTGGGCGCCCAAGCTAGCTAGCTAGTCTCTCCATCTCAATTGTATCTATTTATACATCTTTTACTCAATGAATAAACTAAGTTGAAGTTTACTCTTGTGTGTATCACATTCTCAAACTCTCTTCATGGTAGTGAGAGCCTTCACTGAGTTCTAAAATCATTTGCAAAACTCAGTTCTTTTTTGAGAAAAATGTCAACATTATCGAAGTTTCATCTTCTTGATAGACTCACAGTGCCTCACAGATGGGATAACTCGAACACTCTTCTTTACAAATCATAAACTTGATGGTAACAATTACTTGCTATGGTCAAGGTCCATGAAAATGTATATCTCCGGCCAGGGCAAGATGGGATATCTGTGCAGTTCCAAACTCCCCCTGCTTGGCCCGACCCCAAGTTTGAAGCATGTGATGAGAAAAACCAAGTCATGACCATCCTCACGAGGTCTATGACAAAAGAGATCGATGAGAACTTTATGATGTATGACCTTCGCTAAGGAAATGCAGGACAATGCAGAGACCTTTACTCAAAAAGGACAATACATCTCAAGTCTATGAACTCGAAGCTCGATTCAAAATTGCAGACAAGGGGATATATGCAGAACTCAATAATTTAATCAACTATCTAAGGCATGGCAACACCTAGATATGTTGGAAACTCACCCGGAATGATGTTAAAGATCTGCACTCTTTAAAGACATTATCGAGAAAAGAGAGTATTCAAATTCCTTCTTGGGTGAATCCTACTCTTGATGATGTCGAGAGGTAGAATTCTTGCTACTAAACCTCTTCCAAATCTCAAATCCATGTTTCTTTGAGGTCAAACATGAGGAAAGCAGGAGGAAAGTGATCTTTCTTTGAACCCCTGCCGACAACCCCATCAAGGTCTGCGCCTGTGAAGGTTAATGAGACTTCTGGGAAGCCTCTTGAGAAAGTGGAAAGGCATTCGTGATCACCGCACCACGCACAAATCACACCAAGGACAATTGTTGGAAGCTACATGGCAAACCTAAACCCTCTAAAACCTCAAAACCAACCAGGGAAAGTCAAGGCAAACTTATCGGTGAAGAGGAGAATGATGATAGTGAATGCTCGGTTCTTCGCCTTTAGAGCCTTTATTGCTCGGCATCGAGGAAGGTAGCTCCCCTTGAAATGGCCACTCATGCTAAAAGCAGTATATTTTACTCACCTCTTAGTAATGAGACTGGATTGTTGATTCTGAGGGCTTCTTCCCATATGACTAGTAATAAAAACCTTATTACCCAATATATGCCATGCAACCAAATTCTGAAATTAAGACTAGCGATGGTTCTGTTTCTTATGCAAAATGTGTTGGGAAGGTTAAACTTACTAATCAGATATATCTACAGAATGTCCTGTTTGTTCCAAAGTTAGACTGTAACCTTATATCTGTCAGTAAACTCACTAAAGATCTGAATTGGACTGTTGTTTTTAATAAGAATCAGTGTACATTCCAGGATCTTTCTTCTCAGGAAGTGATTGGGCAAGCTAAACCCTGCTCAGGACTGTTTGTGATCAACCCTGCTGAAGACTGAAGACAGAATCTGCCTCAGCAGCCTGCACTCAAAACCTAGACAATATCATGTTATGGCATTATAGACTAGGACATCCAAGTTTTGGTTATTTAAAGTCTTTAATCCCTGAATTGTTTAAAGGATGTAATCTTAATGATCTTCAATGTGATATTTGTCAATTTGCTAAACTCACCAAATCTGTGTATGCTAAGTTACCTCACTTGCCCTCTTCCCCTTTCACCCTAATTCACAGTGATGTATGGGGACCCTCAAGAGTGAAAAGTATAATGAGGAAAAGGTGGTTTGTAACCTTCATTGATGATCATACCAGAAACACTTTGGTTCTTAATGAAAGACAAATGAAGTTGGACCTATCTTCCAAGAATTTTATCACATGGTCTCCACCAATTTGATACTAAGATCAAGATCTTAAAGGCGATAATGCTCACGGAATACTATGAGTCTAACCTCGGTAACTTCTTGACAAACAGAGGAATTGTTCATATCGGTAGTTGTGTGGAAACACCTCGTGAGAATGGGGTTCTTTGAAGAAAGAAACAGGCATCTCTTTGAAATGGCGAGATCAATCATGTTCACTACACATGTTCCTAAATACATGTGGGGTGAAGCTATATTGATTGCTACATATTTAATCAACAGACTTCTAGCAGAGTGTTAGGTTTCAAAACTCCTCTCCAAACCCTTCCGACCACACACTCCTGCTCTCATCTTATTACCCAATTGCCTCCAAAGATCTTTGGTTGTCTTGTGTTTGTTTATATCCATGCTCAACATGTAGTAAACTTGATCCTAAAGCTCATAAGTGCATTTTCCTTGGATATGCGGGACGAGAAAGGTTACAAGTGTTACTCTCTACCGAAAAGAAATTTTACAATTCTATGGATGTGAAATTCTTTGAAAGGACTCCATATTACACAAACCTCTTGAGCGATCAGCGATGGAAACCTGATTGAGATTGAACTAAGTCCGTTCCCTCAGCAAACCATTAACCCTCAGCAGACTCATAATCTTCAGCATCCTGCAGATACTCACATTACTGACCCTCAGCAGTCTGCTGACCCAGAGTCTGCTGACCCAGAGCCTGCTGAACCAGAACCTCAGCAACCTCATCGAACACAGTGTCCGGACCCCGACCATCGACTCTCGATCCATCTTGAAGTAGATGCGGACCTATTGCTCTAAGGAAAGGAAAAGATCATGCACCGATCATTCTATTCATACTTATTTATCTTATGATCAGTTGTCTCCTGTCTTTGCCATGTTTACACAGGACCTGTACTCTCACTCTATCCCTAGAAATATTTAGGAGGCCCTTCAAAATGATAAGTGGAAGGCTGCTGTTAAAACAGAGATGACTGCTCTCTTGGATAATCACACTTGGGACCTCACAACTCTTCCCAAAGGCAAGAAAATAGTTAGCTGCAGATGGTTATTCACTATCAAATACAATGCTGATGGTAAAATTGACAAGTATAAAGCGGATTGGTAGCAAAGGATTCACTCAAACTTATGGCATTGACTATAAGGAAACTTTTGCACCGAGAGCAAAGCTCAACACCTGTCGAGAGTATTGATTTCCTAGCTGTCCAACTTGACTGGCCTCTTCACCAATTGGACATAAAAAATGCCTTTCTAAATGGGGACCTCACTGAGGAGGTTTATATGACTGTACCCCCTGGTTTTATCAATCCTAATACTCAAGGCAAGGTGTGCAAACTGAGGAAATCTCTATATGGCCTGAAGCAATCACCAAGGGCATGGTTTGGCAAACTCACTACTGTGGTTAAAGGCTGCTGGATATCATCAATGCAACTCGATCACACCATGTTTGTCAAGACAACCAACCGGAGGAGGTCCATTCTAATTGTATATGTGGATGATATCATCCTCACTCGGAGATGACTCTCATCGAGATCCGAACTTGAAGACTCTCTGGCAAGGTGTTCCAAGTTAAAGATCTAGGCTACCTCAAGTACTTTCTTGGTATGGAAGTAGCTAGAACCACCAATGGCATTTCGGTCTCCCAAA
The DNA here is from genome assembly GCA_026214975.1 of Gentiana macrophylla. NCBI lineage: Eukaryota > Viridiplantae > Streptophyta > Magnoliopsida > Gentianales > Gentianaceae > Gentiana > Gentiana macrophylla. The sequence goes on from CM047813.1 coordinate 48,687,539, forward strand.
GGAAGTATGTCTGGACTCTTGAAGGAAGCGGCATCTTTGGGATGCAAACTCTTTGTATCTCCAGTAGACCCAGGTCATACCTCATTGCATGGTGACATTCTTTGTCGAGGAAAGAACAATATCAAAGGCTTGTAGGCAAACTCATATACCTTTCTCACACAAGACACGATATTGCATATGGGGTCGGTGCAGTCGATCAATTCATGCATTGCCCTCTTGAGCAACATTAGGATCAAAGTGAATAGGATCTTGAGGTATTTAAAATCCACTCTGGCCAAGGCACGCTCTTCACCAAGTCTCTTGATAGATCAATCAAGGTCTATCTTGATCTTGATTGGGTTTTGGATGTCACATTGACAGGAGGTCTACCCACAGGCTATTGCTCATATATATGGGGGAACCTGGTTACTTGGAGGAGCAAGAAACAACCTCTTTTGTGTCAAGAAGCGATCTTGAAAGGCCGAACTAAGGGCACTTGTACTTGGCATTTGTGAAGCTCTCTACGGCTAAAAAGTCTTGGATCGAACTTCAAACAACCAGATCGACAACCTATCACACTCTGTTGTGACAATAATTCAGCCTTATGCATGGCGGAAGATCCATCCATCATGATAAAACCAAGCATGTGGACATTGTGAGACACTACGAAGGAGAAGATTGATGCCAAGATTATTCAACTCCGGTATGTTCCTCACAGATCGAATCGATATTCTTACCAAGGCTATTCCACCTCTTATGTTGTGAGACTAAGTAGCAAACTTGGTTGCATCAACATATATCTGATTTTGATTTGAGGGTGTGGAAATATTACTCGCCAGACTCGATCTGCTGAGGCTTCAACAGTGCTCAGCAGATTCTTTGAGCCTCAGATTTCGTGCATAATATTTTGTACACCTTATTTAATTGTAAAATTAATTGTAAAAGACATATTAATTGTGAGTCATATAAACAATTAATATGTCAAACTCTAGTTTACTTTATGTCATAGACATAACTTTTACTTTTTACTTTTTGCATGCTTGCCGCCCACATCTACATACTCAAGTGGCCGCCCAAGCTAGCTAGCTAGTCTCTCCATCTCAATTGTATCTATTTATACATCTTTTTACTCAATGAATAAACTAAGTTGAAGTTTACTCTTGTGTGTATCACATTCTCAAACTCTCTTCATATATATATATATATATATATATATATGAATAATGGATGCAATCAAAGAAAAGAAAAAAAAATTGGGATATTTGTTACCTACAATGCTATCTCTGATACCAACTGAAGTGAACCGAGGAGGCTCAATTCTGAATTTGCCCAAGGATTTGTTTGTAGGAACAATGAAAACGAGCTCCACGACCCCTAGGTATCCGTGTACCTAAGAACCTTGGATTAAGGACCTCGACCCCTAGATATCCTTGTATGTAAGAACACCGGTTTGTAAACACCACAAGGTATGCACACGACCTAGATAAGTTTGGGTTTGAATACTCTACTCAGAATACTCACAAGTTCAAAAGAACTCAAATAATAATATTTCACTCAAAATTTAACTATCTGTTACAATGACTCTATTTGCCTTTATATAGGCTACAGACTTAAGAAAATAAAACAAACTAGCAATGTGGGATAAGTAAAACCTAATTTTCACCACTTTATTTACTAATGGACTTAACTTGACTCTAATAAGCCCAAATGGCTTTCATTTGCTGAATATAAATACGTAACCCAATATATTAACACATAGGCACCTCCCTTAATGGGCTTTTGGCCTTTTACTACTAAAAAACATCATAAAAGACTCTATGTATTAATTCACGCCCAACATCGCAAATAATGGTCTTCAAGGTCTTCATGGCCGCGTTATTTCAATTCGAAGTTACTGAAGTGAACCGAGGAGACTCAATTCTGAATTTGCCCAAGGATTTGATTGTAGGAACAATGAAAACGAGCTCCGCGACCCCTAGTTATCCGTGTACCTAAGAACCTTGGATTAAGGACCTCGACCCATAGATATCCTTGTATCTAAGAACCTCGGTTTGTGAACGCCACAAAGTATACTCACGACCTTGATAAGTTCGGGTTTGAATACTCTACTCAGAATACTCACAAGTTCAAAAGAACTCAAATAATAATATTTCACTAAAAATTTAACTATCTGTTACAATGACTCTATTTGCCTTTATATAGGCTATAGACTTAAGAAAATAAAACAAACTAGCAATGTGGGATAATTAAAACCTAATTTTCGCCACTTTATTTACTAATGGACTTAACTTGACTCTAATAAGCCCAAATGGCTTTTATTTGCTGAAAATAAATACTTAACCCAATATATTAACATATAGGCACCTCCCTTAATGGGCTTTTGGCCTTTTACAACTAAAAGACATCATAAAAGACTCTATGTATTAATTCACGCCCAACAACGCAAATAATGGTCTTCAAGGTCTTCATGGCCGCGTTTTTCAAGTCGAAGTTCCGGGACGGATCACATCAATTAAGGTAAGGGATTGTTCTAAAATTCATTTTTCTAGGTAGTGTTTTGCATTATTATTGTTGTGGATTGCATATAATTGTTTAGTCGGGTATGGAGTTGTTGTAGTGCCTAAAAATGTACTGTTTTGTGGTTAAAAATCCTGAAAACCGATCTAGAAGTTGTACAAGGGAGAAAACGCATGAAAACAGGGCGCAGCTTGATAGGCGTGCGCTTTACAACTTCTTAGGCGTTGATCGTGAAAATCACAACTACGCTAGCAAGCTGACTAGGTCAACCATAATATAGCTCAATTTGTGAGCAAGGCCGATCCCACAGGGACTTTATCGATAATTATGCAAACTTAGCTATAAAATTCAAGATTACTAGGGTTGTGGTCTTTGACCAAAATAATCATGGTAAATAAAGTAAATACCAAGGAAAATCAATTGAAGACAAGTTTTAACCATGTTTAAGAAAGTAGATCAAACCGAACTAGTTAATTCTTCTCTAATCATTTTCTATATTGATTCATACACTTTTATCATTAAAGTTCCAAGAATCGAGTCAATTACTGGTGTATTTCCCTAAAGTGGTTCATAGATCGTGCACGGACTCTAGAGCCCTATGAATAGCTAAACGTCTACCATGCGCGGGCTAGAACAATATTAACTAAACACAAATTTAGATCTAGGAAATATCGATAATTATTACCGTAAACCTCGCTATGTAACCACCGTGCTCGGGCTAGTTAACTAATAACGATCTAATTGTTTTTTGTCCAATTACTATCTTCAACCTTAGTTCCTTCAAAAGTAATTTATGAAAACATGCAAAGAAGTGGGCAATTTCTAAACACATAAATTAAAAAACGAAACAGTAAAAGTAATTGAAACATTTTGTTTGGGGAAACTAAATCGTTGAGGCTTTCCCCAATATAGACCGTTAGGTACTCTTTCAAAACAAAGTCTTTTCCCAGAGACCGGGGTTTCTCATGTATGAATCAATATAAATCACGTTTAGGTGCAATTAACATCATTAAATTCAATTTTCAAGTAATTTAACCTAACATGCTTGTACCAACGATAATCATCACAAATTCATAAAACATAGAAGAAAGAATCGACATGATTACCTAGAAACACAAGATATCTCTTCTAGAAATTCCTCCGCAATGAATATCCGTAGCACACAACGAATAATAGGCTAAAGAACACATAAACAATGAAGAAAAGAAGACTTTTATTGATTAACTTGCTACATAGTTTGTTGCTCTGAAAAGCATACACTTTATGCCAAATAAAATCTTATTTATAGTAAAATAACCAACCCAGGGCTTATAAGGGTAAATCTGGAAGTTTTGGGTAATGTCGGAGCGCTTAACCGAACTATGCCCTCGGTTCAGCATCCGGGTTGTCCCTAGACATGTCCAGACTTGTCCTGGACACATGGGCCACTTTACCGGACATATTCCTCGATTCAGCGTGCCAGGCTTCTCTTCTAGGCTTGTCCAGAATGTGTCCTAACTGATCCTGGGAATTCCTTGGGCATATGGGGTTGTCCTGGGCATGTCCTGGACTGATCTTGGACATGTCTGGGGCTTGTCCAAGACTGATCTTGGGACTTTTCTAACAGCTCGTCCTGGTTCTCCTCCAGTTCGATCTCGATCTTTCTACATGTTTCGGTTCAAATCCTCTTCGGCTCAGATTATTCCTACAAAGAACCATAAAACATGTAGTAATATAATTCGATATAGAAATAAGATAAAAGTAATATAATTCGATATAGAAATAAGATAAAAATAAGAAATAATCACGATAAAAGCTCATACGTAAATTCCAATCAAATTAATTCCTTTTACGTATAGTTTGTCATGAATTAACCCCGTTTAAGTCCAATTTGGGGGGTAAATTGATATAAAAAAATGTCATAAAGTTGATTCGCATCAACTACCCCCACTTAATCTTTGATCATCCTGAGCAAACATCACATTGCAATGTACTTCCCAAAAAGTCCTACACACTGAATAATACCCACTAAAATCCAGATACACACATAAAATGTGAATCAACTTCAGTTGTTAAGCAAGTCATTAAGCATCCCTATATGAAGAAACCGATGAGCATGAGTGCATAACTGGCCATGCAGTCATGATTCATAGCAAGATACTTATTGTATAAGCCTCGTGTTTCAACTTATCTCCCAAAGAAGTCGGTCTTCTTCTAGGAAACTCAAGGTTACAGTAAATGAGCACTGTTCGTTGTTGGTCGGAAGGATTCGGAAATTGAGCGTATTGCCCAATTTATTTATTTATTCATTTTTTTCAAAGGTTCATGCAACAGACGATGCGAGGATCCTGCAATGGTGGGTGCCTAGCAATCCCTCACATTGAAATGCCACACAACTCTTGTTTTTTTCGAATCCTCTTTTTTCCCCTTAACCAACGCCAAACCATGCGTTGACTTCCTTTCCGTATAAGAGAATAAAAAGAGTCAAAGATTGACACGTATGTTGACAGTAAACTCGCATAATACTTCATCTAATCATGAAATAACTACATTCAAAGTCATACGTGCTTTAATTTTGTTCATATCGATTTCATGACATGAAAAACGTGCTACTTCAAGAATCAAAACACGTGATATGATCGATCTTTCATTTTGTTTGTGCTAACTCGGGTGTAAAAGGTGTCGAGGTTTTCAACGTCATGCATGCACCGGGATTCCGAAAAATCAAGCGACAAAATTATATTTACTTTACCCAAGAAAGTGTACCCTACCCCCCACTTAAGAACATACAATGTCCTCAATGTGAAATAAAAATAAAGTGAAATTCAAGGCAATTAGCTTTGGTAAAGGCGGTGGAGCAAAAAATCAAACACGAAGCCAACCGAGTGTGAAACAATAATACTAAGCCAAGAGATCCGTCAAAATCCAGAACGAGCCAAGAAATGCCAAAAACCAAATGTACCACACTCCAAGAAACTATTAGTTCAACACGGGACAAAACACCCATTCTAGAAAAACAATGCCATAATACCGGCAGTAAGGCGACACAATAAAATATCAAATGAATAATTAAAGTGCACCGATCAAGATTAAGCCAATACCAATTCACCCTAAAAGCTGACAGAGAAACCCGACTCAATAAATAAAATATAGACTCCAAATAAAAGAAAAGAAAATCAGAATAATTCAACAACGATTAAACAATTGTATAGAGTAAAAAAAATCGCACATCCATTGCTCAAAAGCTTTTGGAATACATCGATAAAAAACCTCTACAAAATAAAATAACCATGACTCAGTCTAAGACTTCCTAGACACTATGACTCGATCTAACTATGAGAAAAAAGGATCTAAGAAGTAGTTATGAGGTTAAGGTCTTCAGCTCAACAGTACGACCACACATATCTAAGCCGAGTCATCTGAGTAAAAGACCTCCTTCGATCTATCAGAATTAACATCCGCATAATGCTTCAACCAATGGCGTTGGACCATCAAGCTCTTATCCTTATCCGGATGTTTAACTCCCATGGTTCCCGAAGGATCTACCTTCACCACGACGTATGGCTTTGGGCCTTTATTTTTTATTGTTTTTTTTATATTTTTAATTATTTTTAAACCACTTTAACTAAAATTACCCTAAAAAGATAAAGGAAACAAAAAATAGAATGGGAGATTAACGAAAAAGACTATCACCCGAATTTCGTAACTTAGCTTACGTTACAAGAAACAAAGTCCCCGACAACGACGCCATAAACTTGATCGCGAAAATCACAACTACACTAGCAAGCCGACTAGGTCAACCGTAGTATAGCTCAATTTGTGAGCAACGTCGCTCCCATAGGGATTTGTTCGATAATTATGAAAACTTAGTTATAAATTCAAGATTACGGGGGTTTTGGTCTTTGACCAAAATAAACACGGAAAATAAAGTAAAGATCAAGGCTTATCAATTGAAGAAAAGTTTTAACAACATTTAAGAAAGTAGATTGAACCGAACTAGTTAATTCTTCCCTAATCGTTATCTGTATTGATTCATACACTTTTATCATTAAAGTTCCAAGAATCGAGTCAATTTTAAAGTATATCCCTCAAGTGGTTACTAGATCGTGCGTGGACTCTAGAACCCTATGAATAGCTAAACGTCTACCGTGAGCGGGCTAGAACAATATTAGCAAAACACGAATTTAGAACTAGGAAATACCGATTATAATTACCGTAAACCTCGCTACGTAACCACCATGCACGGGCTAGTTAACTAATAACAATCTTATTGTTTCTTATCCAATTACTATCTTCAACCTTAGTTCCTTCGAAAGTAATTTACGAAAACATGCAAAGAAGTGGCCAATTTTTAAATACCTAAATGAAAACAATAGAAGTAATCCAAACAATTTGTTTGGGGAAATTAAATCGTTGAGGCTTTTCCCAAATATACACCGTTGGGTACTCTTTCAAAACAAAGTCTTTTTCTCGAGATTGGGCGTTTCTCATGTATGAATCAATATAAATCACATTTAGGTGGAAATTACCAATGATAATCATCCCAAATTTATAAAACATAGAAGAAAGAATCGACATGATTACCCAGAAACACGAGATCAATCTTCTAGCTATTCCTCCCCAATGAATCACCAAGCACACAACCAAGAATAGGCTAAAGAACTCTTAAACAATGAAGAGAACAAGACTTTTATTCATCAACTAACGACATAGTTTTATACTCTGAAAATCGTACATATTCTGCCGAAAACACATCTTATTCATAGTAAAATAACCGACCTAGGTCTTAGAAAGTTAATTTTGGATGTTTTTGGGTAAAGTCGGTGTGCTTAACCGACCTATGCCCTCGGTTCAGCATCCGGATTGTCCCTGGACATGTCCAGACTCGTCTTGGACTTGTCTGGGGCATGTCCTGGACGCATGTGCCGCTGTACCAGACACATTCCTCGGTTTAGTGTGCCAGGATTCTTTTCTAGGCTTGTCCAGAACGTGTCCTAACTGATCCTGGGCATCCCTTAGACAAATGGTCTTGTCCTGAGAATGTCATGGACTGATCTTGGACATGCTGTGGATTGTCCAGAACTGATCCTGGGACTTGTCTAACACCTCGACCTGGTTCTCCTCTGGTTTGATCTCAATCTTTGTACATGATTTGATTCAAATCCTCTTCAGCTCGGATTATTCCTACAAAGATCCATAAAACAAATAAGATAAAAATACGAAATAATCACGATAAAAGCTCATATGTAACTTCAAATCAAATTATGCCCTTTTATGTATAGTTTTCCATGAATTAACATTGTTTAAGTCCAATTTCGGGGTTGAATTGATACAGAAAATGTCATAAACTTGATTTGCATCCGGCGTGCACCTACGATGTGATTTTGGCATCATAGGCGTGGGCCTAACTCCTAGAAGAACGTTTGGGCTAGTTCTGAATGCTAATCGATATGTAAAGGTCTTATGCACATAGGCCACTCCCTAAAATCAATGTTTAATAATGCTTTGAGGGTTTATTCTCTGTGACTTGGTATGCATTCTTTTGAGGGCATTACATGTTATTTTCAAATGTCTAACTTCGACTTCTTGTAGCCTTAGCTCAGTGCCACAACTGAGGCCCTCTACAGGGAGTAGGTGGGAGCACCGGAATGCGATTGTTTAGGCCTTGCAGCACATTGACTTAGTAGTTAATGATCTCTTTACAATGTTCTAGGTAGTGTAACTAGAATGTCTAGGACTAGATGTCCATAGGAAGCCTATTAATGTGAATGAACCAGGTAGGTACACTTAAATCCGTAAATTACATATGTGTTGAGTGTAAAAGCTAAAATGTCATTGTCATCGGTGAGACTTGTCTATTCTTCTTTGTATGGGACAATTACTCCTCTCTACTTGGTCTAATGCCAAGGGACGCATGTAACTCCCACAAGAGGACCTGAGCCCGTGCCTTTAAGGTGCTTTCCTTGTTGCGGTGCAATCTTCATTGTGCGTAGTGTCCGTTGATCTTTATGTAACAAACTTTCTTATGCAAGGATGTAGTACGGATCTAGTAGAGGGTGTGTGAGCTTTACTGTTACAACCTATATGGTAGTGATTGTAGAAAGTATTCATGTTATATGCATACATGTATGTTATTTATTCGTACCTAATTCTTCTACCCCTTACTTAGTACGTATGTACCTACCCCATTCTTAATTGTTGCCCACCCCGAGAAGGTGGTGTCTTGTAGGTTTTTTTCGAGGCCACTAAGTGGTGACCTGGAGATGATGCATTTGAGGTCTATTTTCTTTATTCCATCATAATTGGGTATAGATTCTCTTATCCATTGTAATGATAGAAATCAGGGAGTTGAGTTTGTGGATGTCATGATGTAAAGGGTTATTTTTATTTTATGGTTATATTAAGTGTGTTGATGATGTATTGGATGCAACATGTGTTGCTTTTGATCGTTTGATTATCGTTATAGTTACCCAAGTTTGTCGTTTTGTCTACAACATTGAATAGTGATGTTTATCTACATAAGGCTTATGAATATGATTTGATTAAATTTTAATTATATGCGAGCCGGGCGTTCTTTTCCGGATAAGGACTCGGTATCCGGGACAGGAGTGTCACAGTTGGTATCAAAGAGCACAAACTAACACCACTGCATATGATTCAAACTCTTAAGAGGTGGGCTAGTTGTGTTAGATCCGTTAGTTGGGAATCATGGAGCTAGACCTTTTAAGTGTAGACCCACTTAAGCTAGTCCGTGAAGCGATGAGTCCTTTAAGGTTGGAACCTTTAAGCCAAATCATGTCACCTAGGACTAAGTGAAACTCTCTTTAAGTAATGCTTTGGGATTGAAGTCTTAACCTTACATCCTTAAGTTGAGGCTCTCTTGGTCGAATTGTCTTTACACTCCCTATTGTGATCTCTCCACTTTCTTTTACACCTCAATATCAAAGCCGAATTTTTGACTTGGCCAATCTTTGTAAAGAATGATGTCTGCTTTAAATCTACAAATCCTTCACTTCCTCTTTTCAAAGTTACTTGATTTGTTGTTTATCATAACTTTTTGGCCATGACTTGCTCGAGGCAGGTTCCAGAAGAACCCAATAGTGTTAGAGGTTTCATGCTTTGACACATGGTTTCATCATCCTTGTGGTTAACTTTTGCAACACGAATGAATGATTTTTGTTTCCGTGTTTTACTTTCACATAAAACCCGTTCCCTACTTCAAAAATTAAGAAAGTTTTCAAAAATATGGACCACTGTCTTGTCTACAATTTCTATTTTTACATAAACTTAATATTCAACATGGATTGTTCAAAACATTCATGTCAATGCAGAACACTCTGTCCAGAAAATGTGCAACATCACTTTCACTTATTCTTCTGTTTTGAAAGAGTTAAACACCTTCAAATGACTTGTATTTTTTATATGTTGTAGACAACACTTTTATCTACAATATTCCTTCGGGAATCAAGTTCAAATTCCTTTTCGTTTGATCGCAATCTGCATTTCAAAAAAGTATTTATTGATCTGGAAATTTTGACAGCTTGTGCAAGCGGCAAAAATAATTGTTTTTGACCGACTCCATATCATTCAAAAATTCTAATCTATTGCTATATTGTGAGAAACTCCAGTACCTAAATATTTTCTCTTTTGATCATGCACAAAATTCTTTCCGTTTGGTTGCACCTGTCGATAATATCACGTCCGGAGTAAATATAGACCCCAACCGCCTAAAATGAATCCTCACCTCTTTGACTTAAGGTTAGGGCTAAGAGAATAATAAGTTATGATCAGCATGTTCTAGAGGTTGTTCCCTGAAGTTTGATCTTCTCTTGGGTTGAGGATTTTAGTAGGATGTTGGTAAGGCTAATGTTATGGTTCTTTTTGCAGTTATAAACAAGCACCAAGTCGCTGTCTTCTAGCATGCCATGCTTGATGTCCAAACCGTTCATGCCCTTCTCCAACCCTACCTTCTCCAATAAATGATTTCCAGGTTAATTCATCACTAGTGATCTTGATCTCAACAGATCCACTCGACCTATTGTCATGAATTGCCTCAGAAGAATATCTCTTTAATCCTTCAGTTGGTCCCTTGGAAAGGCTTTGGACAAGTTTAGAAAGGGGGGTGAATAAACATGTCACTTTAATTTTTTTTATGGAGTTAAGATAACTCTGATGAGATTTAGTCTACTGACTATTTCTACAATTGAGTTTAAATGCATCGGATATATTATTAAGCCTTTTTAAGTTTTTTTTGTTCTGTTGAAAATATGCTGTGCTGAGTTCGGTGAACATAGCAGAGGGCTTCATGTAATTCAATCGGTTTTGTAAATGTCAGCTTGATGCTTGAAATAAATACTATAAACTAATCATGAACTGGGTTTTCTTTAGCTTTCTTCTCTGTTGCAACATATGCATTTTTTTTCAATTTTTACGCCAGACTGATTTCCAACAATGTCCGTTTCATATTCTTTATGCTCACCAATCTGACTGATTTCCCCCTTAAAAGTACACCCTCTTTCTTCTCAACTTCAGTTTTAGCTATCTTCATCTTAGCTGTGACTTCTTTCTCTTATGTTTCAATTTTGTTCTCTTAACTTGATCAACTACATCTTTAGCAACATCAAAACTCCTATATCAATAGGTGATTTAGGCCCTTCTTATTCTGGTTCTTCTTTAGATTGTGATTCAGACCAAGACTCTAAATCTGATGCAGTATATTCATCTTCCTCTGATCTTTCTTTATAGATTCCTCATTGACCTGTAAGATCTCTTTCTCTTCCCCCTTATTGGCATCATCCTTTGAAATGATGTTCAAAATGATTGAGTTTAGTTGTTGGTTGGATGCCAATATGGTTTGAGCAACAACATTGTCATTAAGTGTATTTTCAATGAGATGCACTATATTGTGTAGATCATTCGTGAAGTTTTCAAGCTATCCTTAGTATCAGCTTTCTTTAGTTTCAGTCATATTGGTTTGACTCAATGGTTGTTTTCCTTATGTCAATCAGAGTGTTCAGGAAATAGCTCTTTATACCTTGCACTTCTTTCAGTAGTGCCTTCCTTTCACTCTTTCTTTCATCAAGAGTCGTCATGATTTTCTCAAGTACGTTTAGATTGTCCTTTTGTACTCTTATTACTTGATTTGTTGTGATTTTAATGACTTCAAGCTTGGTTGGCACAGCTTCACAATCTTGAACTGACTTTCTTCAGTTTTCTTCTCAGTTGTAACATCTGAATTATTCTCAGTTTCTGCACCAGACTGATTTCCAACAATGTTACTTTCTTGTTCTATTTGCTCACTAATATGATTGACTTCCCCCTTAGAAGGTACAATCTCAGTTTTATGGGTGCCAGCTACAACTTCTTTCTTCTCAACTTCATTTTTAGCTATCATCATCTCAACCGGTACTTCTTTCTCTTCTGTTTCAATGTTGATCTCCTTAACTTGATGAACTGCATTTTTAGCAACATCCATAACTCCTATATTAGTAGGTGATTTAGGCCCTTCTTGTTCTGGTTCATCTTTAGATTTTGATTCAGACTGAGACTCTGAATCTGATGCAGTAGATTCATCTTCATCTGAACTTCATTCTTCTCATGATTCTTCTTGCTTTTCATCAACTTTTGCAGATTTTCTTTGTTGTGGTGATGCAAGATCCTTTTCTGCATATCTCGGTTTCCTTGTGAATCATCATCATCATCACCGTCATCCTTTTTCTTTGAGCTTTGTGAGTCTCCTCCCATCAGCTTCTTCCAGTATTGGTTTATAATTTCTGCATGGCCATTACTGATGAAATCTGAAGTGTCAAATAGTTGTGATTGGTTTGTGATGTCAAACATTCCAAAAACCCATGGTTCATTTATCACCATCAGCTCCATTTACTCATCTTGATTTTTGATTGAGCTAAATTTCTAGTGTGCGTAGTTATCAAATCTCTTACAATCAATTGCAATCCTTTGTTCCATTTCAGTGTTTGGATTAGTTTCTGTTTGTAGGATAGCGGCCTTTGAAGTGGTTGAAATCTCTGTTGTACCAGTGGTAGGGACTTCAAGAACAAGGTCCTTGGGAACTTCAGTTATAATTTAGGGAATAGTTGCAGGTACATCCAGCTTCTCAGTTATGGCATTAACTGTTTCAGCATTAATTGGTTTTGAGTGGTATCTATAAATCCTATTGATACAATAACATGTTCTTAGTCTATTCTCTCATTCTCGGCATTCTTCTCTTGATTTACTTCATCTGCTTCTTCATCAAGAGTTACAACTTGTTGAACAGACTTCTCAGTTTCCTCTTTCTTTTCAGACAGAGAGGATTCAGCTTTCTTGATTGATTCTTCTTTGGATAGCATGTATGTTGACTTTTGAGGGGTGGATCTAGATTTTGTTATAAGAGTAATCATACCGGCTACTTTTGGTGGAATTTCATTTTCATCTTCAGAAGTCTCTTCAAACTCGGTAATCTTCAAAACTGGTTCCCCCTGAATATCAGCTTTGGGTTTGGTAGGGGTTTCTTCATCAGTTTTATGTCTCTTGATTTGAAGAAATCAACTTTCTGTATATGTGACGGTTGGTTTTCACTTTGATTTTGGTGATTCAACTTTCCTTTTCTTAGAGTTTCTTTTGAGTTTGTCTTCTGGATTTTCCTCTTTTTCTTCTTCTTCAATCTCAGTTTCAACAGGAATTTCCAGTTTTCTTCTTTTCTCATTTAAATGTTTGATTGTTATATCCACCTCTTCTTCTGTGAGAATTTTCTTGGTGGTCTTCCTTTTCTTCTTGCTAGGTTCAACAACTAATGTCACAAATTTCTTCTTGGCTTTGGTCTTTTCTGATTTGACTGTGATTATTCTATCAATTAACGTAGTGAGTGAAAGTTTTCGTACTTCAAAATGATCGAAGATTCTTTGGACGAGTAGAGCAAAAGTCTTTGTCTGGAAGAATTTGCCTTTCTTGACTTTAGTCTTCTTTCTTGGCTTGATCCGAGAAGAAAACTTACTCATCAACTGGTTGAAGATGTATCCTACCCAGTTGAACTTTTTCTTCGAACCAAAGAACATAAAGTAACTCTAGTTTAGTTCCAGAGATGTTATTGAAAGTCTCAGAGTTTCTGATGACACCATTAGCTAACATCTGGGTCAAGTAGCTAAATTCCCATTTCAAAAGACCTGTACTTCCTGTATGTGAAACCTCTGACTCAGGTGTCTTGGCAACTTCCTTCCATAAATTTACTCTTTGTTCCTTGACCAACTTGATGGTAGTTGTTCCTGTGCATTTCTCAAATCAAAAGATGTTGACAATAGTCTAATCCGTGACTATTATCTTCTTCTGGTTTATTGTTGTTTTGTACTCTAGCTCTTGCTTGTCGTGGACAGACAATCCCCTATTGTCATAGAATTGGCTGATGCTCTCCAAACATACGACCTTCAAATTTATGTTGAAAATGCCTTACAAACCTTTGATTTTGTGAATCTTCTCTACTATCGGTTTCGCAACACCAGAATTGTCAAACTTGGTGAGAAACTGATAAACACTTATGATTATTCCGGGTTATATTTTAGGCCCATACATGATTTATGGTATATTTCAGAAGAACTTGAAGTGTTTGGAAGTTGGAATTCTTGGAGAATTTTGCTGGTAAAGATTGAATAAGTGATGGTATTAAAGGTTTTAGGTAGAGTCGGTTAAATGATAATTATATGCTTGAGTAAGTGCCTTGCTGGCGGAATTCTAATGGGCAAGTTGTCGTATCATAAGTCACGTCGTTTTCCTAGAGATACGGAAAACTAATATTTAGTGGAGGGATTGATGGTTACGAATGACGTAGGTAAAGACTTTTTCTGACATCCATAGACTGTATTAGTAAAGACGACTGATTCAATGTATCTCCAGCTGCATATTTCTCATTTATCCTGCATGTGTGAGTCAGCTTCACCATTTCTCAGTTTATCAGTGTGGATACTAGTTGTTGAGATAACATTCTCAGTTTTCAGTTACTGATATTGATCATCAAATTAAGTTTTTTGGAAGTCAACTTTTGATCGGTCTTCAATTGTTAGCTATCTTTCCTGCAAGACATATTAGGTTTTCTTTGGTAACCATACCTGTTTGGGTCCTTTTTGATTAGTTCTTGAACCATGTGAGTATGGTTTCCTTTCTAATGAATTAACCTCTTCTTCTAGAGTTTTGAAAATTTTAAGAAGAGTATTCATTTCCTTTATGTATGTTTGTTGACCTTTGGGCTTGTTGTGCATATCTTTATTCTTATTGTTGGATCTATTATGTTTCACATAGGTCTTTTGTTTTGGATTGACAGTTCTATATTGAGGCTTAACCTTATGATCTTTATGAAACTTAGTATATCTAGAAATAGGAACTAAAACATCCCAATCTTCATCAGTAGGAAAGAGTCTACCTTTCCCCCTACATCTATCATCCCTTGAATGGTAAACATTTTTGGCATAGTAGGTTCAATTGGTCTGTTTTTGTTTTTAATTGACTTTCTATTAGTTTTCAATTTCTAGCATTATCCTGAGTTTTTCTGTAGGATCTGTCAGTTTGTTGAGTATTTCTAATTGATCTTTCAGCTTTGTCAGCATTGATGTAGGGCTTAACTGAGTTTTTATCAGTTCTAGCAGTTTTAACAATTTTATGAGGTTAAGACCTTTGTGGAGTTACTAACTTAGGAGCAACTGAACTAGGTCTTGCCTTAGAGTTTGTTGAATGTCAAAACCTAAGCCCGATCTCTCTTTATTTGGATTTGCAGGTTTGAATTGAACTGTAGATGTTGGATTTATTGTTGATTCAGAGACAATTATTATCTCAGCTATGTCATCTTGAATTTCAGTAGATCTAACTTCTCGTGTTCTGCTGTTAGACTTGATGATATTAGGTTTAGCATTCAATCTTAAAACTTTAGCTTTTAGTGATTCTCTTTCTTTTTTAACATTCTCATAATTCTTATAAATTACCTCTAACTCTTTTATGAGTATGTCAAGATTTTCACTAAAATCTGGATTTTTATGATTGTTTATGGCATTGTGAGAATAAGATGTGGAAGCGTTTACCTCTTCGTAGGATGTAATTAAAAGATCATCTATATTATCACATCCTTCAATAGTCATTAACTCACTTCCTTTATTCAACTCTATGTGATTTCCTGTTTGGTTAGCTCTGAACAAAATGATTTCCTCATCACTCTCAGTGTGATTTCCAGGTGCAAAGATTATTGGAAGAACTTATGTATCTTCTTGTGATATCAATTTTTCATGCTATGTAACCTCTTTAATGCATGTAGTTTCTGGTCTAGTGACTGGATCTTCAATGAGCACTTCAAGCAGTTTTCATGTGTGTCAGCCATAAAGGCTTGCAATCTATTTTCATATCCATCAAATCTAAAAAATGAATAGTTAATCAAGCTTCTAATGTGATTGTGTGATTCCATGATACAAGTTTTAAAATCGTTTTGAACACAATTTCAAAGATATTGACAAACTGATATAGAAAATAGTATAACTTGATCAATGGATTTCTCCATTGTAAAGAACGCTGCTCTGATACCATTTTTTGGTCCCTTGAAAAGGCTTAAGACAAGTTTAGAGGGGGGGGTGAATAAACTTATCCTTTAAAAACTTTTGTTTCAAGTTGAGACTACAGCTTGAAAGAATCTAGGAGTCAAGATAACTGAGCTTTTAATCAGTCTGTCGACTTCTTAAAAAAACTGAGTTAAATGCATCAATATTTGTTTAAAGCCTTTTTTTATTAACTACATTCATTCATTCAGTCTATTGAGTTTCTTAGAAATATGTTATGAGAACTCCGTAATTGGTGTTAGGCGAGTTTGTGTAAAAATAAGTATGAAATAAAAGTAAGCAATCACACAAATTAAATAATGAATATGTAGGTAAGATGCGTAAGTAAATAACAAAATGTTAATATTGATTCCGGGTGGTGTAAACCTGTCAGTCCACTCTTCCCCTGTGATGTAGGAGGAAAATTTCCGCTAGTCCTCTTGAGGTTACAGAGTCACAAAAAGTCATTTTTCCTTGACTAATCCCTAGCTTCACAATATAACACTTGAATAACTGGTAGAATTGCTTCTTCTCCAATTGCTTCACTGGTACTTGAAAGGTTGAATTGACTCTTCACCAGCTCCACCACAAACACACTCTTCCAGACTGCTCCTCCGCTGTCCTTCACACCAACTAGCCGTTACATGGTCTATTGGTCTCAATTTCTGCTTTTGTAATCTTCAAAATGATTCATAGCATGCCAGCTAGCTTCTTGTTTCTTGACTTATTATGTCAAATTGGCTTTGTGGGTTGGTCAGTTGACAATTCTTCATCTGATCATAATTGACTAGATCAAAGTACACAATTTTAGTTTACAAGAAGTCTAAGATATCATGGTCCTTCTATATCTTAGACCTTTAATACAAGGTATATAAAGTCAGTCCAGGTAATCACAGACTTACCTGAATTCTAACTTTATATCCTTGGCTTTAGTCTTGACAACTGAGTTTGGTCCCTCAGCTCTTCATAACTGAGTTTGTTCTCCCAGCCTTGAGTCTTCAAATTTGAGTATGATCAACTGAGTTTGATCCCTCAGTGAACCATCCTTGATTCAGTTTCGGTATTAGACTTACTCAAACCTATCTATTACACTGCTTGTCTGATTCAACCTATACAATATTAAGACTTTAATAAATCCTATACAATTTTCTTCTAGACATAGTTTTTCTTTGCACTATAAAACCTAGTTATGACACTTCATCATTGGGGTTAAAATAAAAAAATAAACAAGTGATGAATCATCATCAAAACATAAATTTAGAAAACCCGTTTCTAAGCACCTTGGTATATGGATACGCACAAGGGTTGCTTAGGCCTTTGATAATCCGGATTTAGAAACCTCATTCCAGAGAATTTCAACACACACTTTTCCAAGTGAGAAAATATAAATTATATTGATAAAAGTTGAATTCTAATTTTCAAGTTACAAATGGATGTCTATTTATAGGTTACAAAAGATACTTGAAAATCTAAGTACATGAACTAAAATTTTGGCCCCTTTAAGTATTCTAGGTACATTGAATCTAGATTCAATGTATTTTGCAAGCTTTAATGCATTTTTTTGTGCATGAACTTGATTCTTCCAAAACATGTCTTCTTGAATTCTTGCATGCAAAAGTGGCACCCCTTTTCTTAATTTCCAGAAAATACTTGTGATTTATTTAGCTAATATGACATAATATAACATATAGTAACTACTTATAATATGCACCATAATATTGAGATATTATTCCGGTAGTCTGCAAGCATAGATAACGGACTTAAGGATGTCACCTTCTTCATCCTTGGACTTGAACTCTTTCATTGTTAAATAGACTAATTTTTCCAAGGATTCAAGCCTCTTTTTATGTTGTAGTTGGGTTTCAGGAACAACCCGAAATGCTAGTGGATCTTGAGTAGAATTCGGTTTTAGATTCATATTAGACCCTCCTGGTTGCGAAGGATCTATCCTCAGATCATGTGGGTTATCAAATGGTTGCAAATCAGCCAAATTGAAGGAATTCAAAATACCCCAATCGGGTGGAATGTGAACTTTATAGGAATTATTGTTGATTCTTTCCAGCACTTGAAATGGACCATCTCCACGTGGGTGTAGCTTGGTCTTCCGTTTGTTTGAAAACCTTTCTTTGTGAAAATGTAGCCGTACCCAATCACCGGGGTCAAACACCATCTCCTTTCTGCCCTAATTGGCTTGTTTTTCATAACGAGCAGTTTGAGCCTCCACATTTTTCCTTGCCTTCGCATGCAATACACGTACCAACTCAGCTTTCTTTTCTCCCACAAGATTGTTGTGCATACCTGGAGGAAGAGGAACAAGATTAATATGAGTGATAGGAATAAAACCATAAAAAATCTCAAATGGTGAAAACTTAGTAGCATGAGTAGCTCGATTATAGGCAAATTCAACATATGGTAAAGTAAATTCCCGATTCTTTAAGTTCTTTAGCACCACTGTGCGCAATAATTGACCCAAAATTCGGTTCACAACCTCCGTTTGGCAATCGGTTTTGGGATGATAGGCAGTGGAATACAAAAATTTGTGCCTATGCGCATCCATAGTACACGCCAAAAATGACTTATAAACTTTACATTACGATAACTGAAAATTGACTTAGGAACACCATGTAGTCGCACTATTTCTTTAAAGAACAACTCAGTAATATGAGAAGCATCATTTGTTTTATGACATGCGATAAAGTGAGCCATCTTAGAAAAAACGATCGACCACCACAAAAATAGAGTCTTTACCCATCTGAGATAACGGTAAACCTAACACAAAGTCCATAGAAAGATCAATGCAGGGAATAAGGGAATAGGTAGTAGTATGTACAACCCATGAGGATATGACTTTGATTTACCCTTAAGATAAGTAATACAAGACTCGCAAACTCGATGAACATCACGAACCATCTTAGGCCAATAGAAATGTGAGCGTGTTAGTAATACCATCTGCAACGGAAGCGATTTAAGGATCTAGATCTATAATTTACACGTAATAAAATAACTAGATCTACTCTACAAGGGGGTTGTAGAACATACCTCTTGGATCTCAAAATCCAAGTAGAAGAACCGCAATAGGAAGAATAAAACGATGGTGTGAAGAGCACCACGATCTTCCGCACGTGTGATCCAAGCAACTCCCGGTGGAAGGAAATCCTCGTCTCGAATCATCCCGATATGTTACCCGGAAAATTCTCCAAGATTTTCCCTTTCTCCCCTTGGCTGAAAATTTTCTTCTCCTCTCTAAGAGGTGAAGTCGAATTTTTATGTGTGTTTTTAGGCTTGGGAGAACTCTCTTTATATAGGAGAGTAATCCTTGTCCTCTAAGGATTTTATTTTGCAAATAAATAAATCCAATAAATAAAAGATAATCCCAAAATATTCTAGAACAAATCTAGAATAATCTTTATCTTTATTTCTTACCATAAATATTTATCCAATAAATATTTTGTGCACATGTCTTATTAATCCACAAGAAAATAATTTCTTGTTCCATAAAACAATGCTCTTGGCCGAAAATCACCATTATTGACCTAGTCAATATTATTTTCAACTAACACACTAAATTGGGCCTTTTTAACATATTTAATTATTTAGCCCAACTAATTTAATAGTCCACTAAACAATTAATTCAAATATCGTTTTAATTAAATTCTAACAAGAACTAAATTAATATTATTAGGATTCGACGTCCGAGAATAGCTATGCTATATTGGAGGCACGTCGGGGACCATGGACTAATAATCAGCGGCTCCGATAAATCAGATAAATAATTATCTTACGAACATAATAATTATATTTGATAAATCAATCATAGGAATATGCCACCATAATCCCGTGACTGCACTCCTCCGATTATAAGATTATATTTATCTCCTCACAAGAATGATAATAAGCGTCCATTGATATAATCATTACATATGGATTTATCCTCCATAGACTTTTCATTCTAAATCGGGAAGTTACCGTTAACTCTTTTCAGAACCTCTTAACCTCATTTACCATTAACCCCCTAGTGATCAATTAATTCATACAACTCACTGGTAGCTAATCAGTGTAATATGAACTCCATGGATCGATCAGTTTCTAGGATTAACAAATAAGGGAACTGTCTATCTACTTCCAGAAATGGAAGGAATGGATTCCGTATCTTTGATAACACAGACTACTCACTAAATCCAGTACAATGCCAAGATGGGGTAATTCAGATCACAAACTCAGTGTAATCCTTAACCGTCAAGTCAAACCTCATACTGATTCAAGCTGTTGACTGTGATCACCTCTGGATTAAGATATATCCATAAATATGATCATCGATTGATTCGATAAGACTTCTCGATTACGGAATTATATCGTGAACTCTAATCAAATCGGTCCTGCCCTATATGATATATCTATCATATATAAATGCCCCACTAGGTTCTCTTAACCGAAAGTCCGGATAAGACAATCCCACCTATTGTGTTCTGGGCGCATTAATAGCACATTAAAGGAGAGACCCGATACTCTCGATTAACTTCACTATGGGCTAATTTTATTTTAAGTACATCTTCACTAACTCAATCCTCCCGTGTATATCCCATACACTGAGTTAAGTGATTACATAAACGATATACTTTAGGGTTTTCTGTAGTGTAAATACTATTGTCACATCGGTGAATATGAGAATAATAAATATGAATAACAATGTCAATTCATTCATTAAATAAAACAATTACAAATTGTCTTTCGGGCATAACACCTAACAATCTCCCACTTGCACGAAAGCATGTGATTAATTATTTTAGAGCACACCCCATTATTTAAACTACAACAAACTACATCTCCCACTTGCTCTAAAGCAATGGAGACCCATCCCGTATTCTAGTACCCATTAAGCATATCATAACCATTGCAGATGACAAAGTACACTCCGAGTGTGCCGTCGTAGGATAGGTCAGTGACTCGGGGAGTACCTACATCTAAATATCATGGGTCTTAATGATTAGTCAGGTTGTCGGGTCGAGACGATTCGTAGAATCGAAACATTGCTAGTCCTTCTAATCATTTGGTACTTTCCCAATATGCTTTTGACCTCTAGTGGTTTCGAAAATCCTTATAAGCTACCCTTTCATCGTTTGCACAATGATGTGGTATTGGTTTCCAAATCTAGAATCGCTCCCAGATATGAAAAGGAAATCCTTAAGCTATATCGCCTCTCTAGCTACTACAAAAGCCGCTAATCACCCAACTAGTTAAAGTTGAGTTGGCGTTGCTAGATTCCTCCAGGCAATAGCTTCAACACAAGAGTAAACACTGAGCCCGAGATCGACTTAACGATCATCCTCAATCTGACTTAAAGTCAAAATCAGTGTATCACACATATCCAAGTTCACACATGAATATGTCCGCATATTGTTCCTCATTCTCTAAAAATACTAAAGGACATACTAAATTTGCTTTGTTAACCGCCGAATCTAAGATTCGATCAAAGTTGATGTTCTATAACCTAACCATCTCTTACTAGAAAGAGAATCTATCCTACTTCTCTTGATCCGAAGATTTAGAGAGTCATTCCTGAGGCATAGGGTAGAACTTCCTTGTTGAATGTTTCATACATAAATGAATCATCTTAACCAATAAGATGGATGGGAAACCAGTGACTGATTCTAATCAACTCGACCGAGTCAAACTCTTTAGGATGTTGTCCAAATCTCTGTTGTAGAGAATTGTGGCATTGTCAGATTCTGACTTCAGATAACACACCCATGTTGATTCCAACTGGTGCAGTGTTATCTTTCACAAACACTAATGTATATATTCACTACTGTACTAAAATTGATATCCAGTCTACAAAAGACTTATCAATATTCTGGTCAAATCCACATATTGTAGAAATATATGACTTCCAGTGACCGAGAGGTTTGCTTTTTATCCACAAAGGAAATGAGCCTTGCCAGTCATCCTGTCATAAGTTCATAAGGAAATACCCTTCTGTTTCGAATGAATCCAGACTCCGTTTGTTTGGCAAGAAAGTCTCAGGGAATCACCCCCTATTTTCTGATTTTGAACGAAGTCACGCAATATTAAGTGGTAAGAGAGTCCAAGGTCTGATTAACTCTCTACTTCTTAGGGAATTACCCCTAGACCACTCAAGCTTTGCTCTGAAAGATAAACTTTCCTATTCATTCTACTCTTTTCCGTGCAGATCCAATTACTCCCACTGGGCCTGAGACGCTCAGGTGGTTCTATAAGAGCATGAACAGAACTGGAGTACCGAACTCCATTCACAGGGTTATGGCTATTAAACCAACCTCTATTATCAGAATCATGTACTGCTCACAAAAGAGCCATAGGTCATCAATCGATCCTCAGACTATAAAGTCCACAGAACCCGTAATGGGTAATGGATAAACCATACTCCCAATACTTACTGGGTGGATCAAAATTCTGATCTAGTTTAGTAGTATTTTGTGTTATCACCAACAACCGATGTTGGATGTGGTCTGATTTTAATTAGTTAGTAACTACCTTGTGTAAATGTAGTTCAAGGTTCAAGGTTTTGTTGTTCATGGACTCTATCAGAAAGGATGCAACAGTATAACTGTCCCTTCCCGATTTCAAGAATCCTATATCTAACCTTTGTACATAACAGGTTAAAAGATATATGACGAATGGTCATTGACCGAACGTATGCACGAAATTCCCAGTCTTACCTTCAAGCACCGTGTGCTAAATGCTTATATTTACGGAAGTGGGGTGAACCGAATCCACACCTTATCCGTAAATTCCAAAGCATATTATAGGTAGACTTCTCGGTCTTACATTTCAATTTAGACCGTTATTTCACTTCAAATATCTTTATTAAGTTAAGCAGTGTATTGTAGCACATCTAAAACTAAGTAAGGCAATTTAACGGTTTCTCACTAAGTGAGAACATGTCACAATGAGGCAGGCTGAGCATCAGTCTCGAGGACTATGAATGGCCTATTCCGAGCATAGAATACTCTATCTCCGACAAAATCAGAGACACCTCAGAATATTTTGGATAAACTTACCGGAGTGTTTGAATAGTTGTCAGACAAGAAGTCACTAAGCGGAAGCTCCTACTAGCTTGTATCTTTCATCAGACCCCGAAGGTTGTCATGAACAAGCTATGTTACTTCTTTATAACCATTATCCTTTCCCGATTGAAAGGAAACTTAGTCATTGAACCTTTGAGACAATATAACCAGACTGGGAGAAAGGAATCACCCTGAGCCAGTCATCAAGTCTTATCTTTTAGGGACTATGCACTAAATATGGAATATGAAGAAGCGTTTATCTAAATATAGAAACCAATTGCTTTTAATAGTTCTTAAGATGTGTTATGTATACATATTTTAGCAGTTCTTATTGGTTTTTGACTTTATCAAACAAAAGTCTGAGTCTTGGATTCGTACTACAAATGGTATATTCACTTTCTATACGACAAACAAATTATCGAATAGAAGGTAAATCCTTTCGTTCCAACGAATCTTAAACAGAAAAAAATTTTTCCGCGATGTCCAGGGATTGAATCTGATATTCATTTCCTTATATCACTCCCACTATTCTAGCTAAAATTTACTGCTCGTTGTTTACTCTTTTAATCGTTAAATGCACTGCTACCTTGTTCTTCCAAAGAACTTAGCTCGAGAAAATCGCCAAGGATTCATAGGTTGGTGATCCAAAATCACTGTCCTAATCCTATGATTTTCAGTTAATTAATTTTCGGTTCAGCCTTAAAGTTTTCTCAGTTTAGATGACTAACACTTTTTGGACATATTCTCCCATTCTTTCCGTGAATGGAAACAATCTTGAACCAGCGGTTTGTTTGAGTAGACACTAGTCTTGAACCGTGGGATGTCTATTTTGAGTGTTACTCGTCGGGACTTCTCGGATTTTCTAATATACCAGAAAAAACAACAAATCATAATATTAAAGCTCCCACTAGTTTATCGGTTCCAAATACCGTCTAACGAGCAATGCTTTATTTTTATTTTTTATGATTTTCTGATGTTTTCGATTAGAAAATCTTTCGTACATAGTTCCAATGTTTCCAGAAAAACAACAAATCATAGAACTCCCACTAGTTCATCGATTCCAAATATCGTCCAACTAGCGACATTTCATGACTTTCCGGTTTTTCAATTAGAACGGTTACGTGTGTAGTCAGTTACACTTTTCTAATGTTCTAGAAAAACAACAAATCATAAAGCTCCCACTAGTTCATCAATTCTAAATATCGTCCAACTAGTAACACTTCATGATTTTCCGATTTTTCAATTAGAAAATTACTCGTGTAATTACTACACACTCAATATTCACTAGAAGAATTTCAAAGTCCGAAATCACCTTTGATCAAACTAAGTTTGTCTTCTGTTTGACACGAATGACACTAGTGACATACCTGTATGTCACTCTGGTTTTTAAAAGGCTTAAGAGAAAATATCTCTTTCGAAAAATAATTGCATTATCGATTAACTAGTTCAACGTCCTAGTTACTTTCCACTTTTTAAAGAAGTCAATACTAGTCAATTATAAATTTTAAGCAATTTAGTAAGGGATATAATGCTGTAAATAAAATGACATATATTAATTCAAGTTTAACACTACTATATTATTTTATTTTAAGATTGTAAACATGGATACTCACAAGGGTTGCTTAGGCCCTTGATAATCCGGATTTAAAATCCTCTTTCCAGAGAATTTCAACACACACTTTTCCAAGTGAGAAAATATAAATTATATTGATAAAAGTCGAATTCGAATTTTCAAGTTACAAATGGATGGCTACTTATAGGTCACAAAAGATACTTGATAATCTAAGTACATGAACTAAAATTTCGGCTCCTTTAAGTATTCTAGGTACATTGAATCTAGATTCAATGTATTTTGCAAGCTTTAAAGCAATTTTTTGTGCATGAACTTGATTCTTCCAAAACATGTCTTCTTGACTTCTTGCATGCAAAAGTGGCGCCCCCTTTTCTTAATTTCCAGCAAATACTTGTGATTTATTTAGTGAATATGACGTAATATAACATATAGTAACTACTTATAATATGCGCCATAATATTGAGATATTATTCCGGTAGTCCACATGCATAAATAACGGACTTAATGATGTCACCTTCTTCATCCTTGGACTTGAACTCTTGCATTGTTAAATAGACTAATTTTTCCAAGGATTCGAGCCTCTTTTTACGTTGTAGTTGAGTTTCAGGACCAACCCGAAATGCTAGTGGATCTTGAGTACAATTTGGTTCTAGATTCATATCACTTTTGTAACGGCCAATAACATTTTTGCTTAGGCACCTGCTGAGGAGTGCAAATTCAGGCTTGAGATTGTTGACATGTGTGTCAACATCTGGTGGTTCTTTTGTAAGTGAGATTTGCCTAAGAAAGGCTTCCATTTTGAGTGGCAAACATGCCAAGTCTATTGATTTCACAAGAGGTTGTTTGAAATCGAATAGCTGCCTAATGACTTCTTTAGTGACACTTACCCTTTCTCCACGAACATTAGTCACCAGGGAATGCTTGATTAACCTCATATTTTTGCAAAACTGCAAAATCCCTTCCAAGTCATGATACTTTAGGGATTTCACTTTCAGGAGGTTCTTCAATCCTTGAAGTTTCTCCACCTTTTCGCAAATATAGCTTGTAAGAAGAGTATTCCACATCTCTACATATTCTTCAAAAGATAGACTGTCCAACTCAGTAACTAACCTTTCTTCTTGAGATTGTTTGGAGGCTTCCACTTGTAGAATCGTCTAAAAAAATTGGGTTGATAGAGAAATTTTTGGATTTTGAGAGAGGGAGGAAGATTAATTATTTTTGTAAGAGGAGATATGAAAATTGTTGGATATATAGTGGGGAGGACAGATGGTGAGTTGATTACACGATCTTCTAAGAGATTTGTACAAACTTTTCAAATTCCATGATGGATTGTATAACCGATGCATGTACAATCTGACCTTTTGGGGGTATACACACAAAATTTTCTGACATAAACGGTGGTAATTAAATGTGATGTAACTGTTGTCGGTTTTATCCTTTCGCCTTTTGACTTGCATTGACTGGATAAGAAACTGACTGAGATCAGTTTCAATATGAGTTTAGTTCCATCAAATCATTAGTTCAGTAGGTCAGTTTGAGATTGTTGATGTCAATGACTAATCTGTCAAGTGAGCGCACCCATCATGACAAAGATCAATCCCCTTGACGAATCTCTGAGCTTAAACTGACTTAACTGACTTTGATAATCCCTAATTTAGTTCTCAGTTTAGCAAACCTTTCTTTGTCTAGTGGTTTGGTAAAAATGTCAGCCAACTGATCTTCAGTTGGGACATATAGAACTATAACTTCCTTTTTCTCCACATGATCCCTTATAAAGTGATGTCTCACATCAATGTGCTTAGTCCTTGAGTGCAAAACTGGGTTGTAAGTTATAACTATTGCACTTGTATTATCACACATTATAGGAATCAGTCCTTCTTCTATCCCATAATCTCTTAACTATTGTCTTATCCATAAAACTTGAGCACAACAGCTTCCAGCTGCTATATATTCCAGCTTCAGCTGTTGATGTTGAAATTGAGTTTTGCTTCTTGTTGAACCATGACACAAGTCTATTTCCTAGTAACTGACATGTGCCTGAAGTACTTTTTCTGTCCACCTTGTATCCAGCATTGTCTGAGTCTGACTAGGATATCAGTTTGAATTCTCCTTCCTTTGAGTACCATATCCCTACTCCTTTTGTATCTTTCAAATACTTCAAGGTTCTTTTGACAACTGTGAGATGACTTTCCTTGGGTGTTGTTTGAAATCTGGCACAAACACCAACTGCAAAGGATATGTATGGCCTACTTGCTGTGAGGTAAAGTAGACTTCCAATCATTCTTCTATAGAGAGTTTGATCCACATCCTTGCCATCTTTGTCTTAATCTAATCTGATGTTAGTTCCAATTGGTGTTGCAATGCCAGCTGATTTCTCCATTCCAAAATTTTTGATCAATTCTCTTGTGTACTTTGTTGGTGAATGAAAATTCCATTGTCCATTTGTTTTACTTGTAAACCGACAAAGTAATTCAGTTCACCCATCATACACATCTGAAATTTGATCTTCATCAAGCTTGCAAATTTCTCACAGAGTTGTTCATTTTCTGATCCAAGAATAATGCCATCAACATAGATTTGAACTAGGAGAGTACTTTCTTCAATTTTCATTCTGAACAATGTTTTATCAATAGTTCCTTTTGTAAAACCATTATTCACTAAAAATTGAGACAAAGTTTCATACCAGGCTCTTGGTGCCTGTTTCAGTCCCTAAAGAGCTTTTATCAGTTTAAAGAATTTGTCAACTTGGTCTTCAATTTCAAATCTTGGGGGGTTGCTGTAAATAGACTTCTTCTACAAGTATCCCATTCAAAAATGCACTTTTCTCACCCATCTGGTATACTTTGAATTTCTTGAAAACTGCAAAGGCAAGAAATAGTTTGATTACCTCTAACCTTACAACTGAGTTGACTTATGTAAGGCTGACTTTACTGGTTCAGCAACTCTCCCAGTTTTGATATTAGGTTCAGTAGCTTCGCTAGTTCCTTCCTTAGAAGATTGTTGTGTGTCAAATCCTAAGCCTGTTCTGTCTCTATATGGCTTCCCGGATTTGAATCTAGTAGCTGAACTTGATTGAGCAAAATATTCAGTTGCTGCTGCTAAAGCAGTATGCTGATACTGATTCTTCCCTTTATCAGTTCTAGTCAGTTTCATCATGTTCAGTTCAGACTTCAATCTTTCAAATTCAAGAATTAGAGCTTCTTTCTCAGCTTTAATTGATTCATAACCAGCTTGGATGGTTACCTGCTAATTCATCAATTTGTCAAGTGTTTCTTCTAATTCTAGTTTTTTTCGATTGGAGTCAATAGTCGAAGAACAAGCATTTTGCATGGAAATCTGTGCAGAGCTATACTTAGATTTAGATTCACATACTTCATTTCGATCCTCCATATGAGCCATTAGAGCTGTGTCATCTGATAATCTTTCAATGACGGCTTCATAGTCTGACTCATCTCCGGCTAAGAGATCTCTTCAGCCAGTTTTTCGTTGCTGAGTCTTCTTACTAGTCAGCTTTGGATATTCAGCTTTGTAGTGTCTAGGCTTCTTGCAGTTAAAGCAGAGATATTCATCATCTTTTCTCTTTTCAGGAGCCTTCTTGATATATTTCTGATTGACTGGATGTCCACTCTTCATTCTTCGAATTATAATCATCATTAGAGCCATCTGCTCTTCCATCTCATCCAATTGTTGAAGATTGCTAGATGAGGTTTCCTGATTATCATTTGAAGCTGCTGCTAGAGCTGTTGTCTTGGGTTCCTCTAGAACCTTGATTATTGTAGTTGTGCTTGTGAAATCCTCGCTGAATTCATAAGCCTTCAAGTTTGAGAAGATTTTGAAGGAATCTCTGTGTCAAGTCTCCTTGATTCTTCCATTGCTGTGACCTTCATCTTCCCGCACATGTGTAAAGCCTTTAAGATTCTGGTGTTGATTTCTTTCTTGGTGTACTCAATCTTGAGTAATGCTAGTTCATCTATTATGTCGCTGAATCTCATTTCCATCTGATCAATATTTTCACCAGACTTCATCTTGAAAATTTCAAACTTCTGTTTGGCAACTGAGATCTTGTTCTCTTTGATGGAGTCAGTTCCTTCATAAACAAATTGGAGTTTCTCCCATATATCTTTTGCAGTAATGCAATCCTTGACCTTCAAGTGCATGTTGCTGTCAAGAGTTCTGAGGAAGATATCCATGGAAACGTTATTCAAATTGTTCCTTTTTCGATCACTGTTTGTCCATTCGCTCTTGGGCTTTGGGACTCTAACTTGGTCACCATTAACAGTTTGCATGTGAGTGATTTGGATAGGTCCGTCAGTGAGTACGTCCATCATCTCATCATTAGTGGCTACTAGAAAGGCCTACAAACGATGTCATTATTCATCAAATCTTTCCATGTTGCACATCAGCATTTGTCTGGCATACTGATTGTTATCCATTATGTGAGTGAATGTGCACTGGATTATGCAAAGACTGGAAACTAAAAAACTGAGCTTCTCCAGGAGAACAACTAGAGGAGTTAACTAGGGCAAGTGAGTTTTCAACAATGGCTTGTTAAAGAAAACCGCTCCGATACCAATTGTTGGTCCCTTGGAAAGGCTGACACAAGTTTAGAGGGGGTGAATAAACTTGTCACCAAAAACTAGATCTAAAATGTTTAAGGTTTAGTTTTAACTTGTGTGGATTTAAGGTGACTAAGCTGAGTCTAAGTCAAACTCACTTATAACGAAAATTGAGTCAACCGGTAGCGGATATAAGTTTTAGCCTTTATCTAGATCTTGTTGTTTCTATGAAAAAGTTGAGTATGCTAAACTGAATTATTGTGAATGTCAGTTTGTGTACTGTGTAAGCGTATAACAATCAGTTTTAGTATGATGTATAAACAATAATAAATAAATAAAAGAAAGTAAGTTGCGTAAAGTAAGTATAGCAAGAATTATAGTGGTTCCCAGTGGTGTAATCCTGTCAGTCCACTCTCTACTGTGTGATGTAGGAGGAAAATTCCACTAGAACTCTTTGAGGTACGCTGTTACAAATTTCCTAAATGATAGTCCCTGACTAAGCCCTAGCTTCACTATCTAAACAACTAAAGAACATGTAGGATTTCTGCTCTTCAACTGCTTGAACACTGGTCATTAAAGGGTTGATATTGCCTCTTCTCCAGCTACCACCACAAACACAGTCTACCCGACTGCTAATGACAATTGTCGTTGGCAAATCCTAAACCGGATTGCTTGACAGTCTAAACCTTTGATTAAGAATCAAAGTTAGTCTCAACCGGATTCTTGCTTGTTTTGGATTTGATCAATATAGCTTGAACACTTGAAGAAATCTAGATGTGACCTTGTTTAGCGCAAATATTGATAGCAATTCAGATGAACTAGACTTTGGCACAAAACGCTTGTAATCTCGTTAATTCAGTGTTTGATCCTTGATGCCAAGTCCTGTATTTATAGTGTGAGGTCCAACGTTCATCTTGCTTGAATTTGAATTTTATCAACGTCTATATTTTAATTTTTCAGGGGTCACTGACCGTTCTGACATGTCAGTTCTTCATCCAATTAAAATCCTTGATTTATAACGTTTGAATGTACTTTGAGTTGCTTGGTTGGCTGACTATAAAACTGAGTATCCTATTCAGTTTTATACTGAGTGTGTCAGTTATCAGTTTGTTAACTGACTTAGAGAATTAACTGAGTTTTTACTCTTTTTAAAAAATCTCAGCACTCTATATATCTGATTTTTATCACTTAATCAGAGTACACCATTCTTTATACAAAAAATCTAAGATATCATTGTCCTTATGATTCTTAGGTCTTCTTCAAGATCCATAAAGTCAGTTCAGGCCAACATAGAGTTACCTGAATTCTAACTTACAGTCTCGGCTTTAATCTTTATAACTTAGTTTGAACCCTCAGTTCTTCAATCTTCTACAACTGAGTCTGTGTCCCTCAGTTCTTCATTTTCTGAGTTTGATCCTTCAGCCTTCAGTTCTAGATAAGTCAACTGAGTCTGTGTCCCTCAGCGAACTTAGCTTCTTCAGTTCTGAGTAAACTTCAGTTCTAAGTTCTGGTGACTCTTTTCAGTTTTATACAATATCTAGTTTTCTAGATGATCTCCAGTTTTCAGTTTTATGACACTTCTATCTAGTACAGTGCTTGTCTGATATAACCTATACAATTATCAGACTTTAGTAAAACCAATACATTCAGTTCTAAACATCTCTAACTTTTCACAATAACAGCTAGTTTCAACACTTCATCAATGGGGGTGTAAACAAACATGTAACTAAATAAGATGAATCATCATCAAAACTAAAATTTTATTTCCAACAATAACTGTGTAATAAATATCAGTGAAACAACAATAAATCCAACTTCAAAAGTTCAATACAAATCAGGTTATCCATATGGTGACAGATCTGGCTTAGGGTTTGACAATCAACAGAATTCTTAGACTTGACCTAGTTCAGCTACTCCTGAGTTTGTGGCTACACAAAAGTCTAGAACTCAGAAAACTGCTGAAAATATTAGAACTTATAAGAACTCAGCTAAGCCTTATGCAAAAACTGACAAACTTGATGACCAGTTAGTAGCACTCAGCAAACTGACAGATCTTATAGAAACCTTAGGAAAAGGCTAGAAACAGCAAAACTGACCAAAAGTCAGTTAAAAACAACAACAAACCAATTGAACCTAATATGCCAAGGAATAATTTTCTTTCAAGGGATACTTGATTTAGGGGGAAATGTAGATTCTTTCCTATTGATGAAGATTTGAATGTCTCTAATCCTATTGCTATATCAACTCAGTTTCATAAAGTTCATAAGGTTAAGCCTCAATACAGAGTTGTCAATCCCAGACAGCAAACCTATGTGAAATATGATAGATCCAACAGTATGAATAGAAGTATGCACAATATACTTAAAGGTCAAGAGACGTACTCAAAGGAAATGAATACTCTTTTAAGGATGTTCAAAACACTAGAAGAATAGGTAAATTCATTGAAAAGGAAACCATACTTACATGGTTCAAATACTAATATAAAACGACCCAAAAAGGCATGGGTACCAAGGAAAACTTAATCTGTTTTGCAAGAATGAAAACTGACACTTGGAGATTCATCAAACTGACTCCCACAAATCTAAGTTGGAAAATTTCAACTTGTGGTATCTACACTGACGAAGTGATCCAAAGCCGAGGAATGTGGAACTGAAAAATATAATGCTAACTTGTGAAACTAAGTCTTGTGAAACAAAAATGACTTTCACAAAACTGATAAACACATACTAATGGAGATACATTGTATCAATCCCTTTTACTGATACAATCTACGAATGTCAGAAAATGTTATTACCTATTTCAGTCGTAATAGTAGATCCCCCCACTAAACGTTACTTTTCCTTATCTCTAGAAGAACGATGTGACTTACAATACTATAGCTTACCCATTCAAATTCCACCATCAAATCACCTTATCAAACCTACTTATACCACTTCATCGTCTTCACTCAAACTTTCTCATTCATTCTGCATCCAAGAATTATTAGAATTCTTCATCTTTTTACTTACAAACTTTTCAAAAAGTTTCAAGAAATCATGATTGATTACATGATTGAAGTAGAAATGTCATCTCCATTGATCAATTCCTCACTAAGATTGACAATTCTGGACATGCAAACCGAATTGTACAAAAAATCCTTTAAATTGAAGGGCTAGAAGGAGTGTTTAACATAGAATTAAAAAGTGTATGCTTGGAAAGTATTTGTCAATTCTATTTGAATGGAGGAACGTCAGTCAATGACAAGAAGGTACTGGAGTACAAGACAACTGTTAATCAAAAGAAGATAGTAGTTACTGAAGAAACAATTCTAAACATTTTTGGTTTTGAAGAATCAACGGATTCAGCCATTTTCAAAGTAGTCAAAGAACAGAGAGCAAAACTTTGGAAAGAAGTTGCCAAGACACCAATTCAGAAGTTTCCCTTATAGGAAGCACATGACTTTTCAAACTATAATTTAGCTTATTAACTTATATGTTTTCCAAATGCATAATTGGTAATGCTGAGACTTTTAGTAACATCTCTGGCATGAAACTGGACCAACTTTACATCTGCTGGTTTGAAAAAAAGTTCAACTGGCGAAATTACTTACTCAATCAGCTGATGAGTCAGTTCTCATCTGAGAGCAACCCAAGGACGAAAACTGAAGTCAAGAAAGGTATTTTATTTCATACGAAGACACTAGCACCACTTGTTCAGAAGAAACTAAACCACTTTGAGATTCTTGAAATTGCACTAACTCGAATAGCTGACATATAGATCTTAATCAAGTTAGAGAAGACCAAACCAACCAAGAATAATTCCGACCTGATGCTATGAAAACCAAGGAAGAAAAAGAGAAAAACTGTCAAGAAAGCTCTTTCAGGTGAATAAATTGATATTTCAATCGAAATTGAAGGAAAGACGAAGAAAACTGGAAATTCTTCCTGAAGAGAAAATTGAAGAAGAAGGGTAAAATAGTAATTGGGGATATTTACTATCACCTGATTATTATTTAATCTTATTAGGTAATTAAAAAGGATAAAATCAAAAGTCATTGAATTTATTTTATGGAAATAAATATTATTTTCCAATAAATGAACTCTCTCACCTCATAATCACACACGCACACGACACAGGAAAAAGAAGAAAAATAAGGTATCCTGGTTCTGGGAGAAACGAAAGCGAAGAAATAGAATTTTCATCCTCGAGGCTAAACCGTCGTGATTTTGGGCAGACCATAGAATACGTAAGTATTTGTCTCATTGCGGTGAACGTTTCCATACCAACGATTCGTAATTTCGTAAGTTTCCTGTTTAGCCCTAAATTTTGAATATTGATCGTTCTTGGTAGGAATTTGAGTTTAGGTGTTTATATTATTTCCAATGTTTTAGTAATCGTAAAATTGTGTTTTTGGTTCGTAGAAATTGTGTAGAAGTTGAGGAATCGCAGAATCATCATTGTTTTACTTTTGGATCTCATTCTTACCGAATTAAGGTAAGGGATTGTTCTATAATGGGGTTTTCTAGGTAGTGTTTTGTATTAAATTGTTGTGGATTTCATATAATTGTTTAGTTCAGGCATGGAGTTGTTGTAGTGCCTAAAATGTATTGTTACGGGTTTAAAAATTCTGAAAACCGATGTAGAAATCGTACAAAGGAGAAAACGCAAAAAAAACAAGACGCAGCTTGATAGGCGTGCACCTAACAACTTCTTAGGCGTTGATCGTGAAAATCACGACTACGCTAGTAAGCGGACTAGGTCAACCGTAGTATAGCTCAATTCGTGAGCAAGGCCAATCCCATATGGACTTTATCGATAATTATGAAAACTTAGCTATAAAATTCAAGATTACGGGGGTTGTGTTATTTGACCAAAATAAACACGGGAAATAAAGTAAATATCAAGGCTTATCAATTGAAGACAAGTTTTAACCATGTTTAAGAAATTAGATCGAACCGAACTAGTTAATTCTTCCCTAATCGTTTTATATATTGATTCATTCACTTTTATCATTAAAGTTCCAAGAATCGAGTCAATTACTCATTTATTTTCCTAAAGTGGTTCATAGATCATGTGCGGACTCTAGAACCCTATGAATAGCTAAACGTCTACCGTGTGTGGGCTAGAACAATATTAACTAAACACAAACTTAGAACTAGGAAATACTGATAATAATTACCGTAAACCTCGCTACGTGACCACCGTGCTCGGGCTAGTTAATTAATAACGATCTAATTGTTCCTTGTCCAATTACTATCTTCAACCTTAGTTCCTTCAAAAGTAATTTACGAAAACATGCAAAGAAGTGGCCAATTTCTAAACACATAAATTAAAACAAAACAATAGAATTAATCGAAACAATTCGTTCTGGCAAACTAAATCATTGAGGCTTTCCCCCAATATAGACCGTTGGGTACTCTTTCAAAACAAAGACTTTTCCCCAAGACCGGGCGTTTCTCATGTATGAATCAATATAAATCACGTTTAGGTGCAAATTAACATCATTCAATTCGATTTTCAAGTAATTTAACCTAACATGCTTGTACCACGATAATCATCACAAATTCATAAAACATAGAAGAAAGAATCGACATGATTACCTAGAAACATGAGATCATTCTTCTAGCAATTCCTCCGCAATGAATCTCCAAGCACACAACCAAGAATAGGCTAAAGAACTCTTAAACAATGAAGAAAACATGACTTTTATTGATTAACTTGCTACAAAGTGTGGTGCCCTAAAAATCCTACATATTCTGCCGAATTAAATCTTATTAATAGTAAAATAACCGACCTAGGGCTTAGATGGGTGAATCTGGAAGTTTTTGTGTTAAGTCGGTGTGCTTAACCGACCTATGCCCTCTATTCAGCGTCCGGGTTTGTCCCTAGACATGTCCAGAGTCGTCCTAGGCTTTTACGGGGCATGTCCTGGACACATGGGCTACTTTACCGGACACATTCCTCGGTTCAACGTTCCAGGATTCTCTTTTAGGCTTGTCTAGAATGAGTCCTAACTGATCCTGGGATTTCCTTGGGCACATGGGCTTGTCCTGGACTGATATTGGACATGTCTGGGAGACTGATCTTAGGACTTTTCTAGCATCAACTACCCCCACTTAATCTTTGATCATCCCGAGAAATCATCACATTGACATGTACTTCCCGAAAAGTCTTACACACCGAATAATACCTACTAAAATCCAGATACACACATAAGATGTGAATCAACTTCAATTCATAAGCTAGTCATTAAGCATCCCTATATCAAGAAACTGATGTGCATGTGTGCATAACTAGCCATGCCGTTGTGATTCATAACAAACTACTTATTATACAAGCCTCGTGTCTCAACTTATCTCCCAAATGACTCAGTCTTCTCCTCGAAAACTCAAGGTTACAGGAAATGAGCACTGTTCATTGTTGGTCGGAAGGATTTGGAAACTGAGCGCATTGCCCAATTTATTTATTTATTTGTTTTTTTCAAAGGGTCATGCAACAGATGACGCGAGGATCCTGCAATGGTGCGTTCTAGAAAGCCCTCACATCAAAATGCCACACAACTCTTGTTTTTTTTTGAATCCTCTTTTTCCCCTTAACCAATGCCAAACCATGCTTCGACTTCCTTTCCGTATAAGAGAATAAAAGGAGTCAAAGATTGACACGTATGTTGACACTAAACTCGCATAATACTTCATCTAATCATGAAACAACTACATTCAAAGTCATGCGTGCTTTGATTTTGTTCATATCGATTTCATGACACGAAAAATGCTTAATAAAGTGCTACTTCAAGAATCAAAACAAGTATATGATCGATCATTCATTTTGTTTGTACTAACCCGGGTGTAATTTTTTTTTGAGATTTTCAACGTCATGCATGCACCTGGATTCCAAAAAATCAAGCGAACAAATTATATTTACTTTACCTAAGCAAGTGTACCTTCCCCACCTAAGAACACATAATGTCCTCAATGTGAAAGAAAAATAAAATGAAAGTCAAGACAATTAGCTTTGGTAAATGCGATGGAGCAAAAACTCAAACACAAAGCCAATCCGAGTGTGAAACAATAATACTAGGCCAAGAGATCCGTCAAAAATCCTGAACGAGCCAAGAAATTTCTAACTTATTTCAGGCTTCTTATAACAGCTAGTATTGCCATCATCAAAACATAACAAAATGTCCAAACAACTTCCCCCTTTTTGAGGATGCCAAAACCCTCATAAGCCTGAACATAAGTGTGCAATTTTTTCATAATAATAACAGAATAAAACTCAGAAATTTTATTCATCCATCAAGGGCAATAAAGAGTTCAGCCAAAATTATCTAAAGGAAGAATTTAAATATTAAATGGCTATTTCTTCTCTTCAAACCTGAAGCCCTTGCCCTTGTCTAATTAGCTCCCCTACCCTTTAGAGCTTACAGGCTTACTGCTACCTTCCCCTTTTTGGTAGCAACAAACCTCTCTTCCAAAATCTTATTTGTTGCCTTAGGTAATTGGATGAGTGTGTTGAGCTGCTTCCCTGACTCGTCCAAGATGCCATCAAGAGTCTGGATTTGAAGAGTGTGCTCATTAACAGTATCAACTAGGGGTTTGAGTTTGCCCTCAACTGTCTCTGCCAAGAATTCTAGATTTGTCTGGACATGATGTGGAATAAGATGTTGCATGTTTCAGAGTAAGTCTTCTTGCCTCTCTATTACTTCATCTTGTACATTGATATGACTGATTTGAGCCTCAATCTTGTGATGCGTAGAGGTTTCACTACTCCTCAGTGAAGTTTTGAGACTTTGTATGCTCAAATACTGCCTCTCCATGTCCACAATCAGTGGATTGATATCCAGATTGAAACTCTGTCTGGAACTTCTTGGGCAGATGCATCAGCCTGCTGTCCTTCTTCTTCGTCTTCCTGTTCTTCTTCTTTCGCTTCTCCTTTTTCCTTTTCTTCTTTTTTTCTTCTTCTTTTTCTTTTACTTATTCTGCAATCTCATAATCAGAGAGAGTATGTTGAAATTGAATTGCATCTTCAAGTCCTTGTGAGGACTGTCCTCCTTCTCCATGTGAAAGAGTCTCAATTGCTTCAGATGGTGGCCCTCCTTGATCAAAGCTGAGGGTGTTTTCAGGGTCAGCAGAGTGAGTTTGATTAGTTGGCTCACTCGGCTGTTGTTCAGCTTTGCTGGTGCTTCTGAGAATCACCTCCTGGAGTGTTATGTCATCATCATATAACTCAAACATCTCTTGATCATCCTCATGATGATCACCTTCATTTTGTCCTTCCTCTTCTTCTTCATCTTCATCCTCAGTAGCCACTCCCTCTTCCTCAATCTCTTCATCTTCAGATGGAGTAAGATAGTATCCTTCCTCACCTTTTTGTAGATAAGTTACTTCTTCTTGATTCTCTTCATCATCACTGATTTCAAGAGGGCTATCCTTATTTCTGGTTAGACTCCCTTTTTGTTCTTATGCTGTTTGAGATCTGATCCTTCTCCCAATTCCTGACCTGCTGCTTTCAGGCTTTTTCCTTTTTTCCAATTGTGGGTTGTGGTTTCTGAGAGGCCTTAACATAGGTAAACATCACCTTAGCCTTGTACAATGGATGCACATAGATGGGTTTCACTTTTGCATTATCGAACAAGTGCTGAAGAGGAATCCTATAGGTTTGTCTTTCCCAGAAATCACCTTTCTTTTACAGGTTTTTACTTGGTGCACAATTCCTATACCAATTTCCTTTGAATTGGATCCTTCAACCTGTTGAAGATAAACTATGATCAGTTAAAAGGAATACCTTGGTAGATGATAGCCATCAATTTTAGCCCGAGAACTGTCATGTTCTCCATGGAGCCCTTCTTCCCTTGAATGTTTCTTGTCAGTACATGGGTAAACTCGCAAAAGAGCATTTGAGTGCCGATCTGGGAAAGTTGTATTTCTTACTGCTCTTTCTTGTGTTTTTGGCTATCTCAGTCCAGAACGCATTGATGTCGATTTGCGTTTTCCTCATATCCATTGGACCAGTGTTGGAGAGTTTAAGCATCTATGGAGGAGACTTGGGGTGATAGTGAGTTCTCGTCCAAACATTGTACTCACAATGCAATCTGGGTCGCTCTTCTTCGTGCTGGACATGACTTTTGCATTTTTTCAGAATGCAATTAAGGTCTCATAGCATATTCCCGTGATTGAGGGATTCAGGAATGTCATCAACCCCAGATTTATGCAACCATCTGCTGGATATACATAAACCCAAATCCGGATCCTATCCATAACTAGCTCGTCAGATCTGATTCACAGCACCGATCGAGGCGCTCGATCATGCACATCGGAAGATACAAATTTAATTCGCATGCAATTTTACCACAATTTAATTCACATAATAAATTAATTAACTACAAGAAAGTTGAAGATTTACCCAACAGAAGAGAAGCCGTGATATTCCATATTGTATCTCCAAGCGACGACTTCTGGGCGTCGATCCTTGCAATAGAACCTCCTTGAATATGCTCCAAGGAAAATCCTAGATTTTTCACCTCCTAATGGCTAGAACAAGAAACTAATTTTTCTTTTCATTTTAATAAGTGTGGCGCAAATTTTGATGTGTTATTGTGTTGGGAGGAACCATCTTTTTATAGGAAATTAACTAGTCAAGAGAGAGTTATCCATTTCCATAAGGAAAAGATATTTGCATAAAATAAGAGATAATTCTCATAAAATCAATCTCTTATTTTTTCCATTAATTATCTAACAAATAAATAATTAATTAATTACACATGTGACATAATCTAGGAGAATTTCTTTTCCTAATTTCCTCACAATGTGGCGCCACTTTGCCATTAATTTTAATAGAAAATACCTTTTTCTATTTTACATATTATTACCAAATAAATAATACTCGCATGTTCATTAAATGGACCAACTATTTAATTTATTCTCAAGGTTCGACAAAACGAGAAAACACACACGTGTTTGGAGCCAACACGGGGACCATGGACCTATAACCAGTAGCTACAATAAATTGAATAAAATTGTTGGTCCTTTGAAAAGGCTTTGGTTAAGTTTCAAGGGGGGGTGAATAAACTTAACACTTAAAACTTTTGGAGTTAACAAACTCAAGAAGTTCGAGAGCTCGCCGATCGCTCGATGAGTCTTGACCACTCTCGATAGTCTCTGGCCGACAAATTTCGAGAGTTTATCGATCGTTGATTATCTTGAATTTGTTCTTTGCGGAATGTATTCAAATTAAGCCTTATTACTTGTTGTTAAAATATGACACCAAGTATTAGATACTCAGTAGTGTAAGTGTGTGATTCAGTTGCTAGTTGTAGTAGGTTGATGTGTTTAATATACAAAATGCAAAAATTAAATGCAAAAAGTAAGTAGGGAATTTTTATAGTGGTTCCAGGTGGTGTAATCCTGTCAATCCACTCTTCTCATGTGATGTTGGAGGTAATTAACTAGAGATCTTTGAGGTTGCAGTTACAAAAATCCCTAAGCTGTCTGTCCTTTACCAATAACTATGGCTTCACAAACTGAACACTTGGAACATGTAGGATTACTGCTCCAAAGTATTCCAATGGTCCTTGAAGGGTAGGATTGCCTCTTCACCAGCTCCACCACAAACAACACTTCTTGACACCTAAGTGCTTCTCTGTCTTCAACATGTT
This sequence comes from Gentiana macrophylla, assembly GCA_026214975.1. Taxonomy (NCBI): domain Eukaryota; kingdom Viridiplantae; phylum Streptophyta; class Magnoliopsida; order Gentianales; family Gentianaceae; genus Gentiana; species Gentiana macrophylla. The sequence goes on from CM047813.1 coordinate 48,727,381, forward strand.
TCTTGTGAAAGAAAGTTTGAATCAAGTAAGTGATTCAGCTTTCAGCAGCTTGATCAGGATGAAATGATCAGCAGCTTGATGTCTTTAAGTGTGTAAACTTGATGTAACTTGATAACATGTTACACTTGAAGAATATACTGTATCAGTAGCTTTAAGCTCAGTAATGTCAGCAGGGTGAATTTCTTAATAATAAACTTGATAGCTTAGTATTGATTATTGTTTTTCATCAATCTTCATCACTTGTATCTGAATCAGGAGTCCTCTATTTATAGTAGAGAATCCTGTGACTTATGTTTGAAATTCAAACATAGCCGTTTCAGATTTGTCCCCATCTTGACTTGTCTTTTCTAACTGTTCATAATACTGACACAGTCAGTCTTCCTTTTGTCAGTTTTCAGACTGTCTCCCCTTTGACTTGTGTCCATTGGATAAAGCTCTGAATCATTCCAACATCCCTTTAATCTTGACAATTTATTTGTTGAAAAAATCATGACTTGTTATCTATCCTTATCCTTTTAATCTTCCAATGTAACCTTTTATTAAATTGAAATATATATTCAAAGAGTTTCTGTGTATGTAAGTCTCTTTGAAATGCTTGTCATCAAATTGTCTAAAGTTTCTTTGTGTTTATAAAACACTTCAGCTGACTGTTTTTTATCTAACTTTAAATTGTGAAGTTAGATTACACGAATTTGAACATAACTAAGTTCCTGTCGTCACTTAACTTATGGAACTTAGACCTTGTACACAAAGTATATGTAATCAGTTTAGGTCATCACAGACTACCCTAAAATTCTCATTCCATATCCTTGACTTTAAATACTAAGTTTGATCCATTTGCCTTCAATAACTGAGTTTGACCCCTCAACCTTCAGTCTTCAGCAGGTCCCTAACTAGTCTACTGACTCAGGTACCTTACTGACCTAGACAAGTCTGCTGATGAAAGTCAGCTGACCTTTTACATCACTTGTTTGATCAAACCCATACAAAGATAAAACTCTAATAAGCCTATACATTTGATCTAGACATCTTTTTGCCTTTGCTCTATAACAGCTAGTCTGACACTCATCACTAAAACTTAAAAAATATCCAACAATTTCCTCTTTTTTGTGATGATGCCAATACCCTCCTTACAGCAAAGCAAAATGGATAAAACAAAAACAGAACCAATTCAGTCATTCTTCATTATAATCATATTTGTTCAAATTATTACAAACTAGAATCAGCATTGTGAAATTTGTAGTGTAAGTATGCTGAACTAGCTTCAGTCTCTGTCTTGGTCTTTCTTTCGATAGTACTCCATGATTTCTTTAACAACATCCTGCATCCATTGATTTTCAATTGGATAAAATTCAATCTAATAATTTAGATCTTTCCACCACTTCCAGGCTTCCGGTAGGGTTAATCTTATTGTGTGAACATTAAAGCCTTGTCTCATATAGAAATGTTTGAATTCATCCAATGAATTCCTTGCTGATTGCACAGTCCTCAATCAAGCACCTCTTCCACCTCTGCCTCCTCTTCCAACTCTAGTAGAAGCTCTCATAGCTTTGAATCTTGTTTCCCAGAGCTTCATACCCAAAAAGTGATCTAGACCCTCAAAATATCCCATGCGGTTGTAAGGTCTTTTCTTTCCATAGTAAAGCTACTTAATTTCTTTCAGGAGGTCATCAGTCAACTGCAACCTACCAGGTGCAGGGTTCCTAAATGCATTAGTATCATCCTCCCATTTCTTCTTTGCAAAGATCCTTGTAGCTTCATTTGCTACTGCTGTTTGGCCCTCTTCCCCCTTATTGATATCATCAACAAAACGGGACAGTAGACCATGAACACTCTCCTGTGTGAGCACCAAATTTGCAAGTTGACCCTCCATAATTTCTGTTCTTGTGTCAACAGCTGTGATTCTTCCTTCCATTGTTTGCTCCAGCAGATTGATCCTTTCAGTAACTTTAGGATCCAATGCAGTAGGTTGAGGTGTTTCAACAGGGTTATCCACATTATGCTTGGGAGCCTCAGCAAGCTTGTCAAGCTTTTCATGCAATGAGGCAAACTGTTGTTTCAGAAATTTATCTCTGTGTACATTGCTCTGTTTTATTCCTCTCACATCAAGGGTAAGATCAACAAGTGCATATTGAGTAGATGTGATGTTAGATGCAGCTATCTCATTGGTTATACCTCTATTATTCACAAGATTCATCAGATTTTCAAATCTTTGCTCTTGTCGATTTGGTTGAGTTCTTAACTATGTGATGTCATCTCTGACTGCTCTCAACTCATTCAAAACATGTGCTGGTACTGCACCAGCCACACCTTCAGCCATGTGTCCAGCAGCAACATCAGCAGGCTCTTCAACATTGTATTGTGCCCTCTGTATGCTGACAACCATAGCTCTTGTCCTGTCCCATCCAGCAAGTTTAGGCCCTTCCTCAATCATATCACCAAATATTTCCTCCAAAATTGGATCTTGTGCAGGTTGAGGTTCCACAACATGTTCCTCCTCAAAATGTGGTACATGTGCCTGTTGAGGCTCAGCAGCAACTAGTTCTTCCTCAGGCACTTGGAACTCTTCATCACTGAAATCATAGTCCAGCAACTGTTCATCTTCATTAATAGTAGTCTGCTGACTATGCTTTCCATCAATAGTCTTCACTTCAGTAGATTGCACTTCAGTAGCCTTCACTGTATTCACATGTGTATCAGCAACCTGTGCTATAACTATTTCTTCAACTTGTACAGGGGTTTCCTCCAATCCCATTGTAAGTTCCAACCTTTGTCCAGTTCCTGTTTGATCCTCAGCAACCTGTACCTCCAGTTCCGACCTCTGTTCAGGTGCTATTTGTTCCTTAGCAACCTGAACCTCCTCAAAATATGTGGGTGATCCTTCCAACCCCATCACCAAATCCAATCTCTGGCATATCACTGTTTGTTCCTCAGTGATCAAGACTCTCTGTACAAGAATTTCAGGAAATATTGCCATATTTTCTTCAAAAAATCCTCTAGCATCAGCAATCTTCTATAAAGTATCAGCAGTTTTAGATTAACTGTCCTGAGTATCAATCCACTCCTGATATTGAGCTGAATCCTCAGTACTGATGTAAGGCTCACTGTGTGCAATGACAATCTCCTCATCAAAATTTTCAGATTGCGTGTTGTCAGGATGTTCATCAGATTCCACCATAAATAAAGTATCATGAATACCAACCAGCCTGTTGTCACCAAAATTTATTCCATCATTGATTAGAGCCTCTAAATCATCTATAGTTAGATCTTCCAGATCTTCATCCATTTTATCAGTTTGCTGGCCCTCAGCAGACTTCCCAGCACCAGTAGACTATTCTACTCTTGGTTCAGTTGACCCATGTCCATCTTTTTCATTATATTTTGGCAATGTAGTGCCACTGGCTTCTCCTTGATGTGTAGTATGATCATCATCAGAATCAGATGATGATGAATCACCACTATCTGGTGCATCCCAAGGGTGCTTAAACAATATACTTCCTTCTTCCTTTTCTCCTTCAATGATTTCCATCAACCTCATTTCCAGCAATGAAGTATTAACCAAATCAAGTAGACTATCCACTTCTAACTTTTGAAAGCCCATTCCTCAAAATCTGTCATTGGCTCAGCAGCTAGTTTTTGTCTTTTGTAGTGGCCAAACATCCATTGAAAGTATTCAGCAACCGGCTTGAGTTTAGGATCAACATACCCTTCCTTCTTTTTCTTCTCCTTCCTCTCAAAGGGCATTGAAGGCTTTCTAGAAGCTGTTTGTTCAGCTTGTTGTCCTCAACAGGTCTCAACAAGCAAATTCAGTGTTTCCTCAGCAGATGCCATCAGGTCAGTAGGCTCCTCAGATAGAAAATTTGTCCCTACTACCTCCATCTGCTCAACACTAGGTTCCCCTTGACTTACATGCTCATCAGCAGGGTTAGCAACATATTGCTCTTCCCCCTGAATTATTACAGATATGGTAGGGTCTTGTACAGTTGTATCAATTTCCACAGCAGGTGAAGATTCAGCAGCCTACTGTGGTTCTTCAGTAAGTTGCTCAACAACAACCTCTCCAGCCTCAGTAGGCTCAATAGCTTTCACAACAAGTTCTGGTTCAGCAGGTTTGAGTGGTGCTTCACTTTCTTGTTTAGTTGCAACCTCAGTTGTTTCCACAGCAGGGTCTGGAATAGTTTCCTCACCATGGTGTTGTGGTTCTTCAATATGTTTCTCAACAACAACACCAGCATCAACAATAGATTCAACATCCTCTTCTTATTTTTCCCTTTGGTCCTCCAGGACCCTTAATACTTTACCCTTTCCATGCTTCTTCTTCTTATCAATCTCTTTCATCCTCTTTGCCAGTTGTTCACTTTCGATTTCAACAGCTTTCCTTTTTCTTTTATCTTCCTTTTGTTGCTCTTTCAAGATCTCACCAGCAGACTTCTTCTTTACAACATCAGTAGGGTCAGTAACTTCAACTTCAACTGGACCCTCAGTAGACTCAGCAGTCTCTACTGTTTGATCTCTTGTTTTCTTTGGTTTAAGCATCTCAGTAATCTTTCTAGTATCAGCAGCCTTTCTCTTCTCAGCAGCCTTCTTAGGTGCAGCAGATTTAGCAACTTGTTTAACCTGCTCACCACCAGCATCATCATCTCCATCATTGTCTCTCTCTATCCTTTCAGTGTCCAATTCTTCATCATCATCCAAGGCAGGGATGATATAACTGATCTCCTTTTTGTATCGTGACTTGTTTATTTTTTCAGGTGCAACATCAGCGACCCTCAGATAAGTCATTTGGGCTTGCAGCATCAAACCTAAAGGCAGTGTCATGGACTTCCTTGTCCCATCTCTGTCTTCTGATAGTACTTTCTTCATGTATTGGACAAAGAATCCAACCCAATCAAACTTCATACTCTTGCAGATGATGATCAGTAGATCAATCTCGGGTCCTGAAAATGTGTCAAGACTTCCACTGAATCCCAAAATGTTCTTGGCTATGATCTTACTCAGCAGATTATATTCCATCTTGCTATGTTTCACATTGATACTCAGTGAGGACTTAATGGATTGGTTGGTCTTATTTTATCAATAAAATCCTTTCTTGATAGCCCTATTGATTCAGGATAGGAGCATTGTTTCTAGGTCCAAACCCAAACACTTCACTCAGCAGGTTTGAGGAAATTTCAATCTCCTGGCCATTAACTCGTGGTAGTAAATGCCTCTCTATTATCTTGAATCACAATGTTTCTTTAAAAATTTGCAACATTCGTGTAGGAGATGCTTTCCAATCTGAGATTTAGGACATTATCTAGTCCTTCATATCTTCTGATTCTTCTACCAATGTTGATAGACAACTCAGTTTTTTTAGCATCAACAACAAATCCTATGACACTTTGGCTTGTTCCAATGTGAATATCATCCCTGTCTGCCATTACAAATGAAAAAGATGAGGAAGAAAGCTTTCAAATCTGTGTTTACACAGTGTATTTTCAGAGAAAAAACGATCTGAAAGTTGTATGTATCCTCTGTGTATATGTCTGTATATATAGCAGAAAGTAGTGGGTAGTAACTGTTAGATAAAGTACTGTACACGTACTATAGCATTTAACCACGATTAAAGTTGGAATAAATGTGATGTTGCCACGTGTCCCACTAATTGATTCCATAAAAGTTGTAACCGTTGGGTATTTGTAACTGCGGTTATAAAGGATAAGAATAATATCCAATTACTGTTGACTTTATTTAAGTTTGACTGTCTTGTAACGTATAGTTCAGCAGCCTTTGCCATCAGTAGACTTCGTTCAGCAGTCTGCTAACACGAATGGCTCAGTAGCCTGCTGACAAGGTTACTCTGCTGATCTTCAAATGCACTTGTTTTGTCCAACTGATAATACAAGATGAAGTTTAATACCAATGTCTGATCTGTCAAGTGAGCTCACCGAACAGGACAAAGACCAATCCCCTTGGCAACTTCATTTGCTCAATTGTCCAAACATAAATAGGTACATGGATTTGTTGATACCAATGACTAGTCTGCTAAGTGAGCTCCCCAACATAGCAAAAACTAATCCACTTGGTGAATTCTAGTACACTGCTGATCATTAAAGTATATCAGTCAACTTTTATGATTCCAAGTTCAGTCCTTAACTTTGCAAATCTTTCACTATCGAATGGTTTTGTGAATATATCAGCAAGTTGATCTTCAGTAGGGATGTAAAGAACCACCACATCCATCTTTTCAACATGATCTCTTATAAAGTGATGTCTCACATCAATATGCTTTGTTCTTTAGTACACAACATGATTTTCTGTGATTGTATCACACATTATGGGAATTTCTCTTTCATCAATTCCATAATCCCTTAACTGCTGTCTTAACCAAATTATTTGTGCACAACAACTTCCAGCAGCTATATATTCAGCTTCAACAGTAGAAGTTTATATATAATTCTATTTCTTGCTAAACCAGGAAACAAGTCTAATTCCCATCAACTGACAGGTTCATGTGGTGCTTTTTCTATCAATCTTGCATCCAGCATAATCAGAATCTGAGTAGGAAATAACTTTGAAGCTTCCATCTTTTGAATACCATATCCCTACTCCCAAAGTCTCTTTTAGATATTTGAGAATTCTTTTGACGGTAGCTAGGTGACTTTCCTTTGGTTTGGATTGAAATCTTGCACAAACACCTACAACAAAGGATATATCAGGTCTGCTGGCAGTAAGGTACAGCAGATTGCCTATCATCCTTCTGTATAAGGTCTAATCAACATCTTTGCCTTCTTTATCTTCATCCAGTCTGATGTTTGTACTCATAGGAGTTGATACGTTGGTGCTGTTTTCCATACCAAACTCCTTGGTATATTTGGTTTGATGAATGAAGATTCCATCTTTCATTTGTTTGACTTGCAACCCCAAAAATTAGTTCATCTCTCCCATCATACTCATTTGGAACTTTCTTTTCATGAAATTAGCAAACTTTTCACATAGCAATTCATTTTCAGAACCAAAAATTATGTCAACATAAATCTGTACCAGCAGGGTGCTGTCTCATTTATTGATTCTGAAAAGAGTCTTGTCAATGGTTCCTTTGATAAAACCATTGTCCACCAAGAATTGAGATAGAGTTTCATACCATGCTCTTGGTGCTTGTTTCAAACCATAAAGTGCCTTGTTAAGTCTGTACACTTTATCTTCTTGATCTTTAATTTCAAAACCAGGAGGTTGATGAACATAAACCTCTTCTGCCAGAATGCCATTCAGAAATGCATTCTTGACATCCATCTAGTATACTTTGAAGTTTCTGTAAGCAGCATATGCCAAGAATAATCTTATAGCTTCCAATCTTGCAACTGGGGCATATGTCTCATCAAAATCTATTCCTTCTGCTTGAGAATAGCCTTTTGATACTAGTCTAGCCTTATTCCTTACAATGGTAATAGATTCATCCAATTTGTTTATGTATACCCATTTAGTTCCAATTATATTTGCATGATTAGGCCTTTCCACTAGTGTCCAAACTTGATTTCTTTCAAATTCATTCAATTCTTCTTGCATAGCAATTATCCAATCTGGATCGGATATTGCTTCTTCAACAACTTTAGGTTCCATTTGAGATAGAAAACAAGTAAACATTGCTTCTAATTGTCTTATAGTCCTCACACCTTGCTGTATATTGCCAATAACTTGTTCAGCAGGGTGATCCCTTAACCATTGTGGATTTTGGTTAGTTTGATTCTTAGGAACATCATCTTCAGTAGGGTCTGCTGTTGCTTCAGTAGGGGGTTCAGCAGATCCTTGAATTGTTTCAGTTGTTGTATCAGTAGTGTTACCAGTAGGGTGTTCAGTAGGGGCAGAGTCAGAAATCTTTAAGTCATTTATCCTTTCCAAAACATCAACACATTTAGGATCAGTGACTTATTGATTCTCAGCAGGTTCTGAAGCTTCATCTTCCATTCCAGTGAACTTAGGTTCATCAAATACAACATGTATTGTTTCTTCATGTTTTAATGTTCTTTTGTTTAGTACCCTTAATGCCTTGCTGACAGAAGAATATCCAAAAAAGATTCCATCATCTGATTTTGGTTGGAATGTCTTCAATTGCTCCTTATGATTTAGTATAAAACATTTTCTTCCAAATGGATAAAAGTAGGATATATTAGGTTTCCTTCCATTCCAAATCTCATAAGGTGTCTTCAACAGCTTCTTGTTTACTGAGGTCCTGTTTTGTGTATAGCATGATGTATTGACTGCTTCAGCCCAATATCTTTCAGGTAATAATGCTTCACATATCATAGTCCTTCCTACTTCTTTCAAAGTCCTGTTTCTTCTCTCAGCAACCCCATTTTACTGAGGTGTGCCAGCAGCAGCTAATTGGTGTAGCACACCATTTTGCTCACAATATTCTCTTATGACTTTTTTGAGAAATTCAGTACCCTTGTCTGATCTGATCTTCACTACTATCAAACTTTTCTCATTTTGCAATCTCTTCAAAAGTTCAGGCATCTTTTGAAGTGTTTCACTTTTCTTGTTCATGAATACTACCCAAGTGTATCTTGAATAATCATCCACAACTACCAGAGTGTACTTCTTCCCTGTCACACTTGTTGGTGTTACTGGTCCAAACAGATCCATATGCATCAGCTCCAAAATTCTTTTTGTTGATTGCTTAGTCTTTGACTTGAAGCTTGACTTGGTTTGTTTACCTTGCTGACAAGCATCACATATAGAATACTTTTTGAATGTGATCTCAGGTAAACCAATCATTAACTTCTTTTTCACCAATTGATTGATATCATAAAAGTTATGATGATTCAACTTCTTATGCCATAACCAGTTCAGTTCTGACTTGGTATGCACAATCAGGCATGTATCTGGAACATCAGTAGACCAATTCACAAAATACATGTTTTGTTGTCTTTTTCCAGCCAACACAACTTTGTCACCTCTTTCACTAATGACAACACAATAGCCTTTGTCAAAAGTGACCTTGTAACCCATGTCACAAAACTGTCCATTGCTGAGTAGGTTGTAGTCTAGTCCTTCCACAAATGCAACATTCCTGATAGTTAATCCATTCCTGAACAGTGTACCATATCCTTTTGTGTATCCTGGTGTGTTATTGTTGCCAAAGTTGACTCTTGGACCATCCTTTGCCACATAGTTTGTCAAACAGTGCTTATTCTCTGTCATATGTCTGGAACATCCACTGTCAAAGTACCAGACACCCTACAAAACAAAGTTAATGTATTTTAGGTACCCAAAACTGTTTGGGTCCATAGTGGTCAGTGGAAAGCATGACCCTTGGCAAATTTCCATAAGGTCTTCTTTGAAAAGTATTATAATTTTGTTCATACATGTATTCTACACATCCATAAGGTCTAACATTTGGTTGTGTAGGACTCACATATGCTTTCTGGCCTTTTGGTATGTAATGCTGTTTGGATTGATTTCTATTCTTAGAAGCACTAGCATAACCATAAGTTTGCTATTTATTAGGAGCAGCCCAATAATATGGAGTCTATTGAGCCCTGCTGAGGTCTTGTATAAGTCCTCTGCTGAGTCCATTGCTGAGGTTTTCCCCTAGCAGTATGGTTATACCTGTTGTTTCTAGAAGTAGGGGCAGGAATATTCCAATCTTCATCAGTAGGGAACAATCTACCTTTGACCCTGAGATAAGTATCCCTAGATTGATAGACATTTTTAGGTTTATGATTCTTATCCTTGGAATATTTCTGATTTTTTCCCTTTGTGGTCCAACAAACTTGGTAGCTGGTCTGCTATCAGTAGGTCTAGAAGGTACATCAGTCCTACTCTTAGATTTATTCTTTTTGTTAGGTATTGTTGACCTTTTTGACTTCTGATTTTGCCTCTTTGAAGCATTCTCAGTAGGTTTCACTGTCTCAGCAACCTTATTGGGAGTTGGATCTTGTGCAAGCACAAACTTAAGACCAATTCTGATACTAGGTTCAGTAACCTTACTGGATCCACTCTTATTAGATTGTTGAGTTCCAAATCCATGGCCTGTTATATCACCATAAGGATTTCCAGATTTGAATGCAGTGGAGGAACAAGATTGATCAGCAGATTCAGCAGCTATTGAATGTACAACAGACTTATGTTGATTCTGTCCAAACTCTTTTTGCTTTCCCTTGAGAATTCTTAATTCAGCTTTCAACCTTTCAACTTCCGTTTGAAGAGCTTCTATTTCAGCCTTCACAATCTCATAACCAGATTGTATTATCCTCAGTTGATTAAGGATGGCATCCAAAGTTTCTTCATTGTCAGAATTTTTAGGATTTGAACCACAAGTTGATTCAAAATCACTTTCAGGATGAGTGTTTATAGATACAAAATTGTATACCTCCACTGTTTCATCTATGTTTGCCATCAAAGCATAATCATCCATATCAGCAAAAAGTGCAATATCATCAGATTCATTTCCCTTTTCTGATTCAACTTCAAATCCTGATTCATCTTCAGCAACCATAGCTTTCTTTCCAGATCTTCTCTGCTGATTCTTGTTCTTCAGTAGGTTTGGATAATCAGGTCAGAAATGTCAAGGCTTCTTGCAGTTGAAGCAAAGATAATCAGGTTCATTTTTCTGTTTTAGTTCAGGACAGTCAGGTTTGAAGTGTCCGGGTTTCTTACATTGAAAGCACATGTAATCATTGTCTTTCTTGGATTCCTCCTTCTTCTTTTCACTAGATTTCTTTGTGAAATTCCTTGAAGAACCCCTTCATGTTTTCATCATTATGATTTTCTTGCTCAGTAGGGCAATTTTCTCTTGCATCTCATCCAGTAGATCATCTTGGGCTCCTGATGTTTCTTCCTGATGTGTGGCAGCCAATGCAGTAGTCTTTGGTTCTTCCTTTTCAGTCTCTGGTGTAAGTTTCTTACTGAATTAATTAGCCTTGAGATCTGAAAATAATTTGAAGGTGTCCTCTTCATGTAGACTTCTCATTTATTCTATTGTAGTCACCTTCATTTCCCAAACTTCTTTTGCAGGTAGGGCTTCTAAGATTTTAGAATTGATTTCTTCTTTTGAGTAGTTTACACTCAGTAGGGTGAGTTCATCCATGATAGCATTGAATCTTGACTCCATTTGTTCAATAGTTTCATTTGGTTTAATTTTGAAATCTTGAAACTTCTTTTTGGCAACACTGATCTTGATTTTCTTGATAGCATCAGTTCCTTCATTGATTAGTTGTAACTTATCCCAAAGTTCCTTTGCAGTTTTGCAATCCTTTACCTTCATGTACATATTGCTATCCAAAGTTTTGTATATGATATCAATAGCAATATTGATGAGGTTTGCTCTTTTTCTATCTTCAGCATTCCATTCTCTTTTTGGTTTTAAAACATAATGAGTTTCACTTCCCACTGTTACTGACTTAGTAATCTCCAGTGGTCCATCAGTCAGCACATCCATCATCTCATCATGTGTTGCAGCTAGAAAAGCCTGCATACGACATTTATACTCATCAAAACGATCTAAGGAACACATCAACATAGTTCTAGCATACTGGTTGTTATCCATGATGCAAAGCTTTGAAAATAAAAAACTTGTAAAAGTTTTCAAAGTATTTTCACAAGCACAACAAGTAGGATTACTTCAGAATAGAAGCACTGCTCTAATACCAATTGTTGGTCCCTTGAAAAGGCTTTGGTTAAGTTCGATGAGTTTCTTGATCGCTCAAGAGTCTGTTGACCACTCGAGAGGTCTGGCCGACACCTCGATGAGTCGGTGACTATTGATTATATTGAATTTGTTGCAGCGGAATGTATTCAAATTATGCCTTATTACTTGTTGTTAAAATATGACACCAAGTATTAGATACTCAGTAGTGTAAGTGTGTGATTCAGTTGCTAGTTGCAGTAGGTTGATGTGCTTAATATACTAAATGCATAAATTATGTAGGAAATTTTTATAGTGGTTCCATGTGGTGTAATCCAGTCAGTCCAATCTTCACCTGTGATGTTGGAGGTAATTCACTAGAGATCTTTAAAGTTGCAATTACAAAAATCCCTAAGCTGTCTGTCATTCACCAATAACTATGGCTTCACAAACTGAACACTTGAAACATGTAGGATTGCTGATCCAAAGTATTCCACTGGTCCTTGAAGGGTAGGATTGCCTCTTCACCAGCTCCCCCAGAAACAACAGTTCTTGACACCTATGTGCTTCTCTGTCTTCAGCAGGTTTCTTGTGAAAGAAAGTTTGAATCAAGTAAGTGATTCAGCTTTCAGTAGCTTGATTAAGATCAAATGATCAGCAGCTGGATGTCTTCAAGTGTGTAAACTTGATGTAACTTGATAACATGTTGCACTTGAAGAATATACTGGATCAGTAGCTTTAAGCTCAGTAATGTCAAGTAGGTGAATTTGTTAATAATAAACTTGATAGCTTAGTATTGATTATTGTTTTCATCAATCTTCATCACTTGTATCTGAATCAAGAGTCCTCTATTTATAGTAGAGAATCCTATGACTTATGTTAGAAATTCAAACATAGCCGTTTCAGATTTGTCCCCATCTTGACTTGTTTATTCTGACTGTTCATAGTACTGACACAGTCAGTCTTTTTTTTATCAGTTTTCAGACTGTCTCCCCTTTGACTTATGTCCATTGGATAAAGCTCTGAATCTTTCCAACGTCCCTTTAATCTTGACCATTGATTTGTTGACAAAATTAAGACTTGTTATCTGTCCTTATCCTTGTAATCTTCCAATGTAACCATTGATTAAATTGAAATATATACTCATCAGGTTCTTGTGTATGTAAGTCTGCTGAAATGCTTGTCAGTCAGTTGTCTGAAGTTTGATGTGTTTATAAAACACTTCCGTTGACTGTCTTTTATCTAACTTTTAATTGTGAAGTTAGATTACACCAATTTGAACATAACTAAGTTCCAGTCATCACTTAACTTATGGAACTTAGACCTTGTACACAAGGTATATGTAATCAGTTTAGGTCATCACAGACTTCCCTAAAATTCTTATTCCATATCCTTGAATTTAAATACTAAGTTTGATCCCTTAGCCTTCAATAACTGAGTTTTACCCCTCAGCCTTCAGGCTTCAGCAGGTCCCTAACTAGTCTACCGACTTAGGAACCTTACTGACCTAGACAGGTCTGCTAATGAAAGTCAGCTGACTTTTTACAGTGCTTGTTTGATCAAACCTATACAAAGATCAAACTATAATAATCCTATACATTTGATCTAGACATCTTTTTACCTTTGCTCTATAACAACTAGTCTGGCACTCATCACTAAAACTTAAAATATGTCCAACAAAAATATTCATCGAACAGAATATTTCTACTCAACTTATTAATTCCGGAATTACGCCACCATAAATCAGAAACTAAACTCTATCAATTATATATATAACTAATTCTCAAAGCGTCGAGTCAATAAGTGTCCATTGATATAATCTTTACATACAGACCAACCCTCCATAGACTATCCGTAGCGAACCGGAAATATTTCCGTAAACCTTCTTCATTACATCTCTGATAAGAGTCAATTTGACTCGGTTTATATATACATTTTGTGCCTCGTAACGACTCATTTAAGTTATTTCCGGGTGTACTCGGCTTATTTTTGATATAGGTTATATATTTTGTGGATCCCGAGATCTAGATTTATATTCCGTGATTAACGGGGTTACTCCGGTAATTTTGTACACTTTTGGTCATTCTCGGTCACCCCAAAGTTCCGTGGGTGTTATATTTGGTATGTTTTTGATCCATTTTAGGTTTTTGGTGCTCGGGAATGTCGTGGAATGTAAACCGGAGCTTCGGGATCAAGAAATCATGTCTTTTGGTGGGAAAAGGTGACAGGCGGCCGCATGTCACCATATGCGCCCGCCTGCAATACGGTTTTTGGAGTTAGAAGTTGCTGATGCATTTTGTGTAGAAAAAATCTGACAGGCGCCCGCCTGTGGGGAACTATAAAAACTCTCCAAATAGTGGAGAGTTGGATCATCATGCATTAGATAGTTTCTTTCAGCACTTTTTTATCTCGTTTTTCAGACTTTTATAAGGTGTATGAACTTGGATTTCATGCTTTTGGATTAATTTCAAGTACAAATTGTTCGTTGATCGTTGTATATTGTACGGATCTGAAGACGGTTTTCTATTTCGTTGATTTTCGGTTATTTTCATCAATAAGAGGTATTTCTAATCTTCATATCTAGTTCAATTACTTATGTTTAACTTGTTTGCTAGTGTTTTCATGGATAGAATGAATAGCTAATTTACCTATAGCCGAGTTATGTGATGAATGTTAAAATCGAGCCTTAGTTCGGATCTTGGGAGAATTTGTGATGTGTTGTAGTTCATATTGATGTTGATTGTTGTCCTAAAACTTATGCTTAGCGACGATTGTTGAATTCGTGACTTAATAATCGTATTTTACGTATTCTCTTTAAATATGTATTTTGCGAGAGGGTGCGGGAAAAGGGGTTTTAGGATTTCCGTGTAAAACCGACTAAGTGTTTAGATTCGGTTTCGTGTTTAAGGTTTGTATTGTTGTTAACAAGCGTCTCATTCGAGCGTAGACCATATCGAGTCAGTTAAATCTGGTTTGCGGACTGTTGAACTCGATATAGGAAGCTAGGTTGTTGAAATTGGCGCCTAGGTTAGGAATTAGGAGATGACATCCTTCGATCAATATCAATTAAGGTTAGTAGTCCAAGTTCTCCCGGGAATGAGCTAGGGTTCGAGAGTAAGCATTCGGAACATCTATTGGCTATCTTTTTTTTATCGTTTAAGCCTCGTAGTGTGATAGAACCGTGATAGTTAGTGTATTAGTTTGATAATCATGGCAAGAGTTAGTATTGTTCCATGTTAAACATATTGAAAGGCTATTGATCTAAACTCGAGATGAAGCTAGCCGAGGTACTTAAATCGTGTCCCTGAGGGATACGACCTTGCTTGCCAGTCTATATTACAACCGACTCGGTACTCTGCCGGTCAAAGTTGGTTACTATATAAATCGGCCATCAAGTTTTATGGCGACCGTTGCCGGGACTCGAGTTAATACCTTGTACGCCAGTCTAATATTTAGGATTAGGTCTTTTTTTGTTATTGTTTGTTGTTGTTTGAATGTGTGCAGTGTATGACCTAAAGTAGAGACATGGATTTGGTTGAATATAATCCGGAGATTGAAATTTTCTTCCATAGACGGTTGGCGTTGAGAAATCAGACGATTGAACGGTTATCTACTCAACAAGCCGAGTCTTCGGAACCGGATATCGAAACTTCTATGGCTACGAATACATCGGCATCCACTGGAAACATCTCTCCATCTGGGAGAGAATCACCCGAACCTCATGTTGAGGAAGATGAATCAACTAGGCAAAATGTCGACTCGAGAACATCGGGTGGGGCTGAAGTTCATATACGCCTCCGGGAACCACTTCTACACCCGAGGCAAGATCCTAATCAACCTGAACCTCCACCACGTGCTCCTTAACCGATACCTCAGGTTCAGGGTATGAATCAAAATCTTAATCCTTTTGTACAGCCGGTACAACAGCCGGATCTGAATCAGATTATGCAACAGTATCAACAAATGATGTTGCAAATGGCTCAAATGAATCCTAATTTGAATCAATATCAACAGAGGGTAGCTCAATACAACCCCGTGCTTATGAATCCATTAGTGGGACAGTATCAAAATCCGTATCAACAACCGTATGTGCAAGTTCAACAACCAATACGGATACCTATTCCGGTACAACATCCCAAGATGAATGTTCCACGTTATCGACCGCAAGCGTTCAGACCTCTGGTTAATCCTAATGTTTTGAGACAGCCTGGTAGAATGTTACGTGATTATGCAATGCCCGAGGTTGGTGAGGGGCATTCTCCTATTCGTGTTCCGCCCATTCAAGCTAATAACATGGAGATTAAGGGCCATGTTTGGACTTTGTTGAAAGATATGGCCTGGGCCGAGGAAAACCGAGGAGGATACTACGAACAAGTTCTTAAATCACTTTGTGCAAGTGTGTCGGACGGTTAAGATTAACGGTGTTTCGGAGGAAGCAGTTAAATTGTTATTATTCCCGTACGTGTTGCAAGACTATGCTACCGAGTGGTATGAATCTCTACCACATGACTCGTTGCATACTTGGGACGAGGTGACGAGGACTTTTCTATCGAAATACTTTCCACCGGGTCGAACATTGGATATGAGGGCCGAGATCTCAAATTTTGAGCAATGGGATAGCGAAGAATTACACGAGGCATGGGATCGTTATAAAGCTATGTTGAGAAAGTGTCCGCAACACGGTTTCGAGATTTGGAATCAAATTCACATTTTATATGGTGGGGCGGATAAGGAATCAAGAAGAATGTTGAATTCGGCTAGCGGTGGTGATTTGATGAGTTTAGAGCCGGATGTTGCTTTGGCTACGATTGAGAGGATTGCCGAGAACAATCGGCAATGGAATTCAATGAAACCGAGGGAAAGGCAAAAAGGGTAGTAATTCTGAAAGAGAAGTGAAAGTCGGGGGCTACGATCAATCAATGCATGAAGAGAATAGCAAGCTCTCGAGCAAAGTTACTATGTTAGAAAAGCAGTTACGGGAGGTGATACTTGATCAACGAGCGTCGAATAAATGTGCATATGGCGGTGGTGCTCATAAGTCATCGGAGTGCACTAATGTCGATGCAAATCTGAAGAAAATCTTAACTAAAGCTCAAGTACATCAGCTTGCTGTTGAAGTGGGGTCGGTTCAACCTAATATTGCGGTACAACCGGTATTCGATCCGAATCAGTTTGTTCAAATGTTTGCGGATCATATTCATAAAGCGTTTGCAAACCAGTTAGCCTCGAATCCTTGGATGGCACCCCTAATGCCACCAATGGATCCGAATTTGATGTCGGGGAATCCTACTTTTGATGTGAATTATGTTCGAATCAGAATTGGAGGGGTCAACCGAATCAGTGGCAACATAATCAAAATTGGAACCGGAATCCGAATCAAGCAGGACCTTCTAATATGCCATATCAGCCACATCAACAAGCCGGGCCTTCTAATCCAAGACAAAACATCTATCAACATCTGAATGCACCGTTTCGGAATGAGAATCAAAATCAACAACCGCCAACTTTGGATCAATTGTCAAGGATGGTTTATGACAATGCTAAGGATATGAGAGACAGTAATAGAGAGATCCGGAATTCAATTACCTCAATGCAAGCCTCAATACGGAACTTGGAACATCAAGTTGGACAGATGGCCGAGAATCAAAAATCGACTCCGACGGGTGGCTTGCCAAGCAATACGGTTAGAAATCCGAGAGGTGTGAATGCGGTATCTTTTGAGAAGTCGACGGTTGATGATGATGATGATGATCTAGGTCTCTGAAGGGATCTTAGGCCAGCTAATCCGGTCAATGCTATCTTCACTCAAAGCGGTAAGAGAGTTGGTTTGGAAGTTGATGTAAGCTAGGGTAAGTCGAAGAAGACACCGGGTGCTGATGGTGATAATATGGATGTGGGTAGTGATCCCGAGTTGATCAATGTGAAGATTGAACCAATGGACAGCGATGATGATTCTGATGAGGTCGTGGAGGTCCCGAACCCTGAGAGGAAGGATCCTAGCATAAGTCAACCGGTACGACGGAGCGAGGCACGCGACAAAGGTAAAAAGGGTATTGATTTTACTTCTACTCCTATTGATTTGAATACTTTACCTTACCCCCTCGTGGTCCTCGTAAAGTTGTGTTGTCTAAGAGTCAGAATCGGTTTCTCGACATTTTACGGAAAGTTGAGATCAATATCCCACTTGTTGATGCGATTGCGAATATGCCTTCGTATGTGAAATTTTTGAAGGGGATATTCTCCAACAAGACAAAAATGGATGAGGTAGTGTGCTTAAATGATAATTGTTCAGCCGTATATCAAAATAAGTTACCCCAAAAACTCAAGGATCCGGGTAGTATTTCCATTCCCGTCACCAAAGGTTCTAAGATGTATCCGAATGTGCTATGTGACCTAGGTGCGAGTGTGAGTCTTATGCCCCGTCATATTTATGATGAGATCGGTTTAGGTAAGTTAACTCAAACTGCAATGACATTGCAAATGGTGGATAGATCCTTGAGAAGGCCGTTAGGGGTAGCCAAGGACGTGTTTGTAAGAGTAGACAAGTTCGTGTTTCCCACGGATTTTGTAGTACTTGAAATGGAAGCCGATAGCCGGACCCCGTTGTTGCTAGGGAGACCATTTTTAGCAACCGCGAGAGCTTCAATTGACACCTAGAAATGCGAGATTATGTTAAAGGTTGATAAGGAGCATGTCGTATTAAATGTTTACGACGCTACCAAACATCTTTATGATGAGTCCGAATGCAATTTTTTGGATGTTATTATGCCTTTGGTTGTCGAGAATGCTAACACGTAGGGCTACAAAGATGACGATGCTATGGAGGAATGTATAATGAAATCAAGTACGGCTGATGATGTGAACGAAGAGTTGGCCGAAGCCGCCGCTGAACTCAAAATCACTGATTTTATTGATATGAGATGGCACAAGTTTCTGGAACTTGATTTAAGTGATGAAAAAGCAAAGCCTCGGTTGAGGATCCGCCACGGAACTTGGAATTCAAGCAACTCCCGGCTCATTTGAAGTATGTGTTTCTCAAAGATGATTTACTTCCCTTAATTGTATCGTCTGTTTTAACTAACTTGCATGAAGAAAAGCTACTTCGACTTCTGAGGAGCCATAAGAAAGCGTTTGGATGGAAAATGCCTGATATTCGGGGTATAAACCCTGAAATTTGCAAACATAAAATAATCCTTGATGATGAAATGAAGCCGGTAAGGCAACCGCAAAGACGGTTAAATCCTAATATGCAGGAAGTCGTGAATGTAAGATGTAATATCTCCGGATGGATCAAAGATCCACCCGATTAAGCAGTGGAAACTACAAGATCTAGATCTAGTCAACCAAAATACATAAATAAATAGATCTAACCTACGAGGGGGTTAGATCACCAACCTTTTTATGGTGAAAAACGTCAAGAACAAGTTGAGAAGCCAAAGTCTTCCAACATGTGTCTCCAAGCACCACCAGGTAGATGGTGTTTCACGCCGCCGGACCTCCTCGATATGCTACCAGAAAAATCCCGAAGATTTTTCCAACTCGAACCCTAAGAATAGAGGCCGAAATTTTCAGCCAATTTCTCTTGTGAATAGTGACGTGAATAGTGATGTTTTGGTACAATGGAGAACTCTCTTATATAGGAGAGAGATCCTTGTTCCACAATGATTTAATTTAATTAATGGATAATCAATCAAATAAATCATTTTCCATAAAAGATAAATCTAATATTTTCCCAAAAAATTAGGATAAATAAAAGATCATTATCTAATATATTAATTATTTAACCAATAAATAATTAAGCACATGTCATATAATAACACAAGAAAACAAATTCCTTGTTAATAATATATACATATTGGCGCCAATACCTAATTAAATAGGTCATAGGCCGAAATTCACCAAACCGGGTCGAGTCCATGAAAAAATGTCTTTTCCATGTTTTTAATTATCTAGTCCAACTAAAAAATTAATCCACATATCAATTAAATAGTCCAATCCAACTATTTAATTATAATTGAGGTGCAACGACGAGAAACCTATATGCTATATTAGGAGCCACGTCGGGACCATGGACCTATATTCAGTAGCTACAATAAATCGAATAAGATTATCCGTCAGACCGAACAATAATATTCAATCTATTAATTCGGGATTACACCACCATAAACCCAAATCGAACTCGCGAATATAGATAACTTACACTCAACCATGAGTTGGTACGGTGTCCACTGATATAATCATTACATACGGATAAATCCTCCATAGACTGTTCATTTCGAGTCGGGATATTTCCGTAAACCCTTCTCGAAACATATTATCCTTATTTACCATTAACCCCCTAGTGATCAATTTGTTCACATACCAGACTAGTAGCTAATTAGTCTAACATGAACTCCGTGGATCGATCAGTTTCTAGGATTAACAAATAAGGGAACTGTCTGTCTACTTCCCGAGGGAAGGAATGGATTCCATATCTGTCATAACACAGACTACTCACTCATTCCAGAATAGAGCCAAAGAGAAGTGTTGGACCACATACTACGAAGTGATCCTTACTAACACATCAAACCCTACCCTAGTCTAAGCAGTTGTCTGCGATCACCTCAGGATTGAGATTAATCCATAGATGATCATCTTGTGATTCGATAAGACTTCTCGATCACGGAATTATATCGAGAACTCAAATCAAATCGGTCCAACCCTATATGATTATCATCATATATAAATGCCCCACTAGGTACCCTATTACCAGCAACCGGATAAAGCTGTCACACCGTAAAGTGTTCTGGGCGCATTATTAGCATATTATTCATGAGACCCGTACTTAGATTAATCAACGCTACGGACTATGTTAATTTTAAGTACATCTCACTAACTCAATCCTCTTGTGTATAGCCATACACTGAGTTATGTGATTACATAGATGAGGTACTTAGGGTTTTCAGTAGTGTCTTAATTATTAGCATACATGCATATAATAAGATGAATTATTAATTCTGTCCTAAAACAATTACATAATTGTCTTTCGGGCACTACACCTAACAATCTCCCACTTGCACGAAAGGCAAGTGGATTAATTGTTTTTGAGCACACCCTTTTTTATCTATATCTACAACATTCTCCCACTTGCTCAAAAAAAGTGAGACGTATCTCTCAAATCTGCCCTCCAAGCACATCTTAGTACTTCATCCTTCCAAGCACGACCGAGTGTGCCGTTGGGTAGGTCGGTGACCCGCGCGATACTTAGAATCCGAATACCATGTGACTCGGTACACTGATCAGGTAGGTTGGCGGCTTGGGTCAATCTTTGGGATCGAAACGTTGCCTTTCCATCTAATCCGGTGGTACGATTGCAATATGCCTTTGATTCAACACTGAGGACAAAATCGACTTAACGATCATCCTTACTCTGACCTAATGTCAGAATTAGTGTCATCACTTATATTCTAGTTTGCACCTGAATATACCAACATATTATTCCCCATTCTCCCGAAGAGACTTGAGGGTTGACTAAACATCCTATTTCGTATTCATCTGCAGGTTTAGATAACCATTCCTAAGAGGTAGGGTAGACTACATCGTTGAATGTTGCATTAATTCAAGAATATCTTAACCAGGTGAATTGATGGGATTGCCAATAATCGATTCTCGAGAATTTGAGCGAATCAAATCCTTTAGAATGAATCCCGATGGCATGTCTGACTCTGACTTCAGATAACACACCCATGTTGTTCCCAAATGTTTCAGTGTTACCATTCACAAACACTAATCTACATACTACTTTACTAATATCGAAGCCCAATCTACGAAAGTCTTATCAATATTCTGGTCAAGTCCATATATTAAAATATATGACTTTGAAATGACCGAGAGGTTTGCTTTAATCCCCAAAGGATATAAGCTATGGCAGGCATCCTGCCAAAAGTTCATTCCGAATAAATGGAGTTGCCGTTAGTCTCGCAAAAAGGTCTTAGGGAATCACCCCTATTTTCTGCTTTGTAACGAATCCGCCATTTGTTCTTAGCTAAAACCCTTCTGTTCTGAATGAATTCAGATTCCGTTGTTCGGCAAGGAAGTCTTAGGGAATCACGGTCTGGTTAACTCTCTACCTATTAGGGAATCACCCCTAAATTACTCAGATTTGCGTTGAAAGTTAAACTTTCCTATTCATTCGACTTTTCTCTGTGTAGTTCCAATTACTCCCACTGGGCCTAAGATACTCAGGTGGTTCTACAAGAGTTTCAACAAAACTGGAGTATCAAACTCCATTCACAGGGTTATGGCTTTTAAACCAACCTCTATGATCAAAATCCTATACAGTCCACGAAGGACTATAGGTCATCAATCTACCCTATAGACCGTAAGGTCCTGCAATGTGTAATGGACAAACCATACTCCCACTGCGTTCGGGGTGGATTGATATACTGATCTAGTTTAGTAGTTCTTATTAGTGTTATCACCAACTGCCGGTGTTGGATGTGGACTGAACAAATCAGTTAGTAACATCTTGAGTACAAATACTTCGAGATCTAAGGTTGTTATTTATAGACTCTATGAGACCGAGTTTGTGAAGATAACCGTCATTCTCTGGTTTTACTGAGTTTTATAACCAACCTTTCATCGAATGCATTAAGATATTTCACGACTCGAACGTGCATGCAAATTTTCTGATCCTACCTTCAAGCACTAAATGCTAAATGTCTATATTTACGGAAGTGGGGTGAACCGAATTCACTCCTTATCCACAAATGCGTAGGCATTGTTTAGGTAGACTTCTCGGTTTTTCATCACAACGTAAACCGTTATTTTGCAACTAATATCTTAAATGAGTTCAACAGCGTATCGTAGCACACCAATGACTATATAAGGCAAGTTGATGGTGTATCCTTTAGTGAAAACATTTCACTGGGAGGCAGGCCGAGCATCAATCCCGAAGACTACACAAGAACCTATTTCTGAGTATGGAATACTCTATCTCTAGTGAAATCAGAGATTTCCTCCAAATATTTTGGATAAACTTACCGGAGTTTTGACTAGTTATCTCGACAATATGTCACTACTCGTAAGCTCTCACTAGCTTGTATCTTTCATATGACCCGAAGGTCGATATGAGCAAGCTATGTAACTTCTTTAAATCTATTACCCTTTTCCGATTGAAAGGAAACTTAGGCATTGTTCCTTTGAGACGGGGTTCCTTTGACTCGGGAGATAGGAATCACCCTAAGCCGTCTTCAAATCTTGTCGTTAGGAATATGCACTAATTAATAGAATAGAAAGAAGCGTTTATCTAAATACGGAAACCATTCGCGTTTATATTGTGTTACACATACCTATTCAGCATTTGTTAGTGGTTCGACTTTATCAAACAAAAGTCCGAGTATTGGGTTCGTACACGAATGATATATTTATCGTCAATAAGACAAACAAATTATCCTATTGAAAATGAATACGTTTGTTCCAACGAACCCAAAATGTAAAATGAATTTTCTCGTGATACTCAAGAAGTGAATCCGAGATTCATTTCCTTATATCACTCACACTTGTTGTATCTGAAATAACTGCCCGTTGTCTATTTTATTTATCGTTTAATGAAAAGCTACCTAGTTCTTCCAAAGAACTTTAGCTTTCGAGAAAATTTCTAAGGATGCATTGGTCAGTGATCCGAAATCACTTTCCTTATCCTTTAATTTCCAATTTTATTAATTTTCGGTTTAGCCTTAAAACTACTTAGTTTAGATGACTAACACGTATAAACATTCTTTCCCATTCTCGACTTTCCTTAGAGGAAAAGGTCTTGAACTAGCGATTCGTTTGAGTAGACACTACTCTTGAACTGTGGGATGTTCGGTGTTACTTGCTTGGACTATCGATTTTTTCTAATCAACAAATCATAAGACCAAAGCTCCCACTAGTTTATCGGTTCCAAATACCGTCTAACTAGCAACACTTTGTATTTATGATTTTTCAAAGATTAGAACATCACCAGAACTAAGCTCCCACTAGTTTATCAGTTCCAAATACTGTCTAACTAGTTCGATTTATTCTTGTTTTTCCAATGAATGGAAAAAATCTTGTGCAGTCCATTACATATTTCTAATGATTCAGAAAAACAACAAAGCATAAGACTAAGGCTCCCACTAGTTTATCGGTTCAAAATACCGTCTAACTAGCAACGCCTTATGTATATGATTTTCCAATTTTTCAATTTAGAAATTTGTTGTGAAATTACACTTTTAAAATTCACTAAATGAATCATCGATAGTCCTATATCATCTTTTGTAAACTAAGTATGGTCGTCTCTCGCTCAACACGAGTGACACCCGTGACATACCTATACTATGTCACTTAAGTTTTTAAAGGCTCAAGGGAAAAATCTCTTCCGAAAAATTAACTGCATTTATTGATATTACAACGTACTTGTTACTTCACATTTTTAATAAAGTCCTATTACTAACAGTTTAGTAGCTTAGAGATTTAGTTGTAAATAAATGATGTAAAATTAAATTCAAAAATAAATTTTCACTACTAGATTTTTATTTTAGGAATAATAAACTATAAAAAGTTTATCCTACCATTCCAAGGATTTAACCTCGCATAGTATCGTGTCGAGAGGGTCGATATCAAGACTATGATGCTTAAACTGAGACAATCACTCTCAATGATTAAACATTAGAATCGAACATCCCACGAGAATCAGACATCCCGGACTTAATCATTGATTACAAGTGACACCCGTTCGGAGAAAATCAACATATTTAACTTGACTTTCTTATTAGAATTCAAAAGAAAGGGTAGGTGAAATAAAGGATTTCACCGAATCACACGTAGAGATATTGATAGTACACACAAAGTTAATGGTATTTCATAACTAATTGATTGAGCAAAGAGCTCTGTAGACCACCCAAAAAGGAATATTCATTATTTGATCCATATCCCGACATAAGAAGTCCAATGGGAGCAATGCTTGAAATAGCGATCCATAGAAAAACACCAATACTAAGATCGGCTAGAATAAGGTGGTAGCCAAAAGGAATTATTGAATAACTTAGTAAAGCGCTACAACTGCGATGGATGGTCCGATACTGAATAAGTGAGTATACCCTCTAGATGGAAGAAGGTTCTTCCTTTTTCTAGCCAAGATATTTCTAAAATACCCTTAATGAGTGTGACATACTATATCAGATCTCAGAGTACGCCCCGAGTATGCCTACGAGGGGCAGGTCAGTGACCCGACGAGTACCCGAAATCCTATCCTTTCGGAGACCAAGTCTTGAATTCTAATAGCGGTGAACACCATCCGAAAGGGGCCGAAATCAAAGCGGCACGAGGCGTCACCATTCTCTCACGTGCTTGCACCTATAGTAGAGGCCGTGGGGTCGGCTGTCGCCTTCCCCGCTCCGACTCAATATTTTGAAAAAAGTGGTGGGTTTACTAATTACGGTATCGGTCTTGATAATAAGAAACAATAAATCAAAGTACTCCGAACAGGGTCGGTTATGTAGGCAACCCTGCGCCGTTTTATTTGTTGGAACATATGTGATAGTTCAGGCCAATCCGGTAAGAGAAGCCCCGTTTAGCCCGAAGGCTTATCGGCTATGCTAAGTCCTGTCGAACTGCTGTAACGTACATCACACGTGGAGGGGAGTTGATTGAGCCGAAGCTCGGTTGAACTCGCCCAACCATGGTTAGACCATTTCCGAACCCATGTACTAAGATTCTCCGATTTCTAAATTGTCACCCAAAGCGTAATCTCGTTTCTGTTTAAGGTGGGTTCACTGAGAAGCCATCACCGAAACGCTCAACGATTTATCCAAGTGGGATTCACCGAGAATCCATCACTAAAATCGTAACGATTGACAAAAACCCGGTTCCTCGGTTTTAATAATTAGTTACTTAATTAATTAACTACCACATATTAATTAAATAAGCCTGTAAACTAATTATACGAGTTATACATGCCTAATTTATTCGAAATAAACTAGCTACATATATGCATTGGAGTGGAATCATGATATGATGCATGTCATGGCAATTTTCCGGTTTCTATCACATAATTTCGATCATACACGAAAAAATACACGTAAAAATTAAACACCGAGATGGATCGTTGGTACCCCCGTATCTAACCTATTAAAAAAATAAACAAACCCTAACTAGGGTTTACAATTTTCTGATCTGCTGCTGCTGCGTTTTATCGATGATCGGACATCCAAATGAACATTGATCGTCACAAAAGTTTATGGACCTGTTCTTCACTCCTCCTACTGGAATATGGACGGTTGGATCTGAGTTTTTATGGTCCAATTGATTCCAGCAAGCCGCCGATCCAACTGCTGCATCTGTTTATAACTGCGGCAAAGCAGTGTCTTCCCGGGGACGATCGGGCATCGAGACAAATCCCGATCGACCCGAAATTTTTAGGGCTTGTTCATAACTCCATGGTAGTCGATCGGAACGGTCGGATCTTCATTTTAACGGTCCAATCTCTTCCAGAAATTCGACGAACTCACAGCTAGGGTTTTAATGCCTGCTGTGCTTTTCTGTTACAGCAGCAACTTTATAGCAGCGATCAGATATCGAGATCGACTCCGATCGTCACGAAATTTTGAGGGAATGTTCTTCAACTTTTAGTCTTCGTTCTGACCGGAGTGATTGTCGTTTCAACGGTTCAAACTCCGGGAAAAAATAAAAATAAAAAACGGAACAGCAACAAAACAGATCTACTTCTAGGAAATTAAAATTACAAAATTTCGTATACTCATATAAACGAATTTATATGAGTTTACAATAAATCTAACGAGTAAACAATATCAACCCCAATCCATCTCTTCAACCATAACATATCAAAGCATTCATCATCATGATTTTAGAAAAAAAAACAATGCAATCTAAACATGCAATTTCCACTCCTAGATCTAAAATTCACATACTTTGATTGATAGATCAAAGGCTCTGATACCACTTGTAAGATGTAATATCTCCGGATGGATCAAAGATCCACCCGATTACGCAACGGAAACTACAAGTCTAGATCTAGTCAACCAAAATACATAAATAAATAGATCTAACCTACGAGGGGGTTAGATCACCAACCTTTTTATGGTGAAAAACGTCAAGAACAAGTTGAGAAGCCAAAGTCTTCCAACGTGTGTCTCCAAGCACCGCCAGATGGATGGTGTTTCACGCCGCCAGACCTCCTCCTCAATATGCTACCAGAAAAATCCCGAAGATTTTTCCAACTCGAACCCTAAGAATAGAGGCCGAAATTTTCAGCCAATTTCTCTTGTGAATAGTGATGTGAATAGTGATTTTTTGGTACAATGGAGAACTCTTCTTATATAGGAGAGAGATCCTTGTTCCACAAGGATTTAATTTAATTAATGGATAATCAATCAAATAAATCCTTTTCCATAAAAGATAAATCTAATATTTTCCTAAACAAATTAGGATAAATAAAAGATCATTATCTAATATATTAATTATTTAACCAATAAATAATTAAGCAAATGTCATATAATAACACAAGAAAATAAATTCCTTGTTAATAATATATACATATTGGCGCAAATACCTAATTAAATAGGTCATGGGCCAAAATTCACCAAACCAGGTCGAGTCCATAAAAAATGTCTTTTCCATGTTTTTAATTATCTAGTCTAACTAAACAATTAATCCACAAATCAATTAAATAGTCCAATCCAACTATTTAATTATAATTGAGGTGCAACGACGAGAAACCTATATCCTATATTAGAAGCCACGTCGGGGACCATGGACCCATATTCAGTAGCTATAATAAATCGAATAATATTATCCGTCAGACTGAACAATAATATTCAATCTATTAATTCCGGGATTACACCACCATAAACCCAAAACTGAACTCTGCCGAATATAGATAACTTACACTCAACCATGAGTTGGTACGGTGTCCACTGATATAATCATTACGTACGGATAAATCCTCCATAGACTGTTCATTTCGAAGTCGGGATATTTCCGTAAACCCTTCTCGAAACATATTATCCTTATTTGCCATTAACCCCTATTGATCAATTTGTTCACATACCAGACTAGTAGCTTATTAGTCTAACATGAACTCCGCGGATCGATCAGTTTCTAGGATTAACAAATAAGAGAACTGTATGTCTACTTCCCGAGGGAAGGAATGGATTCCATATCTGTGATAACACAGACTACTCACTCATTCCAGAATAGAGCCAACGAGAAGTGTTGGACCACATACTACGAAGTGATCCTTACTAACACATCAAACCCTACCCTAGTCTAAGCGGCTTGTATGCGATCACCCTCAGGATTGAGATTAATCCATATATGATCATCTTGTGATTCGATAAGACTTCTCCACCACGGAATTATATCGAGAACTCAAATCAAATCGGTCCAGCCCTATATGATTATCATCATATATAAATGCCCCACTAGGTACCCTATTACCGACAGTCTGGATAAGACTGTCACACCGTAAAGTGTTCTGGGCGTATTATTAGCATATTAATCATGAGACCCGTACTCAGATTAATCAACGCTACGGACTAAGTTAATATTAAGTACATCTCACTAACTCAATCCTCTTGTGTATAGCCATACACTGAGTTATGTGATTACATAGACGAGGTACTTAGGGTTTCCAGTAGTGTCTTAATTATTAGCATACATGCATATAATAAGATGAATTATTAATTCTGTCCTAAAACAATTACATAATTGTCTTTCGGGCACTGCACCTAACAGTGAAGAAGGACGTGATTAAGATGCTCGAGATGGTGATCATTTATGCAATCAGTGACAGTGAGTGGGTTAGCCCGACAAAAGTCGCCCCGAAGAAAGGAGGGATGACGGTTCAGCCCAATGAGAAGAATGAGCTTATTCCGACTCGACTTGTCACCGGAATCGCGTTTGCATCGACTATCGGAAGCTCAATGACGCAACACGTAAGGATCACTTTCCCTTGCCCTTCATTGACCAAATGCTTGAAGGTTTGAGTGGCCATGCTTTCTATTGTTTTTTAGATGGGTTCAGTGGATATTACCAGATTTTAATTGACCATAAAGACCAGGAAAAGACCACTTTCACGGTGTCCGTATGGAACTTTTGCTTACACTCGAATGCCGTTTGGGCTATCCAATGCCCCACCGAAATTCCAGCGTTGCATGACTGCCATATTCACTGATATGATTGAAAACTTTCTTGAGGTGTTTATGAATGACTTCAGTGTGTTTGGTGACTCGTATGATGATTGTTTAGATAATCTGAATAAAGTGTAGCAATGTTGTGAGGATACGAATCTAGTGTTAAATTGGGAGAAATGTCACTTTATGGTAGAAGAGGGTATCGTGTTAGGGCATAAAATCTCGAGGAGAGGTATTGAGGTAGACCGAGCGAAAGTAGAGGCTATCGAGCAATTACTGTTCGGTAAAAACGAGTTTTACAATTTATAACCGAAACACCCCAAGTATAAGGATCGTAGTATAGGATGTTAACGGGTCGTCCTAAGGGAGTGAAATGTTTATCGGATCAAGGAACAATTATTCTATCGATTATGTCACGACTATTAACTAAAACTAAGATTTATACTAATTATGAATTAATGAACAAGAACTACGATGAACAAGAAATACGATGAACGAAGAATTAAGACGATGAAAAAGAATGGGGAACCTAAATTATGCTTAAAACGTTGAAAAACAACTATAATCTTAAAACAACTAAACTTAGCAATCAACGATTGATACGAACTATTTGGTTTATCAAATAATTAAAACAACGGCAAGGCAACGGGAATCCACCGATCAATCAACCCAACCCCAACTAGACGGCAAGTTAAAGATATAATTTTTAGTAATGATCTATCACGAATTCGATTAAATTTCTCTAAACGAATTCTAGGGTTTCGTTTTCTTTTTCAAGTAAAACAAAACGACATGCAAAACACAATCACGAGATTATTTCTAATACTCCTACTCAACTAACTATGATCAATCTCTTGAAACATAATCAATCCAATCAATTGAATAGGTCACAACTTGAACAATATTTTCATATAAATTCAAAGCATAAAAGATGGTTTCATCGATCTCTCGATTCGAATAAAACGTAAACGATAAAAAACAATATCCAATTGATGAAAAATTATAACTTTACTCACTAAACATGTAGCAAAAATCTCTCTAGTTGGTGTTGATGTTGATCGGTTTCATCCTGTTGTCCCACCGCGATGTGCTTAGCCAACAACCATGATGTTAATCGTGATCATTGGATGCGAATAAATCATCTTCTTTTTTTGATAAAGCTCGGCTGCTCCTCTAAATTTTGTGTGAATGAATTGGTTGTCTTAGGTTTGGGTATTGCTGCTGCTTAAATAGAGTTGAGAGGCGGCTGAAAAAATTATGTATGTCGGTTGCTGCTCAGTTGACCTCCTCGGACGTCCGCTCGATTAGATATTTATTGGAATAAAACTTCTAAAATTCATATCTTGAGTTGTAGACCTCCAAAAATTATGATCCAAATGTCCAAAAAAAGCTCTCGAAAAACTCTACAACTTTCATTAAGGACCCTTCTTCAGAAAACGCGTTTTTGATTAGCCCGTCGTATTACGAATATATTTCGGGGTTTTCCAATTACCCAAATTGATTAGCCACTTGACCACCATTTGAGTTGTAGAAGTCCGATTGACGTAATTCAAAGTGCGTTGGAAATCTCTTTCAAAGATCTACAGTTTTCATGAAGAAATCCTCCCCTGAAAATGCCTCTAAGCTGGGTGAAATCTCCGTCGAAAATATGTAACGATTTAAGTACTTAGGAAAATTTGCTCCGTTGAACTCGTAAACTTGTGGCATCTTCTTCTAACCCTCTAAACACCTCTTTTAGACCGAAGATATGCATCTAAAAGATATCCAAAATATTGCAAAGTGTAACAACATCCAAATAAACATAAAACCAACGATAAGAACACATAAATCAGCCACTTTAGCAATTTATTATCTTTAAAACTCATTTGCTCAGTTTATCCTTTTGGCGAGTAATTTTCTATAAGAATCACTAAAACATGGAAGATAATGTTACGAAATAACTCGATAAAAACCGTAAAATTAGTCGTAAACAATTACCGCCTCCCGTAAACTTGAAAATGCTTAGAGGTTTCTTAGGACATGCATGTTTTTATAGACGATTTATATCAGACTTTTCGAAACGTGTTAAACCTCTTACTCGTTTGCTTTCAAAAGATGTGCCCTTTGTGTTAGATGCTAAATGTTTAGATGCTTTCTTAGATATTAAGCGAATGCTTGTGACTGCCCCTATTTTAATAGCACCTGATTGGAACCGGGAGTTTGAAGTTATGTGCGACGCTAGTGATATGGCTATGGGGGCCGTGTTGGGCCAGAAATGCGAGAAATTGTTTAAGCCTATCTACTATGCAAGCCATACTTTGAATCCGGCTCAAATCAACTATGCAACCACCGAGAAAGAGTTACTTGCGATCGGTTATGCCTTTGATAAGTTTAGATAGTATTTAAATGGTTCAAAGGTAATATTCCATACTGACCATGCTGCGCTGAAGTATCTTTGGAACAAGAAAGATGCTAAACCTCGACTCTTGCGATGGATTTTATTTCTTCAAGAGTTCGATGTTGAGATAAAAGACCGTAAGGGCTGTGAGAATGTGGTTGCGGACCACCACAGCCGCTTACAATTGACCCCTGATGTGCTAGCACGAGAGAGAGATACACGAGGAATTTCTGGATGAAAATTTGTTTGCTATTGATACAGCTGTTCCGGAGATGAAAGAGAGTCCTCTAATTCCCGGTAAGTACGTTAATCCGTGGTTTGCTCCGTTTGTGAATTATCTTGCGTGTGGTTATATAGAACCTGACCTAACTTACCAACAACGTAAGAAGCTCTTTAGTGATCTTAAATTCTACCATTGGGATGATCCGTATCTTTTCCGTAGATGTTCTGACGGCATAATTCGTAGATGCGCTCATGATGGCGAGATACCGAGCATTTTGTCATTCGGTCTTGACAAAGAGGCCGGTGGCCATTTTTCTGGAAACCGAACAGCGTTAAAAGTTCTCCAAAGTGGTTTATTTTGGCCCTCAATCTTAAGAGACTCACAAAAATACGTAAGTATGTGTGATGCTTGCCAAAGGTCGGGCAGAAACTCAAGACGATTTGAAATGCCTATGCAACCAATTCTCGTGTATGAGATCTTTGATGTCTGGGGAATCTATTTTATGGGACCATTCCCGTCTTCCTTGAATAACAATTACATTCTTGTGGCGGTGGACTATGTTTCAAAGTGGGTCGAGGTTTTGGCTTCTCCCACAAATGACCGTAATGTAGTAACTCGCTTTCTTAAGAAGTACATTTTCACCCGTTTTGGTGTCCCCTGAGCTATAATAAGTGACCGTGGGAGATTTTTATAACCGGATATTCGATAAGCTTTTGAGTAAGTACGGAGTTCAACACAAACTTGGAACTTCGTACCATCCACAGACTAGCGGCCAAGTCGAGGTCTCGAATAGAGGAATTAAGCGTATCTTAGAAAAAATGGTGAACTCCAGTAGGAAGAATTGGGCTAAGAATCTTGATGATGCTGTTTGGGCACATCGAACGGCTTTTAAAACTCCGATAGGGATTTCTCCCTATATTTTAGTGTTCGGTAAAGCTTGCCAACTGCCTGTAAAACTAGAACATCGAGCTTATTTGGCTACTCGGTTCCTAAACTTTGATGAGGACTCTGTAGGAGGGAAGCGATTATCCCAGTTGGCTGAGCTCGATGAGTTCAGACTTCAATCTTATAAGTGTGCTCGTACCTATAAAGAGAAAACAAAACTTCTCCACGATGCGAAGATTCAAAAGCGTGAATTCAAAGTTGGAGATGATGTTTTGTTATACAACACTCGTTTGCACTTGTTTCAAGGAAAGTTGAAGTCCGGTGGATGGGACCATTTAAAGTTTTAAAAGTTTATCCGTCTGGAGTAGTCGAAGTAACAAACGAGACCAAAGAGACGTTTTTGACAAACGCCCTACGGTTGAAGAAATACGAAAAATCGTACTTCGATGCAAAGACTATAATAGTCCACTTAGAGTACCCTCCTTCTTGTCCCGAGGGTTGCGAGTCATGTCATTGACTCGTTTCTGAATCTCTCGTTTCAGTTTTGTTTCCCTAAGTATCCAAATTTTTCGTCTCCCTTTGAATCCAAAATGTTCTCGCCTGACGTTAGCGGAATCATCTACGTTAACGTCCGTTTAAGTCATTCCATCTTTCTCTCAACCGAATCATCACGTCGAGATAACGACGTTAAACGGCGGCGCTTCGTGGGAGGCAATCCATGATTTCTACCTTTTTAAGTCTTAGGGCATCTAGGGGAGGTTTCATAGTTCGAAAACCCCGGGAAAAAAAAAAGTTTTTTTGAAAATACCCTGTTTTGGTTACAGGCGCCCGCCTTTAAAACCTTTTTTCAAGCACAAACTTGCTGTTAAGTTTTCTTCATGTTTTTTTGACAGGCGCCCGCCTGTATGTTTGTAAAAAAAAAAAAACGGGTTCAGCCCCTTCTTCCCCAAATCCCCCAATTCTTTTTTAACCTAGCTCATTTCCCCCCTGTGAATTACGGTTCCCTCACCACCGCCACCACCCTAAAACACACCACACCCACCAAAATTACTCCTTTCTTTCACCAAATCACCCCACATCTTCTACTATCTTTAATTTCACCACTTTTTGGTACTCCAACTCGGTTAAGGCGGATTTTTGAATTTGTTACAAACCGCCGGCACCACCACTTCCAACTACTCCGGCAACCTCCTTTTTCTTGGGTTTTTACCTCTAGATTTGTAAGTTTACTTTTTTTTATTCATTTCAATTTCTTTTGATTAAAAAAAAATTTATTTGCCGATGCAATTAGCAATTTGTATAGACTTTTATTTGAATTTTGATGTGAATTTTGTTTTTGTGTTGTTTTGATTGCTGTGGTGTTGGTATTGGTGGTCTTTTGATGTTGGTGGTGTTGTTTGGTGTGGTTTTTTTGGGGTATCCTAGACTAAGAGAGCATGGTGAGTGAGAAATGCGAGAGTGGTGAGTCGAGCCATTCCGCTAGAGGGAAGAGTAAGCCCGTTAGATGTCGAGGTAGGGGGTGGCAAGCTCCTAGTCGTTCACCGAGTCCCCCGCCTGTAGAAGAGGTGCCTTTGAACCCACCCGTCTTACAAGCCTAAGAGGACCCGCCTAGGGAAACCTTAGATCATCATGACTTTCGTTGTTTTGTTGATGAAGAAGCTTTGAAAGAGTTTAACACTAGGTTTCGTTTAAGGAGAGCGTTATTTGAACAACCATCCGAGGAAGCCGAAGTGGGTAGCGACTTCTTTAACAAAGTTACGAGTAGGCAGTGGGGAAGTCTTTTGACCGTGGGTGAGGACCCCATTAATATGACCCTGGTGCGTGAATTTTTTGCTAATGCTAAAGTCCAAGGGTCAGCCACTCGAGACTTTTTCTTGAGGGGTCAGAGGCTCGCCTTTTCCAACCCTTCTATAGCCGCTCATCTAGGTACGCCCTTGGTCAGTTTTAAGGACAGCTACAAGAAACTCATTAGCGATAGGGCTGCTCAGCACAATCCACCCCTCGATGTTCTTGAGATGATTCGTGAGGATATATGTCCCGGTTGTGCGTGGATACCGAGTGACAACGACTCTAGGAGTAGGGTAAGCACAATCTAGTGGGACAACTCCTACGCATCATAGTCAAATTCATTACTAGCGGACTTCATCCCTCTTTCAAATTCTCCGAGATAAGCATTAAAAATTTGAGACTTGTCTATGCCTTTGTTCATGATTTGCCAATTAATCCGGCTGTGGAGATTCTGTCCAAGCTTGAATCTTTTCTTAACAATCTAAAGTCGAATTTGATTTTCCCTAGACTTATAACAGAGCTGGCACGTGCTAAGGGCATCCCAGAGTTGCCCAGTGATATTCTAGTTGCTCCCAAAATCCAATCTTTAGTAAAGAAATCAAATTTAGCCCGTCGTAGACCGCAAGCTCAACAAGGTCCACCACCGCCACCACCCCGACAACCCAATAGGATGGATTACAATGACCAGTTTCATGCTTTATTTCAATCTATGGGTCATGTTCGGGATTGGTTTGAACATAATAGACAATTTCAACTTTCTCGTGAGCCGGTTTATGATCACATTGCAAATCAAGCCGGAATACCAACCAACAATTTTTTTCCGCATGCCGACTCAACCTTATGAATTCAACCCGTTTGTTCAAACCTTTATTCCGGGTAGGTCTAGTGGGGTTGCGGGTGGTCATGGTCAGGGAGGTGGTGGAGTAGATAGTTTTGGTGGAGGAGGGAGTGGTGGAGATGTTACAGGTACTTCAAGGGCGCGGATGTCGATGGATGCACAGCTTGAATAAACTTTGGGTTTTGTTGCGGAGGATTTCGTTAATTTCAGTCCAAGTGCACAACAGCCGCACGAAGATGCTCATATGGAAGAAGAAGGGGAAGACGAGTAGAATGTCGGTACTAAGTTTTTCTAAGAACTTCGGGTGTACTTTGTTTTCATTTCATTTTCAAACATGAATGATGTACTTTGTTTTTATTTCATTTCGGTTAGCCCGGAGGGGCATTAGAAAACTCTTTTGGACATACGATTAGCCTTTTTCGGATATTAGTTATTTTCATTTCCTTTTATAATTTATAGCTCTTTTCTTTTAGCGTATATGTATATATATATATATATATATATATATTCATATATTTCTCGTTATTAATAAGTGTGGCATCCCCGGTATCGTCAAACATACTACATACCTATTTGTATTGTTTTTGGAGTGTATATACTAACCATACAGGTACCTTGGGAGTAATATTACGGATGTCACGATCCGGAAAACACGCCTGTTTCCGGGTTTAAGTTAAGCCTTTCTCCCTCCTTTGTATTTATTTAGACACCGAGGACGGTGTCCAATTTTAAGTAGGGGGTGGAGGCTTGCCCGTATAACGCTTTTTTTTTTAATTTAATTTTTGTGTATATATATTTATATATGTATATATATTTTTACGGGGTGAAGGCTTGCCCAATTACGCCTTTTGTTTGTTATTCCCGGTATTTAAAATTTCTTCGAGTCGTTACTTAGTTTTGATCGCCCCATAGGTGAAATACGAGCCGTTTTTCAAATTTTTGTAGTGCCAATGTTGTCAATATTTATAACGATCCCTTGTATTGCGTAGTTAGACATGTGTTAATACTCGAGTGCATTTTACGTTATAGCTTTTATCGTGTGTTGAGAAAAATGAACCGTCACAACTTCACATATAGCTTCGACGTCTTCGATAACTCGACTAGTGATCGATTATAGTTGTTGTATGACCTATCTACCTAGAACTTATATTAGTAACTTCGAGGCGAAATAAAAAGGTCGACCGGTAGTTTGGTATGGTATGACGATTTTGGCGCTTCTTTTGACCCGACCATTGCCATATATAGCCATCCTGTACATTATCCATCGTACCCCCTCTAAGCCTTGTTAGGGTGGTTAGATCCCCACCCGAAACGGCCATTTTGTTACTAGCCCGTATTTACCTAACCCTAAAGCTCTTTGTGATCTACATTTCCTTTTTCACCCTACTTTTTCAACTTTATGTTGAATATGTGAAATTTTGGGTTGTGAAAAAGTTATTTTTGAATATGTTCGGGAAGTACGAGTTTAGTGGGGTATTGGTTGGAGTTGAGTAAATATTGTGAGTTTATTGATAATTATTTTTAGAAGCCTCGGTTGGTTACTAACCATTCCTTTGTGCTAGATGGATTAAGCCGTGGTTCTGCCCTTAAAAGGCATTACTACACGGTGTCCTCGTATCGACAGAATCTTTGTCTGTGGTACACCCTCGATTGTGCGGAATCCTCCCAAGAGACTGTCGAGGCGTTGGGAATGGAATAGATAATCAACTTCGGTTTTAAAAAAAAAAAAAAAAAAAAAAAAAAGAAAAAAAAAAAAAAGTGTATAGTTTGGTTGGAGCATCGTTTGTAATCGGGGTTATACAGTTTTGGTTTCTGAAGTTGATGAAATGGTAGACGGGAGTCGTGTTAAGTAAGCTCAATAGTACTACTCTTTCTCCAGTCCCAAATTCCATTTTGTTACCCCCGACCCTAGCCAAACGTTATAACCGTACAAGTCCTGCCTGACCATACTGAACATCGGTTAACCTCGATTACTGAAGATGTTTACGAATTATAAGCTTATGGTGTAGTTTTGGTTCGTTACTCGTCTATAATCTAAACCAGATGTAGTAATCGATGTCGAAGAAGCTATTCTTTCACACACATTCATTGCTCAACACAAGGTAGAACTAACGTTTGCTGATACTCGCGTTTCGACTAGTGTATTAACTGAGTAATACGTAGTCTCGTTGTATATATTTATAATATCGACTCTACTTCTGTTTAGAACGCTCAGTTTTGCTCGGGGGCGAGCAAACACTAAGTAGGGGGTAGTTGATAAGAGTCAATTTAACTCGGTTTATATATACATTTTGTGCCTCGTAACGACTCATTTAGGTTATTTCCGGGAGTAATCGGATTAGTTTTGATATAGGTTATATATTTTGTGGATCCCGAGATCTAGATTTATATTCCGTGATTATCGGGGTTACTCCGGTAATTTTGTACACTTTTAGTCATTCTCGGTCACCCAAAAGTCCCGTGGGGGTTATATTTGGTATGTTTTTGATCAATTTTTAGGTTTTTGGTGCTCGGGAATGTCGTGGAATGTAAACCGGAGCTTCGGGATCAAGAAATCAAGTCTTTTGGTGGAAAAAGGTGGCAGGCGGCCGCTTGTCACCATAGGCACCCGCCTGCAATACAGTTTTTGAACATAGAAGTTGCTGATGCATTTTGTGTCAAAAAAAATCTGACAGGCGCTCGCCTGTGGGGAACTATAAAAACTCTCCAATTAGTGGAGA
Source organism: Gentiana macrophylla (assembly GCA_026214975.1). Taxonomy (NCBI): domain Eukaryota; kingdom Viridiplantae; phylum Streptophyta; class Magnoliopsida; order Gentianales; family Gentianaceae; genus Gentiana; species Gentiana macrophylla. The sequence continues at coordinate 48,764,970 of CM047813.1, forward strand.
GTTGGATCATCATGCATTAGATAGTTTCTTTCAGCACTTTTTATCTCGTTTTTCAGACTTTTATAAGGTGTATGAACTTGGATTTCATGCTTTTGGATTAATTTCAAGTACAAATTGTTCGTTGATCGTTGTATATTGTACGGATCTGAAGACCGTTTTCTATTTCGTTGATTTTCGGTTATTTTCATCAATAAGAGGTATTTCTAATCTTCATATCTAGTTCAATTACTTATTTTTAACTTGTTTGCTAGTGTTTTCATGGATAGAATGATTAGCTAATTTCCCTATAGCCGAGTTATGTGATGAATGTTAAAATCGAGCCTTAGTTCGGATCTTGGGAGAATTTGTGATGTGTTGTAGTTCATATTGATGTTGATTGTTGTCCTAAAACTTATGCTTAGCGATGATTGTTGAATTCGTGACTTAATAATCGTATTTTATGTATTGTCTTTAAATATGTATTTTGCGAGAGGGTGCGGGAAAAGGGGTTTTAGGATTGCCGTGTAAAACCGACTAAGTGTTTAGATTCGGTTTCATGTGTAAGGATTGTATTGTTGTTAACAAGCGTTGTTGAACTCGATAAAGGAAGCTAGGTTGTTGAAATTGGTGCCTAGGTTCGGAATTAGGAGATGACATCCTTCGATCCATATCAATTAAGGTTAGTAGTCCAAGTTCTCCCGGGAATGAGCTAGGGTTCGAGAGTAAGCATTCGGAACATCTCTCGGCTATCTTTTTTTATCGTTTAAGCCTCGTAGTGTGATAGAACCGTGATAGTTAGTGTATTAGTTTGATAATTGTGGCAAGAGTTAGTATTGTTCCATGTTAAACATATTGAAAGGCTATCGATCTAAACTCAAGATGAAGCTAGCCGAGGTACTTAACTTGTGTCCCTGAGGGATACGACCTTGCTTTCCAGTTTATATTACAACCGACTCGGTACTCTGCCGGTCAAAGTTGGTTACTATATAAAACGGCCATCAATCTCATCCTTATTTACCATCAACCCACTAGTGATCAATTAGTTCATAACCAATATGAATTCGGCCGAACGATCAGTTTCTATGATTAGAAAATAAGAGGATTGTCTTTCTATTTCCCATATGAAGGAATGGATTCCATATCTATGAGACACACACTTCACTCTCATTCTAGAATAGTGCCAACGTGAAAGTGATTCAGACCGCACCTCTTAGCAATACTTAACGAACACATCAAACCCTATCTTGATAAAAGAGTAGGTTGCAATCACTTCAAGATTAAGGTTAATCCATATATTATCATCTTGTGATTTAATGAGATTTGTCAGTCATGGAATTATATGAGAAATGCAGATTAAATCGGTCCAGTCCTATATGACTCTCATCATATATAAATGCCCCACTTAGATAACCAATATCGACGGTCCGGATAAGACGGTGACTCTTTCAAGTGTTCTGGGCCTATTAATGATGATTTAATCAATAGACCCCATACTTTGATTAAGTTTACCACGGACTCTTAGTTCAAGTGTATCACAATAAACTTAATCCTCAAGTGTCACACTCAATAAGTTATATGGCTACATATGATACGACTTGGGGTTTTTAGTAGTGTATAATATATAAGCACAAAGTGCACAGTAAGATGAATTTAATTTTGCCATTTATTAAATATAAAAACAATTACAAAAGTTGTCTTTTGGGCACTACAGCTAACAATCTCCCACTTGCCCGTAATGACTAGCAACAATTGTCTTTTGGGCATTACAGCTACTAGTATATTTCTCCCACTTGCCCTAAAGGATATGAGACACGTCTCTCATTCCTATACCCTCCAGGTGTTTGTCATAGACATTAGATGCCAGTGTCTTGGTAAACGGATCAGCTAGGTTGTCGGCCGAGACGATCTTTAGGACTGAAATGTGGCCTCTACGCACGATCTCTCTAATCAGGTGGTACTTTCTCTCTATATGCTTTGACCTCTTGTGACTTCACAGTTCCTTGGAATTCGACACCGCTCCATTGTTGTCACAATAAAGTGGTATTGGATTATTTATATTCGGAATTACTTCCAAATCACCAAGAAACTTCTTGAGCCATACTGGCTCCTTAGCTGCAGCAGAGGCTGCTATGTACTCGGCTTCAATAGTTGAATCGGAAATGCTATGTTGCTTTACGCATCTCCAGACTACAGCTCCACCTCCAAGAGTAACCACTGAGCCTGAGATCGACTTACGATCATCCTTATCTGACTAAAAGTCAGAATCAGTGTAGCCTACGATATTCATGTCTACACCTGAATAGACAAGCATATAATTCCTCATTCTCATAAGATACTTGAGGAGATTCTTTTCTGCTATCCAGTGCTCCATGCCTAGATTGGACTGAAAATGACTGACCAATCCCACACCATAGCAGATGACCGGTTTAGTACACAATGTTGGACTTATTTCTATGTTTTGATGATGAGTGCCAGACTAGCTGTTATAGTGAAAATGCAAAAAGATGTCTAGATCAAATGTATAGGTTTATTAGAGTTTGATTTATGAATAGGTTTGATCAAACAAGATCAGTAATGGTCGGTGATTTATATATGATGAGACCGGTCCATATCAAGAGGTAGTTAGGTCGATGAGACTTTTACGGAACTCATGGAAGATCAAGGTGAGGCTCAAACTCGATTAATGAAGGCTAAGGGATCAAACTTAGTAATTAAAGTCAAGGATATGCAATCAGAATTTAGGCAAGTCTGTGATGACCTAAACTGATTACATATACCTTGTGTAGAAGGTCTAAGTTCCATAAGTTGGATGATGTTTGGAACTTGGGTATAATTAAAAAGGTGTAGTCTAACTTCACAAATAAAAGTTAGATAAAAGAAATCAGTTGCATTGAATTTGTTACACAGAAAATTGTTGTTCAGCAGACTGATAGGTATTACAGCAGACTGATGAACCTGCTGATAATATACCTCGGTTAATTCAAGATTACATTGGAAGATTACATGGATAAGGACATCCAACTACCTCTGATTTATCAAACAAATCAAGGGCTGAGATTAAAAGAACGTTGGGATGATTCAAGATTTTATCCAATGGTTATAAGTCAAAGGGTGGACAGACTGCACTGCTAAAAAGGAATTCTGACAGTGTCAGTCCTATGAATAGTGACAGAAAGCAAGTCAAATGGGACAAAAACCTGGAACGGTTATATTTGAATTTCAAATAGGAGTCACATGCATTCCTACCTATAAATAGAGGACTTTCAACTCAGAAAAAGAAGATGGTTGTTGAACTTTAAGAGAAAAATATAAGAGATAATTCGAAATGAAATAGCACCCGCTTGAACTTCATCAAGCTTAACCTCATCGATCCGAGAAAATCTTCAAGTGTATTTCGCATTCAAGCTACATCAAGTTTACACACTTGAAGCGCGCAAGTCGATTATATCATCCTAATCAAGTTCGCTTGAAGAATTGAATCATTTACTTGATTCATTCTTTACTTTATAAGGAACTCTTGAAGATAGTGAAGCATCCGTTGGGTGTGAAAGATCGTTGTTTGTGGTGGAGTGGTGAAGAGGCAATCCTACCCTTCAAGGACCAGTGGAAGACTTTGAGCAAAGACAATCCTACCTGTTCCTAGTTTTCGTTTGTGAAGCCATAGTCATTGGTGAAGGACAAGCAATTTTAGGAATCTTTGTAATGAGATACATCAAAGATCTCTAGTGAATTACCTCCAACATCACAGGAGAAGAGTGGGCTGACAGATTACACCACACGGAACCACTATAAAATCTGACTACTTACTTTCTGCATTTAAATTCTGCATTAAGTTTATTATACACATCAACCTACTGAATCTAGCAACTGAACTCACACACATACACTGCTGAGTATCTAATACTTAGTATCATATTTAACAACAAGTTTTAAGGCTTTATTTTTTGATATAAATCCATTTGCACAAATTCGAGAAACTCAACCTTCATGAGACTCATCGTGTATCAAAGAGAGCTCCGAGGTATTAGCAGACTATCAAGTATCGCAGGTCTTTGGTTGCTGAGTTTGTTAACTCCAAAAAGTTTTAAGTGTTAAGTTTATTCACCCCCCATCTAAACTTAACCAAAGCCTTTTCAAGGGACCAACAATTGGTATTGGAGCAGTGCTTCTGTTCTGAAGTAATCCTACTTGTTGTGCTTGTGAAAATACTTTGAAAAACCTTTTCAAATCACTGATTTTCAAAGACTTGCATCATGGATAACAACCAGTATGCTAGAACAATGTTGATGTGTTCTGCAGATCATTTTGATGAATATAAACGTCGTAGCAGGCTTATCTTGCGGCAACTCATGATGAAATGATGGATGTGCTCACAGATGGACCACTGGAGATTACAAAGTCAGTAACAGTGGGTGAAGAAAAATAGTACATTCAAAATCCTAAAAAGGAATGGACTGCTGAAGATAGAAAGAGACAAATTTGAACAACATTGCTATTGATATTATCTACAGAACTCTGGATAACAACATGTACATGAAAGTGAAAGATTGTAAAACAGCAAAAGAACTTTGGGACAAGCTACAGTTAATCTGTGAAGGCACTGATGAAATAAAGAAGAATAAGATCAGTGTGGCAAAGAAGAAGTTTCAAAAGTTTGAAATGAAACCTAATGAAACCATTGAACAAATGGAATCTAGGTTCAATGCAATTCTGGATGAACTCACCCTGCTGTGTGTTGTCTATTCAAAAGAAGAAATCAACACAAAAATCTTGGAAGCTTTACTGCCATGAGATGAATGGAAGATGAAGGTGTGACCATAGAAGAAATGAGAAGACTGCATGAAGAAGATACTTTCAAGTTGTTCCCAGATCTCAAGGCATATGAATTCAAAAAGAAGTTGTCACCTACCACTGAAAATGAAGAGCCAAAAACCACAGCACTGGCTGCTTCACATCAAGTAGAAGGATCAGAAGCTCAAGATGAATTACTGGATGAAATGCAAGAGCAAATAGCATTGCTGAGCAAGAAAATCAGGATGATGAAAGGTGGAAAAAGCTCACCTAGGAATTTCACAAAGAAATTCACTGAAAAGAAAAAGGAAGAAACAAAGAAAGACAATGATTTCTTGTGTTTCAATTGCAAGAAACCAGGACACTTCAGACCTGACTGTCCTGAATTAAAGCAGAAAAAGGAACCAGATTATCTTTGCTTTAACTGCAAGAAGCCTGGACATTTCAATCCAGATTGTCCAGATCTCCAAAAGAACAAGAGTCAACAAAGAAGACATGGCAAGAAGGTGACGGGACCTTTACTAGTGCTATTACAATCCTTAACCGGCAGTGTACCGGGTCAAATTGTAGCGTAATATGGTGAGTCATGTTTCGAATCCTCAGGGAAACGTGTGGTAATTCAGAGTGTGGTTAAACACCAAGAAGCTGTTATTAACTCAATCTAAGTCACAGTTTTTCCTTTTCCTTTTTAGTAACCGTAAAAACATAAATAAAATTAAAACAATAAATAAATGCATAAAACTAAAACAGATATATATGATACATAAATATATATATAAATATATATATATATATATATATATATATATATATATATATATATATATATATATATATATATATATATATATATATATATATAAGTACCAATACAATATATATGATATAAATACTAGTAGGATTATAAGAAACTAGCGAAGAATATGTCACTGAATCAGTATCTCTTTTTAGTAGATATAGATGTGCTTGATCTTTCCTTATTTTAAGGTTAATCAATTATATATAAACAGGTGTACTCCTAAGCTAGACAACTCCTCCTCACACGAGCGTATGAAATTTTCATATGTCAAAAGTCCTCTGTCCAATGTCATCCTCAAGCTCGGGAACTCCGTTTTGTCATACGGCCGGTATTTTGAGTATTGCTCAATTAAACAGATGATTTTAACGTGATAATATCTTGAGTCCAATTTTTAATAAGATTTGTTTTTCTAGGACAAATCTGCCCCCGGGTAGGAAATAGGATTCCGTTTGTCAGGCGGCGATTTTTACCCTCCGGTCTTTCTATTCGTGATCGCGTATCCTAACTTCTCTGGTCAGTTCATCATTAGGTTACGATTCTTGTTAAATCGAGTAGCTAATTCAATTTTAACTTTTCATTAAGCGTAAATAGAAAGAGATTCATTATAATCGATTTTCATTCAATTTTAACATAGTCATCATCTATTTCCCTAAAAAGATAAAACTAATTCAATTTCATATCTTGGCTAGATATAGAGTTAGCCTAATATCATTATAACTAATATTTAGATACTAATATAAATACACAAACATAAATACATTAAAAAGTTACCAGATTACAATTGTAGCGTCAGAGCCGTATTCTCCGGAAAAAAAACTCCTTTAGCAACAACGAGCCTTGATAATCCTTCTAAGTATTACACGAGACTTATACTACATTATTATTTCGGCAGAATGCCTTTTACGGTATTTACATAACTAGAAACTAGATTAAGAGAATATATATATATATATATATATATATATATATATATATATATATATATATATATATATATTGGTACATCTCCCAACAGCCTGCATATGAGCTGTATTTATAGGCCAAGGTAGTAGGCAGCGCGCAGCCGGGCATGCACCAGCGCTGGGCGGTCAAGCAGTGAAGATTCTTTGGTGTCGAGCCCACATGTCGATTGCAGAGAGATTTCGGCTCGGGCGGACATTGAAAAATATCCGTCTTGGTTTTCTCTTGTTTCGATCTTAATTCTTGATTTTTCATCACACGCACACTCAAGCGAGTCAAAAAACACGAGCCACGATAATTTCGACCACAAAACTATAAGTTTTACTAAAATTATAACGATAATATCTATTTATAACGATTTAGATTTTTATGAGTTTTTAGATATATTTTTATAGAATTTATACGATATTATCGTAAATACGATATAAAAAGTCATATAATATAGTTATATTTTTATCATACATCAACCACTCCCCACTTAGCTTTTGATCGTCCTCGAGCAAAATAAGCGATAATATATAAAATGTTATAATACAAATAATATAGTTCTTCTAGACTAAATTTCTAACTTAGTAACGTATGCTGTCAATATTATAATTATATTAATTTTATCTATCTAAGATTATTAAAAAGATAAAAAGTGTGTATAACTTAATAAATTCGTTATAAAATATTATCTAAATGAAATTCTACATGAATTACTTAATAAATATAAAATAAAATATTTAGAATAACTTTGTAATCGCCACTATATGAAATTTCGGAATCAAGGACTAAGTCAAGTAGTTGGCAAAATGGCTTATAACGTTCAGGCTCAGGGTGTTTGGCTAATCGAAAGGATAACAAAGGAAAATCAAAAGAAATAAAAGCAAGCCGTATGTACTTACACCTTCAACTTTTGATCAAAAGTATCTTGATCAGTAACATCCTGACACTGTTTTCAAAATTTAATTCTAATGACCATATTTTTTCATTTTTCCCCTTTTTTTAATACACAAACATATCCGAACTCATTGCCAGAATCGACTATCTTTCAAGCGGCATGAGGTGAGAATGAATACATCAGCACCTAACTATTCCAACTTTTTCTTTTTCTAGAGAATAACAATATTTGATAAAAGATTGCCTTCCGAATAATATTTATTCCAATCTCAGCATATACCACTATTGAATTTCAATGTCGTCACCGCTATCCATAAGCACATACTAAACTTATGGATTTCAAGGAAATGTAGACCATTTTAAGTTAAGGGTCGGTTATATCTAGTTAATCATAATGGCTAATTTCGAGTGAGGTCTTGATCACTCTACAAGGCTGATGTGGGGACAAAAATTGGAAATTACGTTCGGGTAGGCTTATTTGGCCATAGTTAGTCAAAGTAATGCCAAAAATCTCATCATTCCTAATCCGATTCCAAATTCATACTTGTCTTGAAAAGAAAATCATTCTAAAATTTTATTACAATTATAAGTAACTTTTTGTCTAATTTCAAAAAAATAATATTTCATACTATTTATCTAGGTATACATACTTAAAATCTTGATAAAAATCTAAAATAGATATAAATAATATAGAAATAATATATCGAGATTACTTTACTTAGTTAAAAAAATTTATTCTATCCAAATATACTATCCATATTATAATAATTATATATTATTTCGATTATTTCCTTAAGAATAATTAAACTAAGTGTTTAAGCATTTGATATATTAAATTCAATTTATTTACTAACCAATCTCTACTCCCCACTTACGATTTGGCATCGTCCCGATGTCTAATGGGTAGTAAACATTTGGTTTAGAAAATAAAATGAATTTTATAACGGTTAAATATTTTACGTGTCATACAGACGAGCGTTTATATAATATAGCATAAAGGCAAAACATAGTAAAACAACACACAAATATATTACAAAATTAAAAGAAAGTACAAGTTAACTACTAAAATACTACTTTAAACTAGAAAAACTGAAACTAAGTTAATTTATTCTTTCTTAAACTAACTTACTCTTACTTAACTCAACTTACTTCTTCGTCATAAAACATCTAAATTTTTTATTTTTTATTTTTTGAAAAAAACATAAAACTTAATCTAATTCTACTCCTATCATTCTTAAATCTTCAAGATTTCTATAATAACAGTCCATCAACCTAATTCCTAGAAATGATGCATTTGAATTCTCTCTTTGTTGTCCATCGGGATTTTCGGATAACCACCTAGTCGTTCCCATCTTAATTACCTTCAAACATTCATCCTGGGATTTGGTTGTGCTGTCTCCACATTTTCCATTATGTTCACTTTTTTCACAGATTCTACATCTCATTAGAAATCTTGCCCTTCTCTTTATAGCACTACTCGATTTTCCATTACAAAGATCTCTTTCTCTGATTTCGCTTATCAGCTCCTTATTTAAATTAAAAACTAAGGCTTCTATTCTAAAGGCAACATCTTTATCTAAACCTAATTTTAAAAGTAAAATAAAAACTTCTATTCTATCTATAAAAGGCATTCCAGTTCTTTAACGTCTATCCGGTAAAAGACGAAACTAATTAAATTGTATATTAAAAAGTGAATTAAAAAGATAGTACCCGTAATCGGCTGAGTTTAGAATTCCGCTTCCTTAATCATCTTGGAGGGTCGTTAAGCAATAATATTTCTTCTGCTTTTGCACCCTTCGGTTTCCACAAAAGCTTTACCCTGTGACCATTGGCTATGAAAGTTGTTTTTCCATCGTTAGTTCTACATGACTCGGACTTATAGACTTTAGTTATGTCATATGGACTGTCCATCTTGATTTAAGTTTACTCGAAATAACTTTAAACGTGAATTGTATAAGAGTAATCGATCACCTACATGGAACTCACGGCGATAGATTTTCTTGTCATGGAAAGCTTTCGTACGTTCCTTCTAGATTCGAGCATTTTCATAAGCATCGAGGCGAAATTCTTCTAGTTCATTTAATCAAGTAATCTATGATCACCGGATGACTTTTGGATCAAAGTTTAGAAATTTAATAGCCCAGAAAGCTCGGTGTTCTAATTCAACTGTGAGATGACAAGATTTACCAAAAACTAATTTATAAGGGGAACAACCAATCGGTGTTTTAAAGGCTGTTCTATATGCCCATAATGCATCATCTAGTCTTTCGCTTGATTTTTACGATTTGAGTCCACTGTTTTCTCCACGATCCTTTTGATTTCTCTATTAGACACCTCTACCTGTCCACTAGTTTGCGGATGATAGGGTGTTCCAAGTTTATGAGTTACACCATACTTTCCAATTATCTTAGTAAATGGTCGGTCAAAAAAGTGTGATCCTCTATCACTAATGATAGCCCTTGGAATGCCATATCTTCTAAATATATTCTTTTTAAGGAACCTTAGCACAACCTTGGTATCATTAGTGGGAAGAGCTTCAGCTTCTACCCATTTCGAAACATAATCAACCATTACTAAAATAAATATTTTTCCAAAAGATATAGGGAAAGGTCCCATGAAATCTATGCCCCATACATCAAATAACTCACATTCTAAGATCGGTTGCATAGGCATTTCATGTTTTTTAGATATGTTTCCTCATTTTTGACATGATTCACATGATTTTGCATATTTGTATGCATCTTTATATAGTGTAGGCCAATAAAAACCACATTGTAAAACTTTGAAAGAAGCTTTCCATCCTCCATGATGACCTCCTGCCTCACGATCATGAAAAACGATAAAATACTTAAAATTTCACCATCAGGCACACATTTTCTGATTATCCCATCCGAACATTTACGGAAAAGGTCTGGTTCTTCCCAGTAATAAAATTTCAAGTCATAAAAGAACTTCTTTTTCTGCTGCCAAGTCCAGTGAGACGGAATGTAATTACAGGTAAGGTAATTCACAATATTCGCAAACCATGGTGAATTTTCCTTTGATGGTTTTCTATTTTTTAATAATTGCATGGTTGAGGGATTATCGATTCTAAAAAGTTGTTCATCTGGAAAGGAATCTCGTATTTCATTTCCTATTCCCTTATCTTTCTCCATTCTACTTAGATGATCTGCCTGAAGGATGCAGGATCTTAGATCTAAACGAGTTAGATCTACGCGCAGCGGATGGATCACGACTTATACATCACAATACATAATTAAAGGACTTAAATTACTACAAGGGGTTAAGAAAAACATACCAATAGTAAGGAAGAAAAGCTTTAATCTTAGGATGAGAAGCCTTGATCTTCCAATGTGTTCTCCAAACGGTGGTTGGTGGACACCGATTCTTGGAATTGGAACCTCCTTGATATGCAACCGAGAAAAACCCCAAGTTTTTCGCCAACCGGGTGGAGCTAAGGATCGAACTCCTTAGCCTTTTTTCTTTAAGAATTTTGTGGCTTTCTCTTCACCTAGGGATCGGGGAGAACTCTCTTTTTATAGGCAAAATTCAAGAGAGAAAACCTACACCCAATCGGTTTAACAAAATAAAAGAGATAATTCTAATTATTATTATCCAATAAAAATAAGAGATAATTACAATCTTATAATAAGAAAATATAATTATCCTTATAGTTAAGAGATAAATAATAAATAAATTATTTTCTTTTATTTATCCAATTAATTATTTAACATATAAATAACTAATTACACAATATGTCATTATCCAAGAAAACTAATTTCTTGGAAAATCCAAGACATATTGGCGCCACACTAAGCCCACCCGGCCCACATAAAATGTCTTTTTTGTGTATTATATTATTTAGCCCAACTAAATAATATCCATGCATATCAATTAATTAGCCCAGCCAATTAATTATCACTGAGGCCCAAACAAGAAGAATATCATTCCGAATTACAAAAGCCACATCGGGGACCATGGACCTATAACCAGTAGCTCCAATAATTAAATATAATATTCATCGAACAGAATAAATATATATAATTATTAATTCCGAGATTACGCCACCATAAACCCGAAACTGAACTCTACCAATTATAGATATATACTTATACTCAACCCATAGAGTGAATAAGCGTCCATTGATATAATCAATACATACGGATTAACCCTCCATAGACTATCCATTCTGAGTGGGAAGTCTCCGTGAACCCGACTCAAAATATCTTATCCTTATTTACCATTAACCCCCTGATGATCAATTAGTATGCATATCTGACTAGTAGCTAATTAGTCAAATGCGAAACTCCCGGATCGATCACTTTCTAAGGGCTAACAAATAAGGGACTATCTCTACTTCCCGCAGGAAGGAATGGATTCCATGTCTGTGAAAATCGAACTACTCACTCATCGAGGAGATAGTGCCAATGAGAAGTGGCTTGGAACACATATTTAAGTGAACCGTAACTAACACATCAAACACTACCCCGAGACAAGCAAAGACTCGTGATCACCTCGGGATTAAGGTTGATCCATATATGATCATCTAATGATTTAATAAGATTCCTCGATTACGGAATTATACCGAGAAATACAGATTAAATCGGTCCAGTCCTATATGAATGCCATCATATATAAATGCCCCACGTAGGTACCCTTTACCGATAGTCCGGATAAAACTATCACACCCTAAGGTGTTCTGGGCGCATTATTGGTGTTTTAATCAAGAGACCCTAAACTCTGATTAAGTTCACCACGGACTAACAATTTAAGCATATCTCCACTAACTCAATCCTCACGTGTAATCCATACACTGAGTTAAGTGGTTATTGTTGGTCCCAGAGAAGGGTGAAACTATAGTCAGAGGGGGGGTGAATGACTATAGTGGAGTTTCAAAAAAATTTCTTTTATTTAAAAGCTTTTGGGCAGCGGATAAGTCCCTTCTTACTATGTTGTTTTCAAATCAGTTTACACAATCACAGAAATAAGTTATGGTGTAGGCAAATTAAATAAATGTTGTAAAGTAAATTGCATAAATTAAATTGACACAAGGCTTATAGTGGTTCATGGTGGTGTAATCCCTTAATCCACTCTTCTCCTGTGATGATCGGAGGAATTCACTATTGTTTTCGCAGATACAATAGTATGATTGTCCTTGGCTTCCCAAGCTTCACAATCTACAAGACTATCACTCCTTGACTGCAACAGCTTCAGTGATTCATCTCTCTATCTTCTGCTCTTTGAGATCAAAATCTTTCAACAGCTATCACAGGTTCAACTCCTTCTCAGATTGCCTCTGATTCAATTGTTTTACTTTGATGAGAATGTGATTCACAAACTTGCTTGATCAATCTCAAGTCTTTGAGTATGACTTTGTAGCTCGATCTCCGAGTTGATAACTAGATGTGTCTTTTTAAGTTCAGAGAGAAGGATTTTCAAATTGACAGGGTTTTTGCTTGATTTTTCTCTTCCAATAATTCCACACACACTTTTCTCTGTCTGTCAAAGCCTTCTATTTATAGCCTTGAATAACCTTGATTTCAAAATTCCGTCCGTTGGCTATATTGATGAGGGAATAATTCTTGATTCCCCCTTAATTGCATTCTCCTTGATTTCAGTGATCGGTTTCTTTCTTCAATCATACAGTAGAAACTCCGTCCTTGATTGATCCTCTAATGATTGTGCATTTAATGCACGATCTTTTGAATCTTCAACATATATTAAATCTGATCTGGTAAGTGTTCCTTCGCCGTTTTCAGAACGGTCGAGCGATCCTTCTGACTTAGCCGATTTAGATCTTCCTTCACCGTTTTGTCTTCACTCAGCCGAAAGTCAGTTTACTTTTCCGATTCACAGTTTTCTTCTATGATTCAGTTGAAAGAGAATCTTTGTAATTCACTGATCTTAGATTGGGGTGAGATCAGTGTACACCATATTCGAATATTAAAGTACATCACTTGTAGTATAACTTAGACTTGTCCAAGGTCATCACAGACTTCCTTGGTTACAAGTCAGACCTTTAATGTCTCCATTGCTTCTCTCTTTGGTGCTTGGTCGGCTTCACTCTGCCGAATATCTGCTTTTGCTTTGCCGTCCTACCAACTAGTACAATACTTGTCTGACTCAACTTATACAACATGTCAGACTCTAAGTAAAGACTTATACAAAGAATTCTAACTTATTTCAGGCTTGTTATAACAGCTAGTATGGCCATCATCAAAACATAATAAAATGTTCCTAACAATTTCCCCCTTTTTGATGAGGCCAAAACCCTCATAAGCCTGAACATAAGTAATCGAAATAATAGAACAATAATTCAACAGTTTTTATTCATTCATCATAGGGCAATAAGATCAAAAAACTTTATTCAAAGGTTACAAACTACAATTTGCTTAATTCAGCCTTGTACCTCTTGAACTTTGTAGTCTGAACCTCTTCAATGTCTTTCCAATCAATTTCTGGAAACTTCCACTTCCAATATGCCATAGCTGTGTATTCAGATACACCTTGAAAGACTCTTTTGGCAAAGAGTATGTTGAAATCGGCATGGTCTCATTTGCCTTAGGTTCTCCAAAGTGTTTTTCAAGTCTTTCCCTAGCCTCAGCAATATGTGAATCTGTAAACTTGAGGCTTTTGTAGAGACTCCACTACTCCTGTTTCTCCATTCTTCCCATAGGATTGAAGAATTTTGCCATATATTTGAATTCTTCTTGTTGTTCAGCTGGCAAATCTTCTGGTCCTTTTGCAGATAGTGGTATGGCTGAGCTTGGTTTGTTGTTGGTTTGTTTGAGAAGTGCAAACTATCTTTTGACTTCATTGTAGAGTTTGGCCATATCAGTTCTCATCCTTTCATCCTGATAGATTAGCCAATCAGCCCAAGCTTCATCTTGTGAGGAGTGAGGATAAAGTCCTTCCTGTACTCTGAAAAATTCTCTTACATGGTCCAGTACATCTGCATCATATTTTGCTTTGCTTTGGTGACCAGTGTAAGTTCTGTGTTCCCCAGTATGTCTGGAGCTGCTGCTGCTTCTGCTGGTGTTTCCTCTGGTGCTGCGTCTATGTTGATTAGCTGATCCTCTTTGCTGACTAGATCCAAGCCTTTGCTGTCTGCCGGATCTGTCTCTATCATCATCTTTTCTTTGCATAGGAAGATGAAATCCAATGCAGGGTTTCTTTAGGGCCTTTTCTCTTTCTTCTCTGACCCTTCTTTGCTGTTCTTCTGCTTCATTTCTGATTCTTATTTCTCTGTCTCTTGCTCTCGGTTGTTCTTGATGAAATTTGGGAGTCTCGATTGTTGATCCTTGAGTTCAGGCTTATCCCGATTTCCCCTTTTGGCAAAGATCATCCCTTTCTTTGGAGTAAGATGCTATTTGTGGCCTCTGCCGTGCCGATCAGAGAGTCAAGCTTTGATTCAATAGATGTGAATCTGTGGTGATGATCATTCAGTTTCTCATTCACACAACGAAGTTTAGTGCCAAAGGCCACTGCCATTGATTCATTTTCTTGGGAAATATGCTGTCTGAGCCCTGCAAGATTGTTGGTGATATTGATATTAAGCTGCTTCATCAGATTTCCCTGTTGTTGAACCACAATGTTTTGTGCATCAATGTACTCTGCAATGACCTGAAACTTGTGTTCAATGGAGGAGCTTTTGTCATTAAATGCTGAAGTCATGGATCTGAGATACATGGCTTACTGCTCCAATTCTTCAGCCAGCAGGTCTGCCGCTTTCTCAAAATTTTATTGGTAATGCCAGTGGCCAGTTGAGAGAGTTTGTGCCTTATTTCAGCTGGTTCTGGATCTGTTTGCTGTCCCTTGTCTTGATGTTGAGTGACATCAGCTCCAATTTCCAAATTGTCAAGAATTTGGGTAGATGTGTATGCTGGAGTTGCTTGAGCTGCAGTTTCCCCTATCTCTGTGCCGGGGGTTGCTTTGACTGGTGTGGCAGTAGCTGAACCAGTGTCCACAATGTGTGTGTTGTCAGTTGGAACATTCACAGTCAGTGGTTGAGTGGCTGTCTTTGGCGGAGTTGAGGACTTGTTGGATGCTTGTGGTTTCAAGAATGTACGGAGAAGAGTTGTATCATCAATTGCATCTGGTGCAGGAGCATCCTCTTCTCTGTCTTTACCAAAATCAACATCATTATCATCATTATCATCATGATCATCATCATGATCATGATCATCATCATGTTCATCATCTTCCCCATCGTCTGAGTCATCACTCTGTCTCCCAGAGGCCTGGGGCAGTTTTGTCTTGGCTGCATCAACCAAGTCCCATAGAGGTGATTTATCAAGTACACCTACCAGAGTTGTGATTCTCAAAAAATTAAATAGCCATGCTTCTTCAGCAAGCATGCGGTCTGAGTCTTGAAGTTGTTTTCTGGAATCCCCCTCCTTCAACTCAAGATAATCTGCAATTCGATCATCTATATCGTTTTGCACAATTGTGTAGCTTTCTTCCGGAGATGCCTCATCATCTCCAAAGATCTTCCCTATTAGGATGTTGGTCATCCTCACTGTCATTCTCTTCTTCCTGTTGCTCCACCTCAGTTTCAGAATCCTCTTCCTCTTTATCTTCATCAATTAATTTTCCAAAGTCTGTCTTGTCCAGATTTCGCTGAACCTTTTGCTTCTTTCTTTGACTGGTAGTGATTTGTGTGGATTTCTTCCTTTTTCCGTCTCCTGTCTTCTTTTGTTGTTTAATATAGGTAAACATGACTTTGGATTCATGCAGTTTGTGGAGTTGAACAGTAGGGACTTTAAGACATTGCATTAGATAGTGTAACTTTTTCACCCAGAATTGGCCTTTCTTTGTCTTTCCCTCTTTTATCCCCTTATTTTCCGCTTTTACTTCCCCTTGGATTTGCTCTTTGATTCGTAGGAAGAAGTATTTTGCCCAATTGAATTGTAGATTGTTGTAAATGATTCCCATTAGCCGCATTCTAATTTCTGTCATGGCATTATTTGCGCCCAACTTTCCTTCAATGGTTTTGCCAATTAGGGCACTAAATTCATTGAATGGTTTCTTGATCTGAGATCTCAGACGAGCTTGACTTTTGTAGATCCTGGGTTTGCCGTTTTGGCGATAGTTGCCCAGAAATCATCCAGGTTTTGTGATACCAATGTTACTTTTGCTTGACCTTTATTTGAAAGTTTGAGATGTTTTCGAATTACCTTTTCTGTAATCACCACTTCTTTGCCGTTGAGAGATGCAACGATCTTGTCCGCTTCCCACTCGTCACAATCTTCAGCAAAGAGCCCAGATACGTATTTTGCAGATTTCCAGAAGGATATGAGATTTTCATAGCACACCTCGGTTATTGGAGGATTGAGAAAGGTTGATAAATTTAGATTTTCACAGCCTGCTGCCAATCGTTTGGCATGCTCGTCATTTCCGCACAGTTTCAGGTAGTGTTCTGCTTGGAAGAATGAACCAGTGGCAATCGATTTTTCATACCCAGCTTGGGTGATTGAGGAAGATGATGCCATTGTTGAAGAGGAGAGGGGGTTTGAAAATGAACTTGAGTTTGCAATAGAGAGAAACAATAGTAGGGTTTGTAATTTGCAAGAGAGCGTAAAGATTTCTGAAAATCTTTGAGTCTGGTTTATATAGTGTGATTTGGGTAGTGTGAACGTGGTTTGAATATTGAAGGATTTTGTGACATCATGGCGTGATTTTGTGTATGTGAATTGCGATATTCGAGCGTAATGTGGGAGTGGTTTGAGGTAAGTAATGATAGAGCCCGGGAATCGAGGAGTTTACAATTCAAAAAATAATATAATTACCTCCATGATCATAAATTGATCTCCACGTGTGTAATCTTTCACAGAATAATCCTCCATAATTTCCTTATTCTCCACGTGTAATCAGAATTGATTTTGTTCACACTTTTAATTTATCCAAGTCTTTATTTCGGTGAAGTGCCTTGGCTGGTCACTTAGCTGATCAAATGAGTTCTTCACTTAGCTGATCAAATGAGTTCTCCATTTAACTGTTCCTAACAATCAGTTAAGTTACCTTTACTAGATACCAGTGCCTTACCTGCTACACCTCATGTAACGGCAAAGGTTGTACCAGTTGATGAAGTCACTTAGCCGATTACTCCAGTTGGCCGCTCCTTGATACTTAGTCAATTTCAATCATTCCTAACTCGATTCTCAACATACTAAATCTTTCATAATCGAGTGGTTTAGTGAAGATGTCGGCGATTGATCTTGGTAGGTATGTATTTTATGATGACATCTCCTTTTCAACATGGTCTCTCGATAAAATGGTGTCTCACATCAATGTGTTTTGTTCTCGAATGCAATCTTTGGATTTTCAGTAATAGATATTGCACTTGTGTTATCACACATGATTGGAATTGTTTTCTCTTCCATTCCATAGTCCCTTAGCTGTTGCCTTATCCAAAGTATTTTGAGCACACAGCTACTACCTGCCGCTATATATTCTCGTCAATTTGTTGTTGTAGATATTGAGTTTTGCTTTTTGCTGAACCAAGAGACTAGTCTGGTTTCTAGCATTTGACATGTTCCAGAGGTGCTTTTTCTATCTATTTTGCATCCAGCATAGTCAGAGTCTGAATATGATATCAATTTAAATCCTCCATCTTTTGGATACCAAATTCCAACATTTATAGTGTTTTTCAAGTATTTGATTTTCCTTTTGGCTACTAGAAGATGTGATTCTTTTGGTTGAGTTTGAAATCTTGCACACATTCCTACTGCAAATGCTATATCAGGTCTGCTTGCAGTTAAGTATAATAAGGATCCAATGATTCCTCTATACATTTTCTGATCAACATCCTTTCCTGCTTCATCTTTTCCAAGTATGACTCTGGCACACATTGGTGTGTCAACTGTGCCACTTGTATCCATCCCATACTTGTGTATCAAATCTCTTGTGTACTTGGCTTGACTAATGAAAATGCCATCCTTCATTTTCTTTACTTGAAGGCCAAGGAAATAGTTTAATTCTCCCATCATGCTCATCTGAAATTTGCTCTTCATCAGGTTTGTAAATTTCTCACAAAGCTTTTCATCCTCTGATCCAAAGATTATATCATCAACATAGATTTGTACCAGCAATGTGCTTGCTCCTTCCTCTAGTTTGAATATAGTCTTGTCAATAGTTCCCTTGTTGAATCCATTCTTGATCAGAAATTGTGATAGTGTTTCATACCAGGCTCTAGGTGCCTGTTTGAGGCCATAGAGGGCTTTCTTGAGTTTGTATACTTTGTCTTCTTTTCCTTTGATTTGAAATCCAGGAGGTTGTTCTACATAAACTTCTTATTCCAAAAGTCCATTTATGAATGCACTCTTGACATCCATTTGATAGACTTTGAAGTCTTTGTATGCAAACAAAAGCTAGAAAGAGTCGATTGCTTCCAATCTTTGCTCTTTGGTGCAAATGTTTCATCATAATCTATTCTTACGCTTGAGAATAGCCTTTTGCAAGTAGCCTTGCTTTGTTTCTCGACAACAGTTCCTTGCTCATCCATCTTATTCACGAATACCCATTTTGCACCAATGATGTTGGCCATATATCAGTGTCATCAACAAGTTCCCGGACTTCATTTATTTCAAATTCATTTAGTTCTTCTTGCATTGCTGTGATCCAGTCTGCACTTTGGATTGCATCATCTATGGTCTTGGGTTCCACTTGTGATAGAAAGCAAGTTAGCATGTGCTCCAGTTGTCTTCTGGTTCTAACTCATGTGTGAATATCTCCAATAACTTGTTCTTCAGGATGGTCTCTTAGCCAATTTAGATCTGGTTGAAGTTGTTCTT
Source organism: Gentiana macrophylla (assembly GCA_026214975.1). Taxonomy (NCBI): domain Eukaryota; kingdom Viridiplantae; phylum Streptophyta; class Magnoliopsida; order Gentianales; family Gentianaceae; genus Gentiana; species Gentiana macrophylla. Next base: position 48,784,173 of record CM047813.1, read on the forward strand.
CACTTGGTACTTCCATACCTTCATGCTGAGCATGAACTTCAACTTCAGGTGCTTCTTCTGTTGTATTGATATGTGGCTCCTCTTGATTTTCAAAGAGATGATTCAGGATAGTAGCTGGTATGGTTGCATTTGTATAGATTTCCTTCTGTGCTGCTTTCTCTTCTTGGTCTTGAAGATCTTCACCATTTGTATTTGGTTCATCAAAAACCACATGTATTGATTCTTCAATCACCAATGTTCTTTTATTGAGTACTCTGAATGCTTTCTTTGGTGTCGAGTATCCCATGAAGATTGCTTCATCGCCTTCTCATCAAAGGTATGCAGCTGGTTCCTGTTTAAGACAAAACATTTTGATCCAAACATATGAAAATATGAGATATTGGGTTTTCTACCATTCCATATTTCATATGGAGTCTTTCCATGATATCTGTTGATGATTGATCTGTTGTTTGTATGACATGTTGTGTTTGCTGCTTCAGCCCAAAATCTCTTTGGCAAGCATGCTTCATCAATCATTGTTCTAACTGATTCTTTGAGAGTTCTGTTTCTTCTTTCTGCTACACCATTTTGTTGTGGAGTTCCTGCTGCAGATAGTTGATGTAGTACTCCATTTTCTTCTGATGAGGTTTCGATGATTTCATTTAGAAATTCGGTGCCTCATGTCGATCGATCTTTATGATCTTTAGTTCTTTCTCATTTTGGAGTCTTCTCAAGCCAAATCTGGCGCTTTTTGAGTGTCTCTTTCTTCTTGTTCATAAAATGGTCCAGTGTACTTTGAGAAGTCATCCACCACTACAAGTGGTGTATTTATTACCACTCACACTTACTAGTGTGACTGGTCCAAACAGTCCATGTGTAATGGATGTAGAACTCTTGTTGTAGATTGATAAGGCTTTGACTTGAATGAACTTTTGATCTGTTTTCCTTTCTGACATGCATCACATAGACTTTCTTTCTTGAATGTTATCTCTGGCAAACCTTCAACTAACTTGTTCTTTGATAGTTTGTTGATGGTCTTGAAATTCAGATGATTTAATCTTCTGTGCCAAATCCAGCATGTAGATTGTTTGTTTTTGACCGTGAGACATGTTTTCGCCTTGGTCGTTTCTCCATCCACAACATACATGTTGTCTTGTCTTCTACCTGCAAGAACCATTGTGTTGGTTTGGTGTGAATCACTTTGCATCCTTCTTTGTTGAAGTGCACATTGTAGCCTTTGCACAAAATTGACTGATGCTCATCATATTGAAATTTAGTCCCTTGACATATGCCACATTTTGAATCTTCAAATTGTTCTTGAGTATTATGCCTTCCCCCTTAATCTTACCAGGGTTTTCTTTGCCTCCAAATGTGACTTTGGGTCCATCAAAAGCCTTGAAGTCAGTGAGCCATTTCTTGTTTCATGTCATGTGTCTGGAACATCCACTGTCTATGTACCAGACATCCTACAAAACAGATTAATTAAGTTTGGGTCCATACCTGTTAGCAATCATGCCTCCCATACCAAGTGTGTATCCGAAAGGTCTTCTTTTTGGATAATTGAAGTCATCAACTTCATATGTATAAGGCATGGCAGAATAGATTCTAATATTTTTGCTGAAGGTATTCTGATACTTTTCTCCACCTTTTGGTGCATTTATATCCTTCTTCACTTTCCAATATGCAGTAGGAAACCTTTCTTGTTTCAAGTGGCTAGGAACAGATTGGTTTTTCTTAATCACATGATGCATTTTGTGGAATGGTTTCCTCTTGTATTTTGGAGGTGCAACATTCCAATCATCCTCTGAAGGGTAAAGTCTGCCTTTACATTTCAGATGGCTGTTGTTCTTGATTGACTGGAATGAGGATTTAGTCTGCTGTTTCACTACACTAGGTTTTGACTTCACCGGACAGGATGATCTGTTGGAACTATGGTCTGTCCTTTTCTAAATTTTGATCCATTAATGGTCATGAATTTAGAATTGTGTTGACCATTATTCCTACTTTCATCCTGACTGTTGTAGCCAAGACCAGATCTGGATCCAAACCTTTTGAGGGTTTGTAAGTGGTGCTTTTAGTGGTGCAGTGGTTACCTTTCTTGGTGAGAGATTTTCTTAAGCGATCTGTCAATAATGGATGTATGATCATCGCTTTTTGTTGATCATTTAAGTAGGTCTCTTACTAGTTAATTCAACTTTTGCTTTATCCATTTTTTTTAATCTCTTATTTTCTTTTCTTAGATCCTTGCATTCCTTTTCCGAATTTCATGATTCTTTTCAATTTCATCAAATTTAGTCATGAGATTTTGGACTAGGTCTCATTGTATCTAATGGGAGAGCGTAAGATTGTGCAAAGGTCGAGATGTGGATGTATTAGATGAAGAGTAAGAGCTAGATGATACCTCATATTCATCTGATTCTTTAGCCATTAGACATAGGCTTGTTTCTTCAGTGTCTGAACTATCACTTTCATCTTCATCCAATTCTTCGGTCATGAGGCATATGCATGCTTTCTCTTTTTTTGAGCTGTCTTCTTCATCACTATCATCTGAATCATTATCAGATGATTCTTCATTCTTCTCACTGCTGGATTCTGCCTTGAGTGCCTTCTTGCTTTTTCTCTTTTCAAATGCTTTGTATTTCTTCTTTTCATCATCTTTGTCATTTTCTTCAGGACAATCTGCCTTGAAGTGACATTTCTTGTTGCAGTTGAAGCATCTGTATTCATCATCTTTCTTCTTCATGTCTCTATCTGAGCTTGACCTCTTGTTTGATGATGAATTCCTTTGAAGGGAATCTTTTTGCTAAACCTGTCAAAGCGTTTAACCAATAAAGCTACCTGTTCTTAAAGTTCATGTGTTTCTTTGCTGATGTAATCGGCAAAGTTACTTTCTTTGGGTGTGCAAACGGATGCGGTGAGTTTTGTGTTTCGCGCGGAGCATCATCTTCACCGTTCAATTCGAATTCATGAGCTTTTAATTGAGACATCGATTGTCGAGTGTCGGTGCTTGCAAGATTTGTTGTTCTTACGACATCGATGTTATGATCTTCCATCTTTCGTAGTCCTCTCAAGATCTTCAAGCATACTTCTTTTTGGGGATATGTGTGTCCAAGTCATTGCGATTCATTGATGATGCTTGAGAATATGTTGTCCATTTGATCTATGGATTCACGGTCTTCATTTTGAAGTTTTCAAACTTCTGTTTTTGCAATGAGATAATTTATTTTCTTTAACTACTTGAGATCCTTCATTTATCAATGATAGCTTGTCCCACATCTCCTTTCTTTGTTTTTGCGTCTTTGATTCTCATGAACATATTGCTATCTAGGGTCTTCAAGATCATGTCTTTTGCAACAAAGTCCAGGTTTGCTCTTCTCCCGTCATCCTTGGTCCAATCCTTTTTAGGTTTGTCAATTTCCTTTCCTTGATCTCGCTCTCGTGCCTACCACAGTAGTGATTGTGATTGGTCCATCATTAATTACATCCAAACATTTCTTCATGAGTTCTTTGCAAGATGAGATAGCATTCTTATTTTATATTCATCAAAATTATTAACATTAAAAACAGGTACTTTTGACAAGAAGTTTGAGGAATCCATCAGTGCAAATGAAGATATAAATGTAAATGTATATGTGATCTCCTTGTTACCAGAAATTAGATCTGAACAGGTTCTGATACTAAGAACACTGCTCTGCTACCAATTGTTGGTCCCAGAGAAGGGTCAAACTATAGTCAGAGGGGGGGGGGGGTGAATGACTATAGTGGAGTTTCAAAAACTTTTCTTTTATTTAAAAGCTTTTTACTATGTTGTTTTCAAATCAGTTTAGACAATCACAGAAATAAGTTATGGTGTAGGCAAATTAAATAAATGTTGTAAAGTAAATTGCAGAAATTAAATTGACACAAGGCTTATAGTGGTTCAGGGTGGTGTAATCCCTTAATCCACTCTTCTCCTGTGATGATCGGAGGAATTAACTATTGTTTTTATAGATACAATAGTATGATTGTCCTTGGCTTCCCAAGCTTCACAATCTACAAGAATATCACTCCTTGACTCGCAATGACTGCACAAAGTGATTCATCTCCTTTCTTTGCTCCTTGAGATCAAAATCTTTCAACAGCTATCGCAGGTTCAACTTCTTCTCAAATTGCCTCTGATTCAGTTGTTTTACTTTGATGAGAATGTGATTCACAAACTTTCTTGATTAATCTCAGTGCTGAGTATGACTTTGTAGCTTTGATGTCTGAGTTGATAACTAGATGTGTCTTTCTAAGTTCAGAGAGAAGGCTTTTCAAATTGACAGGGTTTTTGCTTGATTTTTCTCTTCCAATAATTCCACACACACTTTTCTTTGTCTGTCAAAGCCTTCTATTTATAGCCTTGAATAACCTTAATTTCAAAATTCCGTCCGTTGGCTATATTGATGAGGGAATAATTCTTGATTCCCCCTTAATTGCATTCTCCTTGATTTCAGTGATCGGTTTCTTTCTTCAATCGTACTGCAGAAACTCCGTCCTTGATTGATCCTCTAATGATTGTGCATTTAATGCATGATCTTTTGAATCTTCAACGTATATTAAATCTGATCTGGTAAGTGTTCCTTCACCGTTTTCAGAACGGTCGAGCGATCCTTCTGACTTAGCCGATTTAGATCTTCCTTCACCGTTTTGTCTTCAATCAGCCGAAAGTCAGTTTACTTTGCCGATTCACAGTTTTCTTCTTTGTTTCAGTTGAAGGAGAATCTTTGTACTTCATTGATCTTAGATTGGGGTGAGAATAGTGTACACCATATTCGAATATTAATGTACATCACTTGTAGTATAACTTAGACTTGTCCAAGGTCATCACAGACTTCCTTGGTTACAAGTCAGACCTTTAATGTCTGCATTGCTTCTCTGCTGGTGTTTGGCTGGCTTCACTCTACCGAATATCTATTTTTTGCTTTGCAGTCCTACCAACTAGTACAATACTTGTCTGACTCAACTTATACAACATGTCAGACTCTAAGTAAAGACTTATACAGAGAATTCTAACTTATTTCAGGCTTGCTATAACATCTAGTATGGCCATCATCAAAACATAATAAAATGTTCCTAACAGTTACATACAGATTTACTTAGGGTTTGCAGCAGTGTATTACTTTACAAGCACAAAGCAAGTAATAAGGTGAGATAAATTATGTCATCCATTAAAAACAATTACACAAATTGTCTTTCGGGCACTACACCTAACAATCTCCCACTTGCACGAAATGACAAGCAACGATTGTTTTTTAGAGCACACCCTTTCTCATCTTATTCACAACACTCTCCCACTTGCTCTAAAAGTAGATGAGACATATCCATCAATGCCGGTCCTCTCTCTCAATATGCTTTTGACTTCTTGTGACTGAGAAGATCCTTCTAAGCTATCTCTTCACTATTTTCACAATGAAGTGATATCGGCTTATCAGACTTGGAATTACTCCCAGACCAAAAAAGAAATTATAAGCACTATGAGTAAACACTGAGCCCGAGATCAACTTAATGATCATCCTTAATCTGACTACAAGTCAGAATCAGTGTAGTCAACCATATTCAAGTTTGGTCCTGAATATACAAGCATATGATTCCTCATTCTCTAAAGATACTTGAGGACGTACTAAATTGCTATTCAATGCTCGAATCCGAGATTTGACTACTATTGACTTGTTATAACCTGACTTGCCGTTTTCCAAGAAAGACTCTATCCCATTTTCTCTTTATCCAATGATTTAGAGAATCATTCCTGAGAGGTAGGGTAGGACTACTCTCGATGAATGCTGCAACCGTATATGCATAATCATCTTATTCAATAAGATAGGTGGGATAGCTAATGACTCATTCTCGTGAATTTGACCGAATCAGATTCTTAGAATATAGTCCAATTCTCTCATCCAGAGAATCTTGGCCTGTCAGTTTCCGACTTCAGATAGCACACACATGTTGTTTCCAATCGTTTCAGTGTTATCATTCATGAACACTAATACTACTACTTTACCAATATTGATATCCAGTCTACGAAAGACTTATCAATATTCCGGTCAAGTCCACATATTTTAAAACATGTGACTTTAAATGACCGAGATGTTCTCTTAAATCCACAAATGATATAAGCCCCGGCAGTCATCTTACCGTTTGTTCTAACCAAGACCCTTCTGTTCCGAATGAATTCAGAATCCGTTTTTCGGCAAGAAAGTCTCAGGGTATCACCCCTATTTTCCGCTTTCTAATGAAATCTTGCAAGACTGAGTGGTGAGAGAGTTCAAGGTCTAGTTAACTCTCTACTTGTTAGGGAATCACCCCTATACCACTCAGCTTTACGCTGAAAGTTTAAAATTTTCTATTCATTTGACTCTTTTCCGTGTAGATCCAATTGCTCCCACTGGGCCTGTGACACTCAGGTGGTTCTACAAGAGGCTGAACAGAACTGGAGTATCAAAACTCCATTTACAGGGTTAAGGCTTTCAAACGAACTTCTACGATAAGAATCCTATACAGCCCACCAAGAGCCATAGGTTATCAATCACCCCAGCAGACTGTAAAGTTCACAAAACCACAATGGGTCAACGGTTAAACCATACTCCCACTGCGTCTTGGGTGGATTGACATTCTGATCTAGTAGTATTTATCAGTGCGATCACCAAGAACCGATGTTGGACGTGGTCTGATTAAATCATATAGTAACTACCTTTGGGTAACCATAATCCAAGGTTTAAGGCTGCTACTTATAGATTCTATCAGAAGCCTTGTGACATTTCAACCGTCACTTTCTGATTTCAAGAATCTTATAACCAACCTTCACTCGACACATTAAGATATTTCATGAACAGTCACAATCTGAACGTATGAGCAAAATCTCCAGTCCTACCTTCAAGCATTAAAGGCTAAATGCCTACATTTACGGAAGTGGTGTGAACCGAATTCACTCCTTATCCATAAATTCACTAGCATCTTCTAGGTAGACTTCTCGGTTTACATAATAATGTTAACTGTTATTTTGCAACCAATTATCTTAATCGAGACTAGCAGTGTATTGTAGCATATCAATAACTATATAGGGCAAGTCTATGGTTTCTTCCTTAGTGAGAAACATTCCACTAGGAGGCAGGCCGAGCATCAGTCCCAAGACTATGCGATAGCCTATTTCTGAGCATGGAATACTCTATTCTCTGCTAAAATCAGAGACTCCTCCTCGTATTCTTTCGATAAACTAAATCACGTTTCGAGTAGTTATCACACAAAATGTCACCACTCAAAATCTCCCACTAGCTTGTATCTCTCACTGGACCCCGAAGGTTATGATGAACAAGCTATGTTACCCCTTAAATCTATTACCCTTTCCCAATTGAAAGGAAGCTTAGTCATTGTTCCTTTAAGACAGTGTTCCGGGACTGGGAGATAGGAATCACCCTTAGCCAGTCGTCAGGTCTTATCTTTAGGATATATGCACTAATTAATAGATATTGAAAGGTCGTTTATCTTAATACGGAAACCTTTTACCTTGAATAGTTTTAGATGTGGTACACATACCTATTCAGCTTTTCTTAGTGGTTCTGTCTTTATCAAACAAAAGTCCGAGTCTCAGATTCACACTACAAATGTCATTTTCACTTTCTATGAGGCTACAATAATACGAGTTGAAAGTGAATCCATTTGTTTCAACGAATCTGTAAACAGAAAAATAAATTTTTCTGTGATATTCAAGGATAGAATCCGAAATTCATTTCCTTATATCACTCCCACTATTCTAGCTGAAATTACTGCCCATTGTTACTCTATTAATCATTAATGCAAGGCTCTCTTGTTCTTCCAAAGAACTTAGCTCCCGAGTCGAGTTACTCGGTTGAGAAAGTTGCTAAGGATTCATTGGTTAGTGATCCGAAATCACTTTCCTTATCATATACTTTCTTTACTTAATGTTTCGGTTTAGCCTCAAAACTTTAGTTAAGATGATTAACACTTATAGACATTCTTTCACATTCTTAACTTTCCTTAAAAGGAAATAGTCTTGAACTAGCAATTCGTTTGAGTAGACACTACTCGTGAGCTATGGGATGTCTAATGAAAACGTTACACAGTGGGACAAATTTTCTAATAAATTAGAAAAACATAATATAAAAGCTCCCACTAGTTTATCGGTTCCAAATACCGTCTAACTAGCGATACTTTAGTTGATGATTCTCCAATTTTTCTATTAGAAAATTTCTCGTGTAGACACTACACAATTAAAATTCGCTAGAAGAATTTTATCGTCCCAATCATCTTTCAAACTAACTATGGTTGTCTCTCGTTCAACACGAGTGACAGCAGTGACAAACTTATTTACGTCACTTAAGTCTTGAAGGCTCAAGAGAAATATCTCTTCCGAAAAATTAATCGCATGTAAGATCAATAAGTACAACGTTCTAGTTACTTACCACTTTTTAACGAAGTCATTACTAGTCAATTTTACACTAGCACTCTAGCACCCTAGAGAGATATGTATAACAGTTGTAAATAAAATTGACAGAAAATAAATCCAAATCATACACTACTAATAAATTTTAGGAACTATAAACTAAGTACTTATAGTCTATCCTACCGTTCCAAGGATTTAATCTAATGCCTCAGTGCCGCCTTAGGGTAGGTCAAAGAGGTTTCGATTAATATTGAAGATCAAATTGAGAATCAAACATCTCATTTGTGATAGTCAATCACCTTTCCTTTTCCAGCCAAGGTACTACCAAAAATACCCTTTATGAGTGTGACCTACTGTCTCAGATTTTTAGGTAGACCCCGAGTGTGCCGCCTTAGGGTCGGTCAGTGACCCGACGAGTACTCAAAATCCTATCCTTTCGGAGACCAAGCCTTGAATTTTGATAGCGGTGAAGGCCTTCCCAGAGGGGCGCAATCAAAGCCGCACGAGGCGTCACCATTCTCTCACGTTGCTTGTGTCAGCGGTAGAGGCCGTGGGGTCGGTTGTCGCCTCTCCGCTCCCACTCAATATTTTGAAAAAGTGGTGGGTTTTATCGATCACGTTTTTGGACTTGATGTTACATTAAGGAACAATAAATCATAGGCCCGAATGTTGTCGGTTATGTGGGCTAGCCCACCCGACCTATTCGTTGGAACATATGTGGCCGTCGGACGGGTCAAGACTAGGGGAGCTCCGTTGAGGCGTAGTGGCTCTTCGGATGGCTCAACCTTGCCGGACCCCCGTGCAAACGCCACACGTGGAGGGTGAATTCGATCGAGCCGTAGCTACTGTTGAGCACCCAACCGTGGTTAAACCACTTTCGAACCATGTTTGCCCGTGATTAGCCAATCCTTAAACATCAAACTTTCACGTAGACACTATGGAACAAAAACGTAATCTCGTCTAGGTAAGATGAAGTTCACCGAGAATCCAACAACTTAACCACGAGGTTTCGGGATTTTACTCCTTATGCTTTCGCAGAGTGGGATTCACCGAGAATCCATCACCCAACCTCGACGATTGAAAAAACCCGTGTTCCTCGGTTTTACCCTAATTAGTTTCTAATTAATATCAAACAATTAATTAAAACTAATTGCGTGTTTTATACATGCCTAACTAATTCCTCGAATTAATTTCTACATGTATGCATATGGAGTGGAATTCATTATATGATGCATGTCATGGAAATTTTCCGGTTCTACACATACAATGTAAACATGTATACTAGTGCGGGAAATAAACATCGAGATGGACCGTTGGCACCCCCGTATCTAACCTATTAGAAAATAAATAACCAAAACCCTAACTAGGGTTTACTTCTTTCTAACATAATCTGCAGCTGTTCAAAATCTTCGACGATCGGCAAACCAAACGAACTCGGATCGCAACGAAAATTTCCAGATCTTCTCCTCACTCCTTGGGCTTCAATATGGACGGTTGGATCGGAGCTTTGACTTGTCATTTTTCTCCAGTGGGCCGTCCAACTTGCTGCTGAATCTGACTTTTTCAGCAGCACATCAAAGACTTCCCGAAGCCGATCGGGAATCGAGATGAATCCCGATCAACCTGAAATTTTTATGTCACGTCAAAAACTCCATATTCATTGATCGGACTGGTTAGATTTGCGTTTCAACAGTACAAACTCTCCCAGAAATTCGAGGAAGTCACATGTAGTGTTTCTGTGAATCCTGCGTTTTTCTGTTACAGCAGCTTCTTTTCAGCAATGAACGGATATCAAAACGGATTCCGATCGATGCCAAATTTTTGGAACTGTTCATCATCTTCCAATCTTGATTCTTACCGGAGGGATCGTCTTTTCAACGGCTCGATCAACGGGAAAACGAAATAACTAAACAGCTACTAAACAGATCTTTTTCTGGAAATTAAAATTGCAATAAAAATAAATTACATAATTTCCTATACTCATATTAACGAATTTTCATCGTTTATATGAGTTTACAATAGATCTAAACGGGTAAACAGTGCCAACCCCCAATCCATCTCTTCAACCATAGCAATTAATCATTATCAATGCATAAAACAATAAATAAAATTTACCTACATGCAATTCCATTCCTTTAAATCGTTTAATTATGATTATGACTATATATATCATGGAACCTGGCTCCGATACCACATGAAGGATGCAGGATCTTAGATCTAAACGAGTTAGATCTACGCGCAGCGGATGGATCACGACTTATACATCACAATACATAATTAAAGGACTTAAATTACTACAAGGGGTTAAGAAAAACATACCAATAGTACGGAGAAAAGCTTTAATCTTAGGATGAGAAGCCTTGATCTTCCAATGTGTTCTCCAAACGGTGGTTGGTGGACACCGATTCTTGGAATTGGAACCTCCTTGATATGCAACCGAGAAAAACCCTAAGTTTTTCTCCAACCGGGTGGAGCTAAGGATCGAACTCCTTAGCCTTTTTTCTTTAAGAATTTCGTGGCTTTCTCTTCACCTAGGGCTCGGGGAGAACTCTCTTTTTATAGGCAAAATCCAAGAGAGAAAACCTACACCCAATCGGTTTAAAAAAATAAAAGAGATAATTCTAATTATTATTATCCAATAAAAATAAGAGATAATTACAATCTTATAATAAGAAAATATAATTATCCTTATAGTTAAGAGATAAATAATAAATAAATTATTTTCTTTTATTTATCCAATTAATTATTTAACAAATAAATAACTAATTACACAATATGTCATTATCCAAGAAAACTAATTTCTTGGAAAATCCAAGACATATTGGCGCCACACTAAGCCCACTGCGCCACGTAAAATGTCTTTTTCATGTATTATATTATTTAGCCCAACTAAATAATATCCATGCATATCAATTAATTAGCCCAGCCAATTAATTATCCCTGAGGCCCAAACAACAAGAATATCATTCCGAATTACAAAAGCCACATCGGGGACCATGGACCTATAACCAATAGCTCCAATAATTAAATATAATATTCATCGAACAGAATAAATATATATAATTATTAATTCCGGGATTACGCCACCATAAACCCGAAACTGAACTCTACCAATTATAGATATATACTTATACTCAACCCATAGAGTGAATAAGCGTCCATTGATATAATCACTACATACGGATTAACCCTCCATAGACTGTCCATTCTGAGTGGGAAGTCTCCGTGAACCCGACTCAGAATATCTTATCCTTATTTACCATTAACCCCCTGATGATCAATTAGTATGCATATCTGACTAGTAGCTAATTAGTCAAATGCGAAACTCCCAGGATCGATCACTTTCTTAGGGCTAACAAATAAGGGGACTGTCTCTCTACTTCCCGCAGGAATGAATGGATTCCATGTCTGTGAAAATCAGAACTACTCACTCATCTGGAGATAGTGCCAATGAGAAGTGGCTTGGAACACATATTTAAGTGAACCGTAACTAACACATCAAACACTACCCCGAGACAAGCAGCACCCTGTGATCACCTCAGGATTAAGGTTGATCCATATATGATCATCTAATGATTTAATAAGATTCCTCGATTACGGAATTATACCGAGAAATATAGATTAAATCGGTCCAGTCCTATATGAATGCCATCATATATAATTGCCCCACGTAGATACCCTTTATCGATAGTCCGGATAAAACTATCACACCCTAAGGTGTTCTGGGCGCATTATTGGTGTTTTAATCAAGAGACCCTAAACTCTGATTAAGTTCACCACGGACTAACAATTTAAGCATATCTCCACTAACTCAATCCTCACGTATAATCCATACACTGAGTTAAGTGGTTACATACAGATTTACTTAGGGTTTGCAGCAATGTATTACTTTACAAGCACAAAGCAAGTAATAAGGTGAGATAAATTCAGTCATCCATTAATAACAATTACACAAATTGTCTTTCGGGCACTACACCTAACACTGCCACTACATTTTCACTTCCTTTTTTATCCTTAATTTCAACATCAAATTCTTGAAGTAACAGAATCCATCTAAGAAGACGAGGTTTAGCATCTTTCTTAGTTAAAAGGTATTTCAGAGCTGAATGGTCTGTAAAAATTATAACCTTAGAACCAACAATATATGATCTAAACTTATCTAAGGCAAAAATTACAGCCAACAGTTCTTTTTCTGTAGTTGCATAATTTAGTTGAGCTGCATTTAACGTGTGAGATGCATAATAGATTGCTTTGAGTATCTTATTATATCTTTGACCTAAAACAGCTCCTACAGCTAAATCACTTGCATCAAACATAATTTCAAACGGTAAATCCCAGTCTGGTGATACCAGAACTGGTGCAGTAGTCAACTTCGCTTTTAGGGTCTTAAATGCTTCCATACATTTATCATCAAAATTAAATGGTACTTCCTTTTCAAGCAAATGACTTAGAGGCTTTGCTATCTTCTAAAAGTCGGCAATAAATCTTCTATAAAATCCAGCATGTCCAAGAAATCCTCTTAGAGTTCTTAGATTCACTGGTGGAGGTAATTTTTCAATTACTTCGACTTTAGCTTTGTCCTTCAATACCTATTTCAGAGATTCTATGACCTAGAAAAATTCCTTCTGATACCATCAGATGACATTTTTCCCAGTTTAGCACTAAGTTGGTATCTTCGCAGCGTTGTAACACTTGTTCTAAGTGCGATAAATATTCATCGAAGGAATCTCTCGTATACACTAAAGTCGTCCATAAAAATTTCTAAAAACTTCTCGACCATGTTAGAAAATATAGCCATCATACATCTCTGAAATCTAGCTGGTGCATTACATAAGCCAAAGGGCATTCGTTTATAAGCAAAAGTTCCATAGGGACAAGTGAATGTAGTCTTTTCTCTATCTCCTGCTGCAATGAATATTTGTAAATATCCCGAATAACCATCTAAAAAACAGTAATACTTATGTCCACTTAATCGTTCCAACATCTGTACAATGAATGAAAGTGGATGATGATCTTTCTTAGTATGATCATTCAGTTTCCGAAAATCAATACACATTCGATATCCTGTAATTTCCCTTGTTGGAATCCATTCATTTTTATCATTTTCCTTTACCGTGAAACCTCCTTTCTTTGGTACCACTTGAGTTGGACTCACCTATTCACTATCATATATGGGAAAGATTATCTCCATTTCCAATAGCTTAATAACCTCTTTCTTAACAATAGTTTGCAAATTTGGGTTGAGGCGGCGTTGTGGCTGAATACAAGGTTTAGCTCCCTCATTTAGAATAATTTTATGAATGCATATCTCAGGGCTAATTCCTTGAATATCAGCTACTGTCCATCCAAATGCTTTCTTATGATTTCTTAACATTCTTAGTAATTGATCTTCTTGTTCATTTGTTAAGGTTGATGAAATAATAATCGGAAGTAGATTATTATTTTCTAGAAAAACATATTTCAGATTAGAAGGAAGTGTTCTCAATTCCAGATTCCTTGGTGGATCTTCTACTGAAGGTTTTAGGGCTCCGTTTGGATTGAAGGATTTACATAGAAAGGAAAAGGAAAGATAGTAACAGAAAAGAAAGGAGAGGGGAAGGAGGGATTGTGAAGTCTATTTTGAGTGTTTGGATAGAACTAGACAGAAAGGAAAGAGATACACGGATTGTCAGTACATTTATAAGAAAAATGTATTGTTTCCTTCCGTTTCTCACCTGTTTTGGAAGGAAACGAGACCACCCAATTTTTAAAGAAACTTATCCCTCATTCTTCCTTACTCTCCTTTCCTTTCTATCAAACTAAAACAATCCAAACACCAAAATTTAAATCCATCCAAATCATATCATTTCCTTTCCTCCCTTCAAATCAATCAATCCAAACAGGGCCTAGAACTGGTCCTTCTAGTTCTAATTCCAAATACTTATGACATGGATGCTTAGAAAACAGTCCCTTATTAAGATAAAGGATTACTTCTCTCATTTCAGTATCATTTTCATCTTTTTTATAGATAGATAATGCCAAACATTCTTCTAGTCTATCTTCATAATCTTGTAATTTGACATCACAGATAGTAGATAATTTATCTATAAAAGAACATGATTCTAGTGATTTGTATGGATGATTAATAGCCTTAAAGATATTGAAAGCAACTTCATCTTCATTAACTCTTAGTATTAGTTCTCCTTTTTGAACATTGATTAACGTTCTTCCTGTAGCTAGAAATGGATGACCTAGAATAAGTGGCGCTGAATATCCTTCTTCCATTTCCATAACCACGAAATCTACTGGAAAGTAAAATTTGTCAATCTTAACCAATACGTCCTCGATGACTCCTTTAGCATGTTTAATCGATCTATCTGCCATTTGAAGAGTCATTTCCGTTTTTGTAAGCTCTCTTATACCTAGTTTCCTATAATCCTCATAAGACATGAGATTTATACTTGCTCCAAGATCACATAGAACTCTTTTAAACAAAAATCCTCCAATTTCACATGGAATTGTAAAACTACCAGGATATTTCATTTTAGGTGGTAATTTATGCTGTAAAATTGCACAACATTCTTCATTGAGGCAAATATTCTCATATTCTTCTAACTTTTTCTTGTTTGATAGAATATCTTTCAGAAACTTTCCATAGGTAGGCATATTGATTAATGCTTCTATAACAGGAATATGGACATGAATATGATGAAAAGTATCAAGGAAACGAGCATACTTCTTATCAATTTTTATCTTTTTAAATTGATCTTTAGGTGGGTAAGGTAAAGATTCCAAATCTATAACCTTTGCTTCTGAAGTTATTTTCTCTTTTCCTTAAATCTTTGAGGATCAACTGGTCGCCATGTTTCATTATCATACGATCTTTTCTTTGAAACATCTTCTGTATCAATTTTTCCTTTTTTGGTTATTGGCAAATCTTCCTTCTTTTCTTCAGTATTGTTTTCTCTAACAAGTTCCTTAAATAAGGTTCTTAGGTCTTTATCCATTGGATCTTTTAGAATCCTAGGGACTTTAACCCATTCCTCATTCTTACTTTCAGGTTCAACATTACTATTATGTCTTAAGAAATCTTCAATACTTTCTTCTTCCTCATCAGTAAATTCAAGTTCGTCCTTTTCCTTTATAAAGTTACCATTTAAATCATTTTCTACTTCATTATTTCCTGAATTTTCTGCTTCAGTATTCCCACAGAGTTTTCTACTTCTGGTAACAACAGCATTCACCTCTCTTAGGTTTCTTTCAGTATTACTTGTTAATCCTCCTGGAAGTCTACTATTTTTACGTTCTCCTTCTCTACTCAAGTGATCTTCCATATTTCTTAATGAGGCTTCTATCGTTCTCATTCTGGTATCATGGCCACTCATAGATGTTTTTATTGTACTTATATCTTTAGTGACTGTACCTATAGAAGTCATCATTGTTTCCATATTTTGAGCTTGAATAGATACTACACCCATCATATTTTCCATTAGTTTCTCCCATTTATCAATTCCTTCAAAGTTGAGTTGAACTTTGAGTTCTTGGTATACTCGAGTGGTGTGTTGAGGATAGGATCCGGGTAATGATTGTAAATTCGATTAGAGGTATCTCACGATAAACTTGATTATTAGATGAATTCTATATGGGGCTCGGATATGGTGGTTGTCCTTGCTTACTAGGGTTTTCAGACCATCGAAAAGTTGGGTGGTCTCTTCTAATAGCATTAAACGAGTTTGAATATGCATTGTTCAAATTCCTATGCTGCTGAAGAAAACTTACCTCCTCTCTCGAATATCCTGTTGGTTCTTCAATCCCTAATGGCATATTATCCTGATTTGAGTATTCAGTGGGTGTACTATTTTCTGAACTTAGATTTTTGTTAGATTGTATGCCATCAAATTTCTTACTCAAATTCTCCAAATGTGCTAGAACTTCCGTATTCGATGAACATTCTCCTGCAAAGGCTACTTTTCTAGTTCTAGAACCGGTTTCCCACATTTGATTATTTTTGGAAATCTTTTCAATAGCATCGTAAACTACTTGGGCTTCACTCATCATTAAAGAACCACCACATGCATGATTAACATCTGCACGTGAGTCTTTCCTTAGTTTACAACAGAAAAGTTGGATTTGCATATCTGATACAAATATCTATGATACAATCCTAAGTATTTATTTTATATTTAAGGTTAAATAAAATCTGAAAATGCTACTCAAAATGGCGCCACTTTTAGCATTGGAGAAACTAGGTACATTGTATTTGGAGCATTAATGATTCAGCAAAGTGCTTTGTACCTAAATGACTTAATTCATGGCTGATCTTGAACCTAGGTTGGCGCCACTCTTGAATATTGTTTCTAGGAAGTCTCTTCATTATTCTAGGAAGTCTTTTCATCTTTATTCATGTATCCAAATCTGTAATTCAGCCTATATAAGGCGTGTTCTATGACTTTGTAATGGAGATTTCGACTTTGAGTGAATTATATAAAAAAATATTGTGAGTTTATCTTGTTACCTTGTTGATTAGGTAATTTGATTGACTTGAGAATTTATCAAGGATTTGAGCAATCCTTGTGCGGCGTTCTCAATTTAGGATCCCAAAGTGCTGATTCCGAGGGATAATAAATCTTTGCTCGTTGTTTCTTTTCTCTTCTTCATTTTTCCTTTGTATCTTCTTTCATTGCATCCTTAATCTAGATCCCGAACCCGTATCAATATCTAAGGAATAACCATGATCGGGACAAGCTCTTAATAGTTTCTTCCGATCCTTGTCTAAAGTTAGCAATCTCGACTTCTAATTCCAAATTTCTACCAGGAGTAAAATACTGCTTTAAGAACTCGGTTTGAATCTCCTCCCAACTAGTCAACGAATGATGTGGGAGTGACATAAACCAATCTCGTGCTCTTCCTTTTAAAGAAAAAGGAAACATAGACATCCTCGTTAATTCACGATGGGCACCTTGACTTTTGGCTGTATTACACACTGTATTACACAATTCTTCGAAAAGGTAGAGATGATGATGCAGATCTTCATCATCCTCTCTTAGAAATTGGGCTCTTGTGTCAATCAGGCCAAAAAGATGAGATTTAATTTCGAAATTGTTCGCTCCTTCATTAGGTAAACGAATAGGATTATCAGTATGATTTCTCCTTACGGTTTGATCACAGATAGGTCTCGGGTTTGGTATGTTAGGATTATTATGATTATTCTGGTTCTGATTCTGATTATTTCTATTATTAGGATTCTGGTTATTTGGTATTGGTAGATTCTGATTAAGGTTTTGTCCATGTCCTTGGGCATGAGAAATCCCTTGTTCAGGTGTTTCATCACTAGTTTCGGCCATTCTTGTTTCTTGATTTGATGATGATTCGTCAGGATTTCCCTGACTAGTATGACCACGTTTACTCTCTACTCTTAACTGCCTTTCGTAAGTGTTTATGTCAGGCTTATAAGGAGTGAGTGGGTCCTTACCGCTTCTGGTCATCAACTATCAAAAATAGAAAATAACACGAAATTGATAGTAGTAAAAATTGGTAACTTACTTATAAGGTAGGTACCAACAAAAACAAAAAAAAAGAAATGTGATAAGAAGAGTGTTGACTTATCCTCGAGAATTTTAAGCTAATACAAGTAGTAACCATAGACACAATGAAAAAGCGTCGTGTCCCCGACAACGGCGCCAGAAAGCTGACAGGACCTTTACTAGTGCTATTACAATCCTTAACCGGCAGTGTACCGGGTCAAATTGTAGCGTAATATGGTGAGTCAGGTGTCGAATCCTCAGGGAAACGTGTGGTAATTCAGAGTGTGGATAAACACCAAGAAGCTGTTATTAACTCAATCTAAGTCGCAGTTTTTCCTTTTCCTTTTTAGTAACCTAAAACAGTAAATAAAATTAAAACAGTAAATAAATGCATAAAACTAAAACAGATATATATATAGATACATAAATATATATATAAATATATAGAAATATATATATATATATATATATATATATATATATATATATATATATATATATATAGTACCAATACAATATATAGGATATAAATACTAGTAGGATTATAAGAAACTAGCCAAGAATATGTCACTGAATCAGTATCTCTTTTTAGTAGAAATAGATGTGCTTGATCTTTCCTTATTTTAAGGTTAATCAATTATATATAAACCGGTGTACTCCTAAGCTAGACAACTCATCCTCACACGAGCGTATGAAATTGTCATATGTCGAAAGTCCTCTGTCCAATGTCATCCTCAAGCTCGGGAACTCCGTTTTGTCATACGGCCGGTATTTTGAGTATTGCTCAATTAAACAGGTGATTTTAACGTGATAATATCTTGAGTCCAATTTTCAATAAGATTTATTTTTCTAGGACAAATCTGCCCCCGGGTAGGAAATAGGATTCCGTTTGTCAGGCGGCCATTTTTACCCTCCGGTCATTCTATTCGTGATCGCGTATCCTAACTTCTCTGGTCAGTTCATCATTAGGTTACGATTCTTGTTAAATCGAGTAGCTAATTCAATTTTAACTTTTCATTAAGCGCAAATAAAAAGAGATTCATTATAATAGATTTTAATTCAATTTTAACATAGTCATCATCTATTTCCCTAAAAAGATAAAATTAATTCAATTTCATATCTTGGTTAGATATAGAGTTAGCCTAATATCATTATAACTAATATATAGATACTAATATAAATACACAAACATAAATACATTAAAAAGTTACGAGATTACAATTGTAGCGTCAGAGCCGTATTCTCCGGAAATAACAACTCCTTTAGCAACAACGAGCTTTGATAATACTTCTAAGTATTACACGAGACTTATACTACATTATTATTTCGGCAGAATGCCTTTTACGGTATTTACATAACTAGAAACTAGATTAAGAGAATATATATATATATAAGTGATATATATATATATATATTGGTACATCTCCCAATAGCCTGCATATGAGATGTATTTATAGGCCAAGGTGGTAGGCCGGCGCGGGCCGGGCATGCACCGGCGCGGGCCGGGCATGCACCGGCGCGGGCCGGGCATGCACCGGCGCGGGCCGGGCATGCACCGGCACGGGCCGGTCAAACAGTGAAGATTCTTTGGTGTCAGAGCCCACATGCTGATTGCAGAGAGATTCCGGCTCGGGCCGGTCTACTTTGGTTCGGGTCGGACTTTGAAAAATATCCATCTTCGGTTTTCTACTGTTTCGATCTTAATTCTTTAGTTTTTCATCACACGTACCCTGAAACAGTCAAAAACACGAGCCACAGTAATTCTGACCACAAAAACTATAAGTTTTACTAAAATTATAACGATAATATCTATTTATAACGATTTATATTTTTATGAGTTTTTAGATATATTTTTATAGAATTTATACGATATTATCGTAAATACGATATAAAAAGTCATATAATATAGTTATATTTTTATCATACATCAGAAGGCTATGATTGCTGAAGATGAATCTGGTTATGAAGTGGAATCTGAAAAGGGAAATGAATCAGATGACACAGCATTGGTTGCTGATATGGAAGACTATGCGTTAATGGCTAATATGGATGAAACAGAGGAAGTATACAACACTCCTGCTGAAAGTGATTGTGAATCAACTGGTGGTTCAAATCCTAAAAACTCTTACAATGAAGAAGCTTTGGTTGCCATCCTCAATCAACCGAGGAAAATACAATGCAGTTATGAAATTGTGAAGGTGAAAAGAAGCTCTTCAAGTAGAAGTTGAAAGATTGAATGTTGAATTAAGGATTCTCAAAGGTAATGAAAAAGATGTTGGGATGAGTAATCAAGATAAGCCTCTTTGAACATCCAAGAGCCTCGAATCATTGCTCCATCTTGTTCCTCAACCGCATACAAATGGAAAATCTTATGGTGATAGAACAGGGCTTGGATTTGGAACTCAACAATCCAAAAAGAGTGGATCCAGTAAGGCTACTGAACCTAGTGCTAGAATTGGTCCTAAGTTTGTGCCTGCACAAGATCCAACTCCCAGTATGGTTGTTGAGGCAATAAAACCTGCTGAGAATGCTTCAAGGATGCAAAATCAGAAGTCAAAGAAGTCATCAGCTCCTAATAAAAAGAACAAATCCAAAAATAGGACTGCTGTGCCTTCTAAGCCTGCTGATAACAGACATGCTACCAAGTCTGCTGGACCATAGAAGGGCAAGAAACAGAAATATTGCAAGGATAAGAATCTTAAACCCAAAAATTTTAATCATTCAAGGGATACTTATCTCAGGGGGAAAGGTAGACTGTTCCCTACTGATGATGATTGGAATATTCCTGTACCTGCTGCTAGAAACAGTAAGTATAACCATGCTGCTAGGGTAAAACCTTAGCAATTGAATCAGCAGAGGACTCATCAGAGGGCTTACACAAGACCTCAGCAGAGACCTCAACAGACTCCATATTATAGGGCTGTTCCTAACAGACAGCAAACCTATGGTTATACTGCTGCTTCTAACAAGAAAAACCACTCCAAACAGCAATATATACCAAAAAGCCAGAAAACATATGTGAATCCTACACAACCAACTATTAGATCTTATGGATGTGTGGAATACATGTATGAACCTAAGTATGACACCTTCAAAAGAAGACCTTATGGAAATATACCAGGGGTCATGCTTACCACTGACCATTATGGACCCAAAAAGATTTGGGTACCTAAAATGCATTGATTTTGTTTTGTAGGGTGTCTGGTACTTTGACAGTGGATGTTCCAGACATATGACAAAGAATAAACACTGTTTGACAAGCTACATAGCAAAGGATGGTCCAAGGGTGAATTTTGGCAAAAAAAAACACCTGGTTATACAAGAGGCTATGGAACACTTG
The DNA here is from genome assembly GCA_026214975.1 of Gentiana macrophylla. NCBI lineage: Eukaryota > Viridiplantae > Streptophyta > Magnoliopsida > Gentianales > Gentianaceae > Gentiana > Gentiana macrophylla. The sequence continues at coordinate 48,805,414 of CM047813.1, forward strand.
TGAGGAATGGACTAACCATCAAGAATGTTGCTTATGTGGAAGGACTGGACTACAACTTGCTGAGCAATGGTCAATTCTATGACATAGGATACAAGGTTATTTTTGACAAAAACAACTGTATTGTCATTAGTGAAAAAGGTGATCAAGTTGTATTGGCTGGAAGAAGACAACAAAACATGTATGTTGTGGATTGGTCTCATCATAGCCTTCAAACTCGTCACGATTGTGCATACCAAGTCAGAACTCAATTGGTTATGGCACAAGAAGTTGAATCATCTAAATTTTGATGATATCAATCAGCTAGTAAAGAAGAATATGGTAATTGGCTTGCCTGAGATTACATTCAAGAAGGATGCTATTTGTGATGCCTGTCAACAAGGTAAACAAATAAAATCAAGCTTCAAGTCAAAAACTAAACTATCAACTAAGAGAGTGCTGGAACTAATGCACATGGATTTATTTGGACCTGTCACTCCAACTAGTATAACTGGAAATAAGCACACTTTAGTTGTTGTGGATGATTATTCAAGATACACTTGGGTGGTTTTTATGCATAAGAAAAGTGAAACACTCAAGATGATGCCTGATCTTTTGATGAGATTACAAAATGAGAAAAGTTTGACAGTAGTAAAAATAAGATCATACAAGGGTACTGAGTTTCTCAATAAAGTTATTAGAGAATACTGTGAACAGAATGGTGTACTGCATCAACTTGCTGCTGCTGGTACACCTCAGTAGAATGGGGTTGCTGAAAGAAGAAACAGAACTTTAAAGGAAGCAGGAAGGACAATGATTTGTGAAGCATTACTACCTGAGAGGTATTGGGCTGAAGCAGTTAATACATCATGCTATACACAAAACAGAACCTCAGTGAACAAGAAGCTGCTGAAGACACCTTATGAGATTTGGAATGGAAGAATACCAAACATATCTTATTTCCATCCATTTGGAAGCAAATGTTTTATCTTGAATCATAAGGAGCATTTGAAAACATTCCAACCTAAATCAGATGAAGGAATTTTCTTGGGATATTCTTCAGTCAGCAAGGCATTCAGGGTACTGAACAAGAGGTCACTGAAACTTGAAAAACTATCCATGTTGTGTTTGATGAAACTAAGTTCACTGGAATGAATGATGAAGTTCGTGAACCTGCTGAGGATCTACAAGTCACTGATCCAGATTGTGTTGAAGTCTTGGAAAGGATTAATGACTTAAAAGTTTCGACATCGCCTCGCATTTGAACACCTGTCTTTGGTGATACTACTGATGCAACAACTGAAGCAGTTCAAGGATCTGCTGAACCCCCTGTTGAAGATACATCAGACCCTACTGAAGATGAGGTTCCTGAAAATAAATCTAACCAAAATCCACAATGGTTAAGGGATCACCCTGCTGAACAAGTCATTGGCAACATTCAACAAGGTGTAAGGACTATAAGACAACTGGAAGCTATGTTTACATGCTTTCTATCTCAAGTTGAACCTAAAGTTGTTGAAGAAGCAATTTCAGATCCAGATTGGATAATTGCTATGCAAGAAGGATTAAATGAATTTGAAAGAAATCAAGTTTGGACACTGGTTGAAAGGCCTAGTCATGCTAATATCATTGGTACTAAATGGGTATACAGAAACAAACTTGATGAATCTGGTACCATTGTAAGAAATAAGGCCATACTAGTTGCAAAAGGCTATTCTCAAGCAGAAGAAATAGATTTTGATGAAACTTATGCACCTTTTGCAAGATTGGAAGCCATCAGATTATTCTTGGCACATGCTACATATAAAAACTTCAAAGTATATCAAATGGATGTCAAAAGTGCATTTTTGAGTGGCATTCTAGAGGAGGAAGTGTATGTTCAGCAACCTCTTGGATTTGAAGTTAAAGATCAAGAAGATAAAGTGTATAGACTCAACAATGCACTTTATGGATGGAAACATGCACCAAGAGCTTGGTATGAGACTCTATCTCAATTCTTGGTGGACAATGGTTTTACAAAAGGCACCATTGATAAGACTCTTTTCAGAATCAGTGAAGGTGACAGCACCCTGCTGGTCCAGATTTATGTTGATGACATAATCTTTGGTTCTGAAATGAATTGTTATGTGAAAAGTTTGCAAATCTAATGAAGAGCAAGGTGCAAATGAGTATGATGGGAGAAATGAACTACTTCTTGGGACTGCAAGTCAAACAATTGAAAGATGGAATCTTCATTCATCAAACCAAGTACACTAGGGAGCTGCTGAAGAAGTTTGGTATGGAAAATAGCACCAAGATATCAACTCCTATGAGTACAAACATCAGATTGGATGAAGATAAAGAAGGCAAAGATGTTGATCAGACCTTATACAGAAGGATGATATGCAGTCTGATGTACCTTACTACCAACAGACCTGATATATCCTTTGCTGTAGGTGTTTGTGCAAGATTTCAATCTAAACCTAAAGAAAGTCACTTAGGTGCAGTCAAGAGAGTTCTCAAGTATCTAAAAGAGACTTTGGGAGTAGGGATATGGTATTCCATGGATGAAAGCTTCAAAGTTATATCCTACTCAGATTCTGATTATGCTGGATGCAAGATTGATAGAAAAAGCACCTCAGGAACCTGTCAGTTAATGAGAAATAGATTGGTTTCCTGGTTCAGCAAGAAACAAAACTTTATATCAACTTCCACTGCTGAAGCAGAATACATTGCTGCTCGAAGTTGCTGTTTACAAGTATTATGGTTAAGACAACAGTTAAGAGGTTATGGAATTGATGAAAAGGAAATTCCAATCATGTGTGACAACACAAGTGCAATTGCAATCACAAAAAAATCCTGTTTTGCACTCAAGAACCAAGCACATCAATATGTAAGACATCACTTTATAAGAGATCATGTTGAAAAGAAGGATGTGGTGGTTCTGTATATCCCTACTGAAGATCAACTTGCTGACATTTTCACTAAACCACTTGATAGTGAAAGATTTTCCAAATTAAGGACTGAACTTGGAATTATTAAAGTTGACTGACCATCAGCAGTGTACTGGAATTCACCAAGGGGATTAGTCTTTGCTATGTTGGGTGAGCTCACTTAGCAGATTAGTCATTGGTATCAACAATTCCATGTACTTATGTTTGGACAATTGAGCAAATGAGGTTGCCAAGGGGATTGGTCTTTGTCATGTTGGGTGAGCTCACTTGACAAATCAGTCATTGGTATTAAACTTCATCTTGTATTATCAATTGAACAAAACAAGAAGAAATCAAGGATCAGCAGAGTCACATTGTCGCAGTGGTGAAGCATCTTTATCGCCAGATTCTTTGAGCCAACCCAGTGAAGTCGACCACTCTTTGAATGGAACGTTTCACTACCAAACTTTATTAAAGTCAAAGAGCAATTGGCGGGATATTTATTTTATCCTTTATGACCACGGTTACACGATCTAACGGTTACAATACGTTTTGGAAAGTAATGGGCCACGTGTCAAGCTAACATTCACTCAGATTAATCATGGTCAATATGGATGTACGTTCACTGACAGTTACAACCACTCACTGTCTATTTATACAGGCCTATCACAGCAGATTCACTCTACTTACAAAATCTCAGACTTATACTCTCTGGTTTTACACTGTGTGAACACAGATTTACAAGCTTTCTTCTTCATCTTTTTCTTTTATCAATGGCGGAAAAGATTGATGTTCAAATCGAATCAAGCCAAAGTGTGAGAGGTTTTGTTGTTGATGCTAATAAGACAGAATTAGCTATCAACATTGGTCGAAGAATAAGAAGATATGCAGGATTGGAGAATGTACTGAACATTAGATTGGAAACAATCTCATATACAAACGTTGTCAGTTTTTGGAAGAATATTCAGATAAAGGAATGAACTGAAGCATTCAAAACAGTTGTGAATGCACAAGAAATAGAAGTTTCCTCAAGTCATTGAGGAAATTTTTGGTTTTGAAGAAACAGTAGATGGTCCAACAAATCCTGAGGCAATGGGATTGTCCAAGATGGATTTTGTTGATAAAATCAAGACAAATAAAGACACCAAATCAATTCCTGGCATCAATTGTAGACACATTGGGAATGAGTACAACCTGCTGAGCAAACTCATTGCAAAGAACATATTAGGTTTGGTTGGAAGTATGGATACTCTATCAGGACCCAAGATAGAGCTGATGATGATCATTTGCAGAAGCATGAAGTTTGATTGGGCTGGATATTTTATTCATTACATGAAGAAAGTAGCCAATGAGGAAAGAGAAGGGAAAAGGAAATCCAAGGCCTTACCCTAAGGATTAATTGTTCAAACCCTGCTGAATCATTTGTAGATTCCTGATGTTGCACCTGAGAAGATCAATCAGTCCATTTGGAGTGAAACATTGGTCCAAGACCCTGCAATTCCTGCAATAGTTCAGGGGGAAGAGCAGTCTGCTGCTAACCCTGCTGATGAGCATATAAGTCAAGGGGAACCAAGTGTGGTGCAGATGGAGGTAGTAGGTAGTAATATCCAACCTGAGCAACCTACTAGCCTTGAAGCATCTGTAGAAGAAACATTAAATCTACTTGTTGAGACCTTTGGAGGTCAGCAAGGTAGTGCACAAGATACCAGAGGATCATTCCTGCCCTATGAAAAACATGAGAAAAAGAGGAAAGAGGGGTATGCTGATCCAAAACTCCTGTTGGTGGCTGATTACTTCCAGTGGAAGTTTGGATTCTATAAGAGACAAAAACCTGCTGCAGAACCTATGACAGACTTTGAAGAATGGGTTTTTGAGAAATTAGGAGTGGAGAGCTTGCTGGATCTGATTGATACCTCTTTATTACAATCAAGGCTGATGGATTTGTTTGATAAACAACAGAAAGATGAGGGTATCAAGTTCAGGAATCCAAGAGGAGATGATGATGACTCTTCATCATCTGATTCTGATGATAATCATCCATCTGTTCCAGGAGAAGCCAGTGGAAGTACCATGTTTATTGAACCAAGAGTAAGGCAGTCTACTGGTGCTGGACAGTCCACTGAGAGAGAGCAAATTGAACAGATGAATGAGGATGCGGACAATCTCACCATAGATGATATTGAGGCACAAATCAATGAGGGAATAGATGGTGGTGCAAACAGAATGGTTGGTGAGATTAATGATTTATTTGTGGTTGAACCTACTGATCAACCTAAGGATCAGCAAGCTGAAGATTTGAGTGAAGAAAGAGTCACTGATCATGATGAGCCAAGTGTCAGTTCTGAGGACTCCATTCAATATCAAAACTGGGTTGACACTGATGGCACCCTGACCAACACTGCAAATCTACAAAGAAGGATTGGTGATATGGGAGAATTTCAACAAGAAAACATGGACATTCTCCCAGATCAAGTTGTTGTGGCATTCATTGCACCAGATCCAACAGTTGAAGAGGAGGTACAGGTTGCTGGGCTACAAACAACACCTGCACAAAGGTTGGAACAGGAGGTACAGGCTGCTGAGTCTCAAACAACACCTGGACAAAGGTTGGAACAAACTTTGGGTTTGGAGGAAACCCTTGTTGTTGATGAGGCTGTTGTAGTGGAGCCAACTGGAGTCAAGGCCACTAAAGTTAAAGATAGTTAGTAGGCTGCTGTAGTTGATGAAGAAGAACAGCTGCTGGACTATGACTTTAGTGATGAGGAGTTCCAAATGCCCGAAGAAGAAAATATTGATATTGATCCCCCCACCGGCATTTGTACCTATTTTTGAAGCACCAGCTCTTGATCATATCTTGGAAGAATATCAAGGACCTAACCCTGCTGGACTAGATAGGAGTTGAGCAATCAGAGGCAACAATATAATGTTGAGGAGCCTGCTGATGGGGCTGCTGGAGAAATGGCTGGTGGAGTACCAGCACATGTCCTGGAAGAGTTGAGAACTGTTAGAAATGATATTGCAAATCTAAGAACTCAACTAGACAGGCAAGAGCAGAGGTTTGATGATTTGATCAATTTGGTGGAAAATAGAGGGAGGACTACAGAAACAGTTGCCTCCAATATTACCTCAAATCAGTATGCTCTTGCTGATCTTGCAATGGAAGTGAAAGGAATCAAGCAAGGGAATTCACTGAAAGACAAGTTTTTGAAAGACCAATTCATATCCATCCATCAGAAACTTGACAAACTTTTGAAACACCCCAAGCTGCGCCGAGGTCAGCTTTGGAACATCTCAATATGCTGGATTGGATCCTAAAGTTACTGAGAGGATCAATCTAATGGAACAGACTTTGCAATCAAGGATTACTGCAGTTGATACAAGAACTGAAATTATGGAAGGACAACTGAGTAATCTGGTAATCACACAGAGAGTGTTTATGGCCCGCTTGTCCCGCTTTTGTTGATGATGTCACTAAGGGGAAGAGGGCCAAAAAGCAAAGATAGCAAAAGAGGTCGCTGGACTCTTTGCACAGAAAATATGGGAGAATGAGACTAATGCTTTCAGACAACCTGCACCTGGCAGAGTTCAACTTACTGATGATCTCCTTAGACAATACAAGAAGGAATACTATAACAGAAGGAAACCTTATCATGACAAGGGATTTCATGAAAGTTTAGACTCTTTCTTGGGATTGAAGTTTTGGAAGCAAGAGTTAAAGCTTTAAGGGCAAATTACAGAGGTGGCAGAGGTGACAGGATTTTGCCTATCACAAAAGCAAAGGACTCACTTGATGAATTCAAGGAACTGTACATGAAGTTTGGATTCAGAGTGAATCAAATCAATCTCCTCCTGCCTGAAGCATGGACGTGGTGGAAAGAAGTAAATCCCTACATTGATTTCACATTGATTGAAAATGAATGGATGAGGGATATGATAGATGAAATTAGAGCCTACCAAGAACAAGTGGAGAAGGCTAGACAGGAAAGAGAAATAAGACAGTAGATCAGCATACTTATTATATTTTATCTTTGCTGCATCTAGACTGTAATAACTGAACAAATGATTATAATGAGAATTGACTGAAATTTGTTCTGTTTTTTTGTTTTAATCTTTTTGCTTTGCTGTTAGGTGAGGGTAGTGGCATCATCACCAAAAAGGGGGAAATTTTTGTACTTATTTCTATGTTTTGATGATGAGTGCCAGACTAGCTGTTATAGTGCAAAGGCAAAAAGATGTCTAGATCAAATGTATAGGTTTATTAGAGTTTGATTTATGAATAGGTTTGATCAAACAAGCACTGTAATGGTCAGCTAATTTATATCAGCAGATTGGTCAATATCGAGTAGGGTAGTTAGGTCCTAGACTTTTCGGAACCTCGCCAAGATCGAAAAGGTGAGGCTCAAACTCAGTTAATGAAGGCTAAGGGATCAAACTTAGTAATTAAAGTCAAGGATATGCAATCAGAATTTAGGCAAGTCTGTGATGACCTAAACTGATTACATATAATTTGTGTAGAAGGTCTAAGTTCCATAAGTTGGATGATGTTTGGAACTTGGGTATAATTAAAAAGGTGTAATCTAACCTCACAAATAAAAGTTAGATAAAAGAAATCAGCTGCAATGAATTTGTTACACAACAAATTGTCGTTCAAGAGATCGATAGTATTATGTTGAGATGATGAACTCGCCGATAATATACCTCGGTTAATTCAAGATTACATCAGAAGATTACATGGATAAGGACATCCAACTACCTCTGATTTATCAAACAAATCAAGGGCTGAGATTAAAAGAACGTTAGGATGATTCAGATTTTATCCAATGGTTATAAGTCAAAGGGTGGGACAGATCGCGATCGCTAAAAGGAATTTGCAGTTTGGGTCTTATGAATAGTGACAGAAAGCAAGTCAAATGGGACAAAAACCAGGAACGGTTATATTTGAATTTCAAATAGGAGTCACATGCATTCCTACCTATAAATAGAGGACTTTCAACTCAGAAAAAGAAGATGGTTGTTGAACTTTAAGAGAAAAATATAAGAGATAATTCTTAGCTGAAAAAGCACCCTGCTGAACTTACTGAAGCTTAACCTTACTGATCCAGAGAAAATCTTCAAGTGTATTTTGCATTCAAGCTACATCAAGTTTACACACTTGAAGATCATGAGTCTTGATTATATCATGCTAATCAAGTCTTTACTAAATCGAATCATTTACTTGATTCATTCTTTACTTTATAAGGAACCTGCTGAAGACAGTGAAGCATCTGTTGGGTGTGAAAGACTGTTGTTTGTGGTGGAGTTGGTGAAGAGGCAATCCTACCCTTCAAGGACCAGTAGAAGACTTTGGAGCAGCAATCCTACCCTTCAAGGACCAGTGGAAGACTTTGGAGCAGCAATCCTACATGTTCCTAGTTTTCAGTTTGTGAAGCCATAGTCATTGGTGAAGGACAAGCAATTTTAGGAATCTTTGTAACAGATACATCAAAGATCTCTAGTGAATTACCTCCAACATCACAGAGAAGAGTGGGTGACAGATTACACCACCTCGGAACCACTATAAAATCGCCTATTACTTTCGCATTTAAATTCTGCATTAAGTTTATCATACACATCAACCCTACTGAATCTAGCAACTGAACTCACACACATACACTGCTGAGTATCTAATACTTAGTATCATATTTAACAACAAGTTTTAAGGCTTTATTTTTTATATAAATCCACTGCACAAATTCAGTAAACTCAACCTTCATGAGACTCATGTGTATCAAAGACCTCATCGAGGTATCAACAGACTATCGATGTATCGCGAAAGTGGGGCTTTGAAGTTCTTGAGTTTGTTAACTCCAAAAAGTTTCAAGTGTTAAGTTTATTCACCCCCCTCTCTCTAAACTTAACCAAAGCCTTTTCACGGGACCAACACACAACATTGCATACATCAGACTTCCAACTGCAGATGCGTAAGGAATACGTCCCATGCACTCTTGTTCCTTAGGGGTTTGAGGACACTGTTTGTTAGGAAGAGCTTTGCCATGACGGGTTTTGAGGAAACCCTTCTTTGCATTCTGCATACTATAACGCAGCATCATCTTATCAATGTAAGATGCCTGGGACAAAGCCAACATCTTGTTCTTTCAATTGGATCCGTTTCCTGTTGTTGTTCAGTTGTGGTTTCTATTACTGGCAACTGAGACTGATCTTGATCTGAAGAATCTGAGATCCTTAATCTTCCAATGTCTATAAAGACTGGTTTTGGGGTCTTCTCTGACTGAGACTGAGAAACTGGTTCTTCTTTGTCTTCAATTGTATCTGTAGTAAAGTTTAGTTCATCAGAAACCATATGTATTGACTTTTCATGCTTGAGTGTTCATTTTCTTAACACTCTGAAATCTTTACTGACACTTGAGTATCCCAGAGATTTTATTTCATCAGCTTTGGGCTGAACAACCTTAAGCTGATCCTTTCCATTATTGTGAACAAAGCATTTTCTTCCAAAGGCATGAAAATATGAGACATTTGGTTTTCTTCCATTCCAAATCTCGTAAGGTGTCTTTTCATGTCTCTTGTTCAAAAGAGCTCCATTCTAAGTATAGCAAGATGTATTTACAACTTCTGCTTAATATCTTTTTGGCAGTTTTATTCACATATCATTGTTCATCCAAGTCCCTTGAGTGTTCTGTTTCTCCTTTCAGCTACTCCATTCTGTTAAGGTGTTACTGTAGCTGCTAGCTGGTGTAGTACTCCATTTTCTCCACAATAATGAATGATTATATTGTTGAGAAATTAATTCACTTTGTCAGATCTAATCTTGACCACTGTCACTCCTTTCTGATTCTTGAGTCTCTTGAGAAGTTCTGTCAGCTGTTGCTTGGTTTCACTCTTCTTTGTCATGAGGATAACCCATGTATATCTTGAATAGTCATCAACTACCACCAAGGTGTATTTCTTTCCACTAACACTGATTGGCGTAATTGGTCCAAATAAGTCCGTATACAACAGTTCTAAAAATATGGTTGTTGAGTGCTGCGACTTAGTCTTGAAACTTGTTTTGGTTTTCTTTCCTTGTTGACATGCATAACACAAGCAGTCTTTCTTGTTTGACATCTATGGTAGTCCGATCACCAAGTTCTTCTTGACTAGTACGTTGATATCATCAAAATTAAGGTGACTCAGTTTCTTGTGCCACATCCAACTGAGTTCGGACTTGGTTTGCACCATTAAACAAGTTTATGAAACTACTGTAGACCAATCTACAACATATATGTTCTCTTTCCTTCTTCCGGTGAGAACTACTTGAAAAACTCTTTCACTAACAACAATGCAGATTTCCTTATCAAATGTGGCTTGGTATCCCATGTCAAAGAATTGACTTGTGTTGAGTAAGTTGTAATGAAGTCCTTCAACATGAGATACATTCTTGATTTTGAGTCCATTTTTAATCAAAATACCCTAACCTTTTGTGTATCCATGTCGGTCTTTACTTCCAAAATTGACTCATGATCCATCATTGGCTAAAAAATCAATGAGACTGTCCTTGCTCTTTGTCATGTGTCTACCATTTCTGTTTCCTTGAGGTATAGCTGATATACCTTTTGATTTACCTTTATTGGTAGGTGTAGTTGTCTTCTTAGAAAACTGAGTTGACTTATGTGAGGCTGACTTTACTGGTTCAGCAATTTTCTCAGTTTGTGGAAGTTGCTCGGCTACCACTTGTTGGAAATAAAATTTATGTTTTGATGATGATTCATCACCTATTTGTTAGTTGTTCTTAACCCAATTGATGAAGTGTCATAACTAGCTGTTATAGTGCAAAGAAAAAAGAAGTCTAGATATCAATGTATAGGATTTATTAGAGTCTGATATTCGTATAAGTTAAATCAGACAAGCACTGTAATAGTTCTAGGCTGGAACTGAGAAATGAAGAAACTGAGATTTAATCTAGCGGAGATTCTACAAGAAACTGACAATAAAGCACACCAACAGAAGATTGAAGAAGATAAGTTCGTTGAGGGAACCGACTCAGTTGGCTTATCAAGAAGACTGAAGAACTGAGGGACACATACTCAGTTATTAAAGGATGAAGAACTGAGGGTTAAAATTCAGTTATTAAAGGATGAAGAACTGAGGGTTCAAACTCAGTTATTAAAGAATGAAGAACTGAGGGCTCAAACTCAGTTATGAAGATTACAAGTCGAGACTGTAAAGTTGGACTTCAGGCAAGATTGTGGTGACCTGAACTCACTTTATGGATCTTCTATGAAGACCTAAGAATCATAAGGACAATGAATTCTTAGATGATAATGAATCATGGTGTACTATGATTAAGTCAATTATAATCAGATGAAAACACGAGTACTGATATTTGAAAAAGAGTAAAATCTCAGTTAATGCTCCAAATCATTTAGGAAACTGACAAAAGAATAACTCAGTACAAAACTGATAAGGAAACTCAGTTTTATAAGTCAGCCATCCAACAAACTCGAAATAGCGATAACGTTGTAAAGAAAGCAATTTTATTGGATGAAGTACTGACACAGCAGAACCGTCAGAAAATATAGCCGTTACAAGCAGGATGAACGTTGAATGAACCCCTAAAAATAGACTACCTCTACAACATCAAAAAGAAGTGCAGGTATATGATAATAAAGCAAGAAAATTAAAAGAAATCTATCAAGTCAAGAAAAATCAAATTGAGGGGGAAAGCCAAATCCAAAAGAATACATGCTAAGTACTTAATTGCAAGATCAAGAAATTTCTTCAAAGTGTTCAAGAAAATTCAAGCAGATTCAAGATCTAACATTAGAAGAAATACAGAGCCGTGCTTAAATTAATCATCCAGATGAAAAGCTCAAATCACAGTTGAATCATAGTTATTGATTCAAAGTCTCAACTTTGATTTTATCAAAGGTTTAGACTGTGAAACACTAAAAAGGTGTGAAGTACAGTTGAGTGCAGTCAGGAAGACTGTGTTTGTGATGAGCTGTTGAAGAGGCAATTCTACCCTCCAAGGACCAGTGGGTCAAACAGTTGAAGAGCAGCAATCCTACATGTTCTACAAGTGTTTAGATAGTGAAGCTAGGGATTAGTCAAGGACTATCAGTTTAGAACTTTTTGTAACCGGGCCATCTCAAAGAAGTTCTAGTGGAATTTTCCTCCGCATCACAGGGGAAGAGAGGATGTACAGGATTACATCACCTGTAACCTCTATAATTCTTGTCTATTTACTTTATGCATTCATTTATTTCATTATAGCTTTATTTACGTGGTTTTCTTACCGAAACTAAATTAACTAGTTGTTAAAAGGCTAATATTTGATCCGCTGCCAGTTAACAAGTCTAAATATAAGTCAGTATTAACTTATATTCAGTTGAGCTAACTGAACTCCACACAAGATAAGGGACAGGAACAAAACTGAACTAAAGATCAGTTTGAGTTTTAGAGAAACTCAGTTCCTAGGGCTTTTCCAGCTCAGGATTAGTTTTTGGTGACAAGTTTATTCACCCCCCCCCCCCCTCTAAACTTGTGTTATCCTTTCCAATGGACCAACACAACTGAATACCAGTTTTGATATTAGGTTCAGCAGCTTTGCTAGTTGCTTCCTTAGAAGATTGTTGTGTGTCAAATCCTAAGGTAGTTCTGTCTCCATATGGCTTTCCATATTTGAATCCAGTAGCTGAACTTGATTGATCAAAAGATTCGATTCTTCTGCTGCATGAGCGATCGATCTTCGATTCTTCTCTTTATGTCCATTCTAGTCAGTTTCATCATGTTCAGTTCAGACTTAAATCTTTCAACTTCAAGAATTAGAGCTTCTTTCTCAGCTTTAATTGATTCATTACCAGCTTAGATGGTTACCAGCTGATTCATCAGTTCGTTAAGTGTTTCTTCTAATTCTGGATTTTTCGGATTGGAGTCAACAGTCGAAGAACAAGCATTTTGCATTGAAATATGTGTTGAGCTATACTTAGAGTTAGATTTGCATACTTCATTGGGATCCTCCATATGAGCCATTGGAGCTATGTCATCTGATAATCTTTTAGTGCCAGCTTTATAGTCTGACTCATCTCTGGATAAGAGAGCTCTTCAGCTAGTTCTTCATTGCTGAGTCTTCTTACCAGTCAGCTCTGGAGATTCAGCTTTGTAGTGTCCAGGCTTCTTGCAGTTAAAGCAGAGATATTCATCGTCTTTTCTCTTTTCAGGAGTCTTCTTGATATATTTCTGAGTGACTGGATGTCCACTCTTCATTCTTCAAATTCTATTCATCATTATAGCCATCTGCTCTTCCATCTTATCCAATTGCTGAAGATTGCTAGATGAGGTTTCTTGATTATCATTTGAAGCTGCTACTAGAGCTGTTGTCTTGGGTTTCTCCAGAGCCTTGATTATTGTGCTGTGCTTGTGAAATCCTCGCTAAATTCATAAGCCTTCAAGTCTAAGAAGATTTTGAAGGAATCTACTGTGTCAAGTCTCCTTGATTCTTCCATTGTTGTGACCTTCATCTTCAAGCACATGGGTAAAGCCTTTAAGATTCTGGTATTAATTTCTTTCTTGGTGTACTAAATCTTGAGTAATGTTAGTTCGTCTATTATGGCACTCAATATCGTTTCCATCTGAACAATATTTTTGCCTGACTTCATCTTGAAATTTTCAAACTTCTATTTGGCAAGTAAGATCTTGTTCTCTTTGATGGAGTCAGTTCCTTCACAAACCAGTTGGAGTTTCTCCCACATTTCTTTTGCAGTAATGCAATCCTTAACCTTCAAGTACATATTGCTGTTAAGAGTTCTGAAGATGATATCAATGGCAATGTTATTCAGATTGTTCCTTTTTCAATCATCGGTTGTCCATTCGCTCTTGGACTTTGGGACTCCAACTTGGTCACCATTAACAGTTTGCATGTGATTGATTTGGATTGGTCCGTCAGTGAGTACATCCATTATCTCATCATGAGTGGCTACTAGAAGGGCCTGCAAATGATGTTAGTATTCATCAAATCTGTCCATGTTGCACATCAGCATTTGTCTAGCATACTGATTGTTATCCATTATGTGAGTGAATGATAACTGGATTATGAAAAGACTGGAAACTGAAAAAATGAGTTCAGGAGAACAACTAGAGGAGTTAACTAGAGCAAGTGAGTTTTCAACAATGGCTTGTTAAAGAACACAACTCTGATACCAATTGTTGGTCCCTTGGAAAGTCTGACACAAGTTTAGTGGGGGGTGAATAAACTTGTCACCAAAAACTAGATCAAAAATGATTAAGGTTCAGTTTTAACTTGTGTGGAGTTAATCTGACAAAGATGAGCCTACGTCAAACTCACTTATAACAAAAACTGAGTCAACCGACGGCGGATATAAGTTTTACCCTTTATCTGGATCTTGTTTCTATGAAAAAGCTGAGTATGCTAAACTGAATTCTGGTGAATGTTAGTTGGTGCACTGTGTAAGCGTATAACAATCAGTTTCAGTATGCTGTATAAATAATAATAAATAAATAATAGAAAGTAAGTGCGCAAAGTAAGTAGAGCAAGAATTACAGTGGTTCCATGTGGTGTAATCTTGTCAGTCCACTCTTCCCCTGTGATGTAGGAGAAAAATTCCACTAGAACTCTTTGAGGTACGCTATTACAAAAAATCCTAAACGATAGTCCCTGACTAATCCCTAGCTTCACTATCTAAACAACTAAAAAACAGGTAGGATTGCTGCTCTTCAACTGCTTGAACACTGGTCCTTAGAGGGTTGCTATTGCCACTTCTCCAGCTACCACCACAAACACAGTCTACCCGACTGCTCAAGACAACTGTCCTTGACAAATCCTAAACCGGATTGATTCAAAGTCTAAACCTTTGATTAAGAATCAAAGTTGGACTGAGAATCAATAAATTGATTCTTTCTTGTGGTTCTTCTAAGTGTCGAAATCTAGATTTGATCGATGTAGCTTGAACACTTGGAGAAATGTAGATGTGATCATGTTTAGCGCAAATATTGATAGCGATTTAGATGAACTAGACTTTGGCACAAAAACCTTGTAATCTCGTTAATTCGGTGTTTGATCCTTGATGTCATGTCCTATATTTATAGTGTGAGGTCCAACATTAATCTTGCTTGAATTTGAATTGTATCAACGTCTATATTTTCAGATGTCAGGTGTCAGTGACCGTTCTGACATGTCAGTTCTTCATCCAATTAAAATCCTTGATTTATAACGTTTGAATGTACTTTCAATTGCTTGGATGGATGACTATAAAACTGAGTATCCTATTCAGTTTTATACTGAGTGTGTCAGTTATCAGTTTGTTAACTGACTTAGAGCATTAACTGAGTTTTTGCTCTTCTTAAAAAATCTCAGTACTTTATATATCTGATGTTTATCACTTAATCAGAGTACACCATTCTTTATACAAATCATCTAAGATATCATTGTCCTTATGATTCTTAGGTCTACTTCAAGATCCATAATGTCAGTTCAGGCCATCACAGACTTACCTGAATTCTAACTTTACAGTCTCGGCTTTAATCATCATAACTAAGTTTGAACCCTCAGTTCTTCAATCTTCTACAACTGAGTCTGTGTCCTCAGTTCTTCATTTACTGAGTTTGTTCCTTCAGCCTTCAATTCTAGATAAGTCAACCGAGTCCGTGTCCCTCAACGAAATTACCTTCTTCAGCTCTGAGTAAACTTCAGTTCTAAGTTCTGGTGACTCTTTACAGTTTTATACAATATCCTATTTTCTAGATGATATCCAGTTTTCAGTTTTACGACACTTCTATCTATTACAGTGCTTGTCTGATATAACCTATACAATTATCAGACTCTAGTAAAACCTATACATTCAGTTCTAGAAATCTTCTAGCTTTTCACTATAACAGCTAGTTTCAGCACTTCATCTATGGGGTGTAAACAAACAAGTAACTAAATAAGATGAATCATCATCAAAACTAAAATTTTATTTCCAACAATAGCTGAGTAAAAAATATGAATGAAACAATAGTAAATCCAACTTCAAAAGTTCAATACAAACCAGGAAAGCCTTATGGTGACATATCGGGCTTAGGGTTTGACAATCAACAGAATTCTCAGACTTGACCTAGTTCAGCTACTCCTGAGTTTGTGGCTACACAAAATTCTAGACCTCAGAAAACTGCTGAAAATATTAGAACTTATAAGAACTCAGCTAAGCCTTATGCAAACACCGACAAATTTGATGATCAGTTAGTAGCACTCAGCAAACTGACAGATCTTACAGAAAACCTCTAGAAAAGGCTAGAAACAGCAAAACTGACCAAAAGTCAATTAAAAACAACAACAAACCAATTGAACCTAATATGGAAAGGAATAATTTTCTTTCAAGGGATACTTGATTCAGGGGGAAAGGTAGATTCTTTCCTACTAATGAAGATTGGATTGACTCTAATCCTATTGCTATATCAACTCAGTTTCATAAAGTTCATAAGGTTAAGCCTCAATACAGAGTTGTCAATCCAAGACAGCAGACCTATGTGAAATATGATAGATCCAACAATATGAATAGAAGTATGTACAATATACCTAAAGGTCAAGAGACGTACTCAATGGAAATGAATACCCTTTTAAGGATGTTCAAAACTCTAGAAGAAGAGGTAAATTCATTGACAATGAAACCATACTTACAAGGTTCAAATACTAATATAAAAGGACCCTAAAAGGCATGGGTACCAAAGAAAACTTAATATGTTTTACAAGAATGAAAACTGACACTTGATGATTCATCAAACTGACTCCCACAACTCTGAGTTGGAAAATTTCAACTTGTGGTATCTACACTGACGAAGTGATCAAAAACTAAGGAATGATGGAACTGACAAATATAATGCTGACTTGTGAAATTAAGTCTTGTGAAACAAAAATGACTTTCACAAAACTGAGAAACATATACAGATGGAGATACATTGTATCTATCCCTTTTACTGATACAATCTATGAATGTCATAAAACGTTATTACCTATGTCAGTCGTAACAGTTGATCCCCCTACTGAACGTTACTTTTCCGTATCTCTAGAAAAACGATGTGACATACGATACTACAGCTTAGCCATTCAAATTCCATCATCAAATCACCTTATCAAACCTATTTATACCACTTCATCATCCTCACTCAAACTTTCTCATTCATTCGCATCCAAGAATTATCAGAATTATTCATCACCTTACTAACAAAATTTTCAAAAAGTTTCAAGAAATCATGATTGAAGCAGGAATGATCATCTCCATTGATCAATTCCTTAATAAGTTTGACAATTCTGGACTTGCAAACAAAATTGTACAAAAGATCCTCAAAATCAAAGGGCTAGAAGGAGTGTTTAACATAGATTTACAAAGTGTGTGCTTGGAAAGTATTTGTCAATTCTATGCGAATGGAGGAACGTCAGTCAATGACAAGAATGTATTGGAGTACAAGACCAATGTTAATCAAAAGAAGATAGTAGTTACTGAAGAAACAATTCTAAACATTTTCGGTTTTGAAGATTCAACGAATTCAGCCATTATCAAAGTAGTCAAAGAACCGAGAGCAAAACTTTGGAAAGAAGTTGCCAAGATGCCAATTCAGATACTGCCCTTATAGGAAGCACATGACTTTTCAAAGTAGAATTTAGCTTATTAACTCATATGTTTGCCAAATGCATAATTGGAAATGCTGGGACTTTTAGCAACAACACTGGCACGAAACTGGACCTACTCTACATCTTCTAGTTTGAAGAAAATTTCAACTGGCCAAAGTACTTACTCAATCTGCTGATGAGTCAGTTCTCATCTGAGAGCAACCCAAGGAAGAAAACTGAAGTCAAGAAAGGAAGATTATTTCAGACGGAGACACTAGCACCACTTGTTCAGAGGAAACTAAACCACTTTGAGATTCTTGAAATTGCACTGACTCGATACTTGGCGGATAGATCTTAATCAAGTTAGAGACGACCAAACCAACCAAGAATAATTCCGAACTTGAGCTATGAAAAACAAGCAAGAAAAAGAGAAAAACTGTCAAGAAAGCTCTTTCAGGTGAATAAATTGATATTTCAATTGAAAAATTGATGGAAAGACGAAGAAAACTGGAAATTCTTCCTGAAGAGAAAATTGAAGAAGAAGGGTAAAATAGTAATTGGGGATATTTACTATCACCTAATTATTATTGAACCTCATTAGGTAATTAAAAAGGATAAAATCAAAAGTCTTCGAATTTATTTTATCTAAATAAATATTATTTTCCTATAAATGAACTCTCTCACCTCATAATCACACTCGCACAAGACACAGTAAAAAGAAGAAAAAGAAGAAAAATAAGGTAGCCTGGTTCTGGCAGAAATCGAAAGCGAAGAAAGAGAATCTTCATCCTGGAGGCTAATCCGTCGCGATTTGGGGCAGACCATAGAAGACAGAAGTATTCGTCTCATTGCAGAGAACGTTTTCATACCAACAATTCGTAATTTCGTAAGTTTTCTGTTTAGCCCTAAATTTTGAATATTGATCGTTCTTGGTAGGATTTTGAGTTTAGGTGTTTTATATTAATTCCAATGTTTTAGTAATCGTAAAATTGTGTTTTTGGTTCTTAGAAATTGTGTAGATGTTGAGGAATCGCAGAATCATCGTTGTTTTGCTTTTGGATCGCATTCTTACCGAATTAAAGTAAGGGATTGTTCTAAAATCGGGTTTTCTAGGTAGTGTTTTGTATTATTATTGTTGTGGATTGCATATAAATGTTTATTTCAGGTATGGTGTTTTTCTAGTGCCTAAAATGTAGGTGTTAAGGGTGATTTTATACGTTTTTCATAGAAATCGAGCTTTATATTGAAATATTGAGCAAATGAGTTTTAAAAGTGTTTAAGTGCAAAATCGGGTTAATTATGTGATTTTATTGGTAAATATCTATATATATGTGATGTTACATTTTTGCACGTGTTTATTGTGATTGTAGGAATATTTGAATGGCATGGAAAGAACTATAAAGATGTCCAATGGGAGATTTAAATTGAAGGAAGAAGGTATAGGTCGAATTTGGAGTAAACATGTAGAAGAGCAAACGTGCGTTTGATGTCGATCCGAGTGGATGGTGGCGTCGAAAAGAGCTGGATTGGCATCCACTGAATAGCATGGATTCAGAGTTTGAGAGATTTTGGTGGACGAACGTTTGATTTTCTATAGGACGGGCGTCTGATGAAGATTTGGCCCGACTCGAAGTTTGCAAAGCACCCTGGACGAGCGTCCAGAAGGAATGGACGGGCGTCCAACACCGACTTCAGCACAGCCGACTTACTTTCCCTATAAATAGCAGCGGGATTTCAACCCTAAGACATACATTATTGACTCTTATTGATACATACTCATAAGAAGAGAACCCTAGGCAGCCCCAGCCCCCTTTGGGGTGGCTGGGGTTGCGATTCTTCCTTTTTCTTTTCCTTTAATTTCGTTTGTTTGATCGGGATGATGGCTTGAAGTTGAATAAGCTTCGATCGAAGTTCTGTGAAACCTGTTTCAACAGCAACTCGATTTATTTCTTTGGATTTCTTTGTAAGTTTCATTTAAAAGTTGTTTCTTTCCCATGTTTAATTGTTATCTTGCAATTTAAATCGAGAGATGTTTGCTTGTTGATGTTTACCGTATGACGAGAGTCGGTGTAAACTTGATCCCCATAGGAAAGATTAGAGCTTTAACCTATTTAATGAGAGTTGTTAGGTTATGAGTCTAGGTTCATCTTGAATCACAATTTTAGTTAATTCGTTACAAGGGTATCTTAGAAAGAGATTGAGGGATATCATCATCACGGGCTCGATGAGATTTTGCATTCGTTTATTTTATCAAGTTGTACTTGTTCTACCTTCATGTTTTTATCTTTGCATGTTAATCGAATTTAGAAATACGAGAGTTGATAGATTCGTTAGATTATCGTGAAGGAAATTGACAATCATTGTTCCAACAAACGAGAGTTGAGGGATAATATTGTTAGATTAGGGTTTTAAATCTGTATCTTTGCTTTGTAAATGCGTTAGTTAAACCGAGAGGTAAACTAATTAATGGCGTGATAAATCGAGAGAGGAAACGCTTCTTAAGATAAGATTTTAATCCAAGGAAACTTGTGAATGAATGTTTGTATTTCTTATTGACTTTTGTGGGGTGATGGTTGCGGGATGGTGGATCATGGTTTGTTCGATGTTGATTTGCTTCAGTCATTATCATGTTCGTTAGTTTTATCATCTTTTCTTAGTTGTAGCTTTATTTATTTATTTTCGCAACGATATTTCCTGGCTTTGGACTGACAATCCTCTGTCCAGTTTACTTTTCGTTTTGTTAGTTTAGGTTTTAATAATAGTAGTGACAATCTTAGGAAAATAAATGAACTAGATACCCCGATTCCATGAGATCGACTCCGGTATTAATTGCTATGCTACGATCCCTACACTTGGGGAATACCGGATTTATAAATTTTATTACTTGTTGTTTTCATTAGATAAATCCGTGACAGTAGGCTTGTCCAGAACATGTCCTAACTAATCCTGGGAATTCCTTGGGCACATGGGTTTGTCCTAGACTGATCTTGGACATGTCTGGGGCTTGTCCAAGACTGATCTTGGGACATTTCTAACAGCTCGACCTGCTTCTCCTCCGGTTCGATATCGAACTTTATACATGATTCGGTTCAATTCCTCTTCAGCTCAGATTATTCCTACAAAGAATTATAAAACGTGTAGCAATATAATTCGATATAGAAATAAGATAAAAATACGAAATAATCATGAGAAAAGCTCATAAGTAACTTCCAATAAAATTAATTCCTTTTACGTACAGTTTATCATAAATTAACCCCTTTTATGTCCAATTTCGGGGGTAAATTGATATAAAAAATGTCAGAAAGTAGATTCGCATCAACTACCCCCACTTAATCTTTGATAATCCTAAGAAAACATCACATTGACACGTACTTACCAAAAAGTCCTACACACCGAATCATACCTACTAAAATCCAGATACACACATAAGATGTGAATCAACTTCAATTCATAAGCAAGTCATTAAGCATCCCTGTATCAAGAAACCGATGTGCATGTTTGCATAACTCGCCATGCCGTCGTGATTCATAACAAGATACTTATTATACAAGCCTCGTGTCTCAACTTATCTCCCAAAGAACTCGGTCTTCTTCTCGGAAACTCAAGGTTACAGGAAATGAGCACTGATCGTTGTTGGTCGGAAGGATTCGGAAACTGAGCGCCTTGCCCAATTTATTTATTAATTTTTTTTCAAAGGGTCATGCAACAGACGACGCGAGGATCTAGCAATGGTGGGTGCCTAGCAAGCCGTTGGACTTATTTTTAAGTTTTAGTGATGAGTGCCAGACTAACTGTTATAGAGCAAAGGCAAAAAGATGTCTAGATCAAATGTATAGGTTTATTAGAGTTTGATCTTTTACTAGGTTTGATCAAACAAACACTGTAATAGTCATCTGATTTATACCAGCAGACTGGTCTATATCAGTAGGGTAGATAGGTCAATAGACTAGTCAGGAACCTGCTGAAGACTGAAGGCTGAGGGCTCACACTCAGTTAATGAATGCTAAGGGATGAAACTTAGTAATTAAAGTCAAGGATATGGAATCAGAATTCAGGCGAGTCTGTAATGACCTAAACTGATTACATACACCTTGTATAGAAGGTCTAAGTTCCTTAAGTTGAATGGTGATTGGAACTTAGTTATTTGCAAAAAGGTGTAATCTAACTTCACAAGTAAAAAGTTAGATTAAAGAAGTCTGCTGCATTGTTTTAAACACATCAAATTATAGTTCAGCAGACTGATAAACCTGCTGATATATATACCTCGGTTAATTCAAGATTAAATAGGAAGATTACATGGATAAGGACAGCCAACTACCACTGATTTATCAAACAAATCAATGGCTGAGATTAAAAAGACATTGGCATGATTCAGGACTTTATCCAATGGTTTTAAGTCAAAGGGTGGATGACGATCGCATTACTGTCAAAAGGATTACGGCGATTGTCGATCCTATGAATAATAATGAAAGCAAGTCAAATGGGACAAAACCAGGAACGGTCACATTTGAATTTCAAATACAAAACACATGGACTCCTACCTATAAATAGAGGACTTTCAACTCAAAAATAGATGATGAACTTTTAAGAGAAAAATATAAGAGATAATTCTGAGCTATAAGAACACCCTACTGAACCTACTGTGCTTAACCTTACTGATTGAGAGAAAATCTTCAAGTGTATTATGTATTCAAGCTACATCAAGTTTACACACTTGAAGACTGCAGGCTGCTGATATATCATCCTAATCAAGCTGCTACAACTGAATCATTTACTTTATTCAATCTTTATTTTACAAAGAACCTGCTGAAGACAGTGAAGCATCTGTTGGGTGTGAAAGACTGTTTTTTGTTGGGGAGCTGGTGAAGAGGCAATCCTACCCTTCAAGGACCAGTGGAAGACTTTGGAGCAGCAATCCTACCTGTTCTTAGTTTTCAGTTTGTGAAGCCATAGTTATTGGTGAAGGACAAGCAACTTAGGAATCTTTGTAACAGCTACATCAAAGATCTCTAGTGAATTACCTCCAACATCACAGGAGAAGAGTGGACTGACAGGATTACACCACCTGGAACCACTATAAAATCTACCTACTTACTTTCTGCATTTAATTTATCATACACATCAACTTACTGAATCTAGCAACTGAAATCACACACATACAATACTTAGTATCATATTTAACAACAAGTATTAAGGCTTAATTTTTGATATAATTCCGCTGCACAAATTCAGTAAACTCAACTATCAGTAGACTACTGTGTGTCAGCAGTCTACTGAGGTGTCAGTAGACTACTAAGGTATCTGCAGGCTGCTGAAGTTACTGAATTTGTTAACTCAAAGTTTTAAGTGTTATGTTTATTCTCGCCCCCTAAACTTAACCAAAGCCTTTTCAAGGGGCCAACAATTGGTATCGGAGCAGTGCTTCTGTTCTTAAGAAATTCTACTTGTTGTGCTTGTGAAAATACTTTGAAAACTCTTTCAAATAACTGATTTTCAAAGACTTGCATCATGGATAACAACCAAGTATGCTAGAACTATGCCGATGTGTTCTCTAGATAGATTTGATGAATATAAAGCGTCGAATGCGAAGCTTACTTCTACGCAACTCATGATGAAATGATGGATGTGCTGACAGACGGACCACTGGAGATTGTCAAAGCAGTAATAGTGGGAGATGAGACACAGTACATTGCCAAACCAAAAAGAGAATGGAATGCTGAAGATAGAAAGAGAGCAAACCTCAACAATATCGCTATTGATATCATATATAGAACCTTGGATAGCAATATGTACATGAAGGTTAAAGATTGCAAAACAGCTAAAGAATTTTGGGACAAAATACAGTTGATCTGTGAAGGCACTGATGAAATGAAGAAGAATAAAATCAGTGTGGCAAAGAAATAGTTCCAAAAATTTAAGATGAAACCCAATGAAACCATTGAACAAATGGAATCTAGGTTCAATGCAATTCTGGATGAACTCACCCTGCTGAGTGTTGTTTACTCAAAAGAAGAAATCAACAAAAAAATCTTGGAAGCTTTACACCTTTCTGAGAGGATGGAAGATGAAGGTGTGACCATAGAAGAAATGAGAAGACTGCATGAAGAGGATACATTCAAGTTATTCTCGGATCTTAAGGCATATGAATTCAAAAAGAAGTTGTCACCTACTATCTTTGAAAAGGAAGAGCCAAAAACAACGGCCTTTGGCCGCTTCACATCAAGAAGAAGCATCAGAAGCTCAAGATGACTTACTGGATGAGATGCAAGAGTAGATTGCACTACTAAGCAAGAAGATCAGAATGATGAAAACTGGAAGAGGTTCCCCAAGGAATTTTACAAGGAAATCTAGTGAAAAGAAGGAGGAATACAAGAAAGACAATGACTACTTGTGCTTTCAATGAAAGAAACCAGGACACTTCAAGCCTGAATGTCCTGAACTAAAGCAGAAAAAGGAACCAGATTATATTTGCTTCAACTGCAAAAAGCCTTGACATTTTAGACATGACTGTCCAGACCTACTGAAGACCAAAAGTCAACAAAGAAGACCTAGCAAAAAGGCTTTGACTGCTGAAGATGGATCTGGATATGAAGTGGAATCTGAAAAGGGAAATGAATCAGATGACACAGCATTGGTTGCTGATATGGAAGACTATGCATTAATGGCTAATATGGATGAAACAGAGGAGGTATACAATACTGTATCAATTAACACTCCTGCTGGAAGTGATTGTGAATCAACCTGTGGTTCAAATCCTAGAAACTCTTACAATGAAGAACCTTTGGATGCCATCCTTAATCAACTGAGGAAAATACAATCTGGTTATGAGATTGTGAAGGCTGAAAAAGAAGCTCTTCAAGTAGAAGTTGAAAGGTTGAATGCTGAATTAAGGGTTCTCAAAGGCAAAGAGAAAGATGTTGGACAGAATCAGTATAAGCCTACTGAACATTCAATAGCTTCTAAATCTTCTGAACCATCTTGTTCCTCTACTGCATACAAATCTGGAAAGCCTTATGGTGATAGAACATGGCTTGGATTTGGAACTCAACAATCTAACAAGAGTGGATCCAGTAAGGTCACTGAACCTAGTATCAGGATTGGTCCAAGTTTGTGCCTGCACAAGATCCAACTCCCAAAAGGGTTGCTGAGGCAGTAAAGCCTACTGAGAATGCCTCAAAGAAGCAAAATCAGAAGTCAAAGAAGTCAACAGCTCCTAATAAAAGGAATAAATCCAAATATAGGACTGTTGTGCCTTCTAGACCTACTGATAGCAAACCTGCTACCAAGTCTGCTGGACCACAAAGAGGCAAGAACCAGAAACATTCCAAGGATAAGAATCCTAAACCCAAAAATGTTAATCATTCTAGGGATACTTATCTCAGGGGGAAAGGTAGATTGTTCCCTACTGATGATGATTGGAATATTCATGCATCTAATGATAGAAACAACAAGCATAACCATGCTGCTAGGGTAAAACCTAAGCAATGGAATCAGCAAAGGACTCAGCAGAGGGCTTATACAAGACCTCAGCAGGGACCTCAGTAGACTCCATACTATAGGGTTGTTCCTAACAGATAGCAGACCAATGGTTATGCCAATGCTTCTAACAACAAGAATCACTTCAAACAGCATTATAAACCAAAAGGCCAGAAAATATATGTGAATCCTACACAACCAACTGTTAGAACTTATGGATGTGTAGAATACATGTATGAACCAAAGTATGACACTTTTAGGGGAAGACCTTATGGAAACATCCCAGGGGTCATGCTTACCACTGACCATTATGGACCCAAACAGGTTTGGGTACCTAAAATGTATTAACTTTGTTTTGTAGGGTGTCTGCTACTTTGACAGTGGATGTTCCAGACATATGACAAAGAACAAGCATTGTTTGTCAAATTTTGTGACAAAGGATGGTCCAAGGGTGAATTTTGGCAACAAAAATACACCTGGATATACAAGAGGATATGGCACACTTGTGAGGAATGGACTTACAATAAAAAATGTTGCTTATGTGGAAGGACTGTATTACAGCTTGCTAAGCACTGGACAATTCTGTGACATGGGATACAAGGTCACTTTTGACAAAAACAACTGTATTGTCATCAGTGAAATAGGTCATCAAGTTGTATTGGCTGGCAGAAGACAACAAAACATGTACATTGTGGATTGGTCTACTGCAGTTCCAGAAACCTGCCTGATTGTGCATACCAAGTCAGAACTCAATTGGTTATGGCACAAGAAATTAAATCACTTAAATTTTGATGACATCAATCAGTTGGTGAGGAAGAAACTGGTGATTGGTTTAACTGAGATCACATTCAAGAAAGATACTATATGTGATGCATGTCAGCAAGGTAAAGACCAAATCAAGCTTCAAATCAAAGACTAAGCAATCAACTAATAGAGTCTTGGAGCTGATGCATATGGATCTTTTTGGACCAGTTACACCAACAAGTGTTACAGGAAAGAAGTACACCTTAGTGGGTGTGGATGATTATTCTAGATATACTTGGGTGGTATTTATGAACAAGAAGAGTGAAACACTCAAGAAGATGCCTGATCTTTTGAAGAGGTTACAAAATGAGAAAAGTTTAACAGTAGTAAAAATTAGATCAGACAAGGGTACTGAGTTTCTAAATAAAGTTATAAGAGAATACTGTGAACAGAATGGTGTGCTACATCAACTTGCTGCTGCTGGTACACCTCAGCAAAATGGGGTTGCTGAAAGAAGAAACAGGACTTTATAAAAAGCAGGAAGGACAATGATTTGTGAAGCATTGCTACCTGAAAGGTATTGGACTGAAGCAGTTAATACAACATGCTATACACCAAACAGAACATCAGTAAACAAGAAGCTGTTGAAGACACCTTATGAAGTTTGGAATGGAAGAAAACCCAATATATCTTATTTCCATCCATTTGGAAGTAAGTGTTTTATCTTGAATCATAAGGAACATTTGAAGACATTCCAACCTAAATCAGATGAATGAATTCTCTTGGGATATTCTTCAGTCAGCAAGGCATTCAGGGTACTGAACAAGAGGTCACTGAAACATGAAGAGACAATACATGTTGTGTTTGATGAACCTAAGTTCACTGGTATGGAAGATGAAGGTTGTGAACCTGCTGAGAACTTACAAGTCACTGATCCAGATGGTATTGAAGTTTTGGAAAGGTTTAATGACTTAAAAGTTTCTGATTCTGCCCCTGCTGAACACCCTGCTGGAGACAATACTGATGCAACAACTGAAGCAGTTCAAGGTTCTGCTGAACCCCCTGTTGAAGATACATCAGACCCTACTGAAGATGAGGTTCCTGAGAATCAATCTAACCAGAATCCACAATGGTTAAAGGATCACCCTGCTGAACAAGTCATTGGAAACATTCAGCAATGTGTAAGGACTAGAAGACAATTAGAAGCAATGTTTACTTGTTTTCTATTTCAAGTTGAACCTAAAGTTGTTGAAGAAGCAATTTCAGATCAAGATTGGATAATTGCAATGCAAGAAGAATTAAAGGAATTTGAAAGAAATCAAGTTTGGACACTAGTTGAAAGGCCTAGTCATGCTAATATCATTGGTACAAAATGGGTATACAGAAACAAACTTGATGAATCTGGTACCACTGTAAGGAATAAGGCCAGACTAGTTGCAAAGGGCTATTCTCAAGTAGAAGGAATAGATTTTGATGAAACATATGCACCTGTTGCAAGATTGCAAGCTATCAGATTATTCCTGGCACATGCTGCATATAAGAACTTCAAGGTTTATCAAATGGATGTCAAAAGTGCTTTCTTGAATGGCATTCTAGAGGAGGAAGTGTATGTTCAGCAACCTCCTGGATTTGAAGTTAATGATCAAGAAGATAAAGTGTATAGACTCAACAAAGCACTTTATGGCTTGAAACAAGCCCCAAGAGCATGGTATCAGACTCTGTCTCAGTTCTTGGTGGACAATGGTTTTACAAAAGGCACCATTGATAAGACTCTTTTAGAATCAATGAGAAGGACAACACCCTGCTGGTACAAATTTATGTTGATGACATAATCTTTGGTTCTGAAAATGAATTGCTATGTGAAAAATTTGCAAATCCAATGAAGAGCGAATTCCAAATGAGTATGATGGGAGAAATGAACTACTTTTTGGGATTACAAGTTAAACAGATGAAAGATGGAATCTTCATTCATCAAACCAAGTACACCAAGGAGCTGTTGAAGAAGTTTGGTATGAAAAGTAGCACAAGAATATCAACTCCTATGAATACAAATATCAGGTTGGATGAAGATAAAGAAGGCAAAGATGTTGATCAGACCTTATACAGAAGGATGATAGGCAGTCTACTATACCTTCGCTTGCCAGACCGATATATCCTTTGCTATAGTGTTTGTGTGCGATTTCAATCCAAACCTAAAGAAAGTCATTTAGGTGCAGTCAAAAGAGTTCTTAAATATCTAAAAGAGACTTTGGGAGTAGGGATATGGTATTCCAAGGATGGAAGCTTCAAGGTTATATCCTACTCAGATTCTGATTATGCTGGATGCAAGATTGATCGAAAAAGTACCACTGGAACACAATCGAGTTAATGGGAAATAGATGGTTCTGGTTCAAAGAAGAAAGCAGAACTCAATATCAACTTCCACTCTCTTTGAAATTTGAATACATTGTTCTTTGGAAGTTCTTTGTGCACAAGTACTTTGGCTAAGACAACAATTAAGGGACTATGGAATTGAAGAAAAAGAAATTCCAATAATGTGTGACAACACAATTGCAATTGCAATCACATAAAATCCTGTTTTGCACTCAAGAACCAAGCACATTGATGTGAGACATCATTTTATAAGAGATCATGTTGAAAAGAAGGATGTGGTGGTTCTGTATATCCCTACTGAAGATCAACTTGCTGATATATTCACTAAACCACTGGATAGTGAAATATTTTCTAAACTAAGGACTGAACTTGGAATTATTAAAGTTGACTGATAATCAGCAGTGTACTGGAATTCACCACGGGGATTAGTCTTTGTTATGTTGGGTGAGCTCACTTAGCAGATTAGTCATTGGTATAAACAATTCCAGGTACTTATTGTTGGACAATTGAGCAAATGAGGTTGCCAAGGGGATTGGTCTTTGTCATGTTGGGTGAGCTCACTTGACAGATCAGTCATTGGTATTAAACTTCATCTTGTATTATCAGTTGGACAATACAAAGGTATTTAAGCCTCAACAGAGTGACCATATCAGCAGGTTGCTGAGACACTATGTCAGCAGGCTGCTGAACCACCCTGCTGATGAGAAGTCTGCTGAATATTACGTTACATAGTCAAACTTATTAAAGTCAAAAAGCAGATTGGCGGGATATTTATTTTATCCTTTATAACCTCAGTTAACACGATCTAACGGTTACAAACATTATGGAGAAGAAATGGGCCACGTGTCAAGTTAGCATTTACTCAGATTAATCGTGGTTAATGTGGATGTACGTGCACTGACAGTTACAACCACACGCTTTCTATATATACAGACCTATACACAGAAGAAACACTCTACTGCAAATCTGATTGTATCTCTGCTTTTACACTGTGTGAACACAGATTTACAAGCTTTCTTCTTCATCTTTTTCTTCTAACAATGGCGGAAAAGACTGATGTTCAAGTCGGAACAAGCCAAAGTGTGAGAGGTTTTGTTGTTGATGCTAATAAAACAAAGTTAGCTATTAACATTGGTCGAAGAATAAGGAGATATGAAGGCATGGAGAATGTACTGAACATAAGATTGGAAACAATCTCTTACACAAATGTTGTCAGTTTTTGGAAGAATATTGTGATAAAGGAAGGAGAAGAAGCATTCAAAACAACTGTGAATGCTCAAGAAATTGAAGTTTCCTCAAGTCGGCTGAGGGAAGTTTTTGGTTTTGATGAAGTAATAGATGCTCCTGTAAATCCTGAAGAAATGGGATTGTCAAGGAATGATTTTGTTGAAAGAATCAAGACCAATGATGCCATCAAATCAACTCTAGGCATCAATGTGAAACATGTTGGTTATGAATACAACCTGCTGAGCAATATCATTGCTAAGACCATATTAGGGCTGGTTGGAAGTATGGATACTCTATCAGGACCTAAGATAGAGCTGCTGATGATTATCTGCAGAAGTATGAAATTTGATTGGGCTGGATACTTTATCCACTACATGAAGAAAGTAGCCAAAGAGGAAAGAGAAGGGAAAAGGAAATCCAAGGCCTTACCCTTAGGATTAATGGATCAGGCCCTGCTGAATCATTTGGAGATTCCTGATGTAGCACCTGAAAAGATAAACCAATCCAGATACAAGAAAGAGATTGATTATGCTATCCCTGGTCTGGATGATGATGAAGAAGGTGTTGTTGAGGCTGCTGAGAGTGATGTTGATGGAAATGATGATGATACTGATGGTGAGCAGGTCAAGAAAGTTGTTAAGACTGCTGCACCAAAGAAGATTACGGAGAAGATAAAGGTTGTTGATACAAAGAAGACTACTGAGATGTTAAAGCCTAGAAAGACATGAAAACAAACAATCGAGATCTTTGAGTCCACCGAGGACCAGAGAGAGATTGAGGTTCTTGAACTCTTCTTTAAAAAAGAAAACTGTTGTTGAGATTTTCAAGGAACAACATAAAGAAGCCAGTAGAAAGAGGAAGTCGACTGTGATTGAAATTGATGATGAGCCACATTCCAAGAGGATGAAGGAGATTCTCCACAAAAAGAAACATGGAAAAGGGAAACAACTGAAAATCTTAGAGGCTCAAAGGGATCAGGAAGAAGAAGCAGAAGAAGTAGAAGAGGCTATTGAGGCAGAACCATTGACAATCATCAAGCCTAATGAGGATGCAGAGGTTGTTGTTGAGCAACCTGCTGGAGAATCACAACAGTCTTCTATACCTGAGTCTGCTGAAGAAATTATTGAATCCTCACCAGAAGAGGCTGCTGAGGCATCTAAAACTGCACATGTTGTTGTTGAGGAATCTGTTGGAGAACTACATCAATCTATTATACCTGAGCCTGCTGTAGAACCTGTTGGAGAACCACAGCAAACAACTGAGTCAACACCTACTGTGGAAGTTGAAGTATTGGTACAAGACCCTGCAATTCGTGCAATAGTTCAGGGGGAAGAGCAGTCTGCTGCTAACCCTACTGATGAGCATATAAGTCAGGAGGAACGAAGCATTGTACAGATGGAAGTAGTAGGAACTAATATTCAACCTGAGCAACATACTAACCTTGAGACATCTGTAGAAGAAACTTTGAATCTACTTGTTGAGACATTTGGTGGTTAGCAAGGTATTGGAATAGCTCCCAGAAGGTCATTCATGCCCTTTGAAAGACATGAGAAAAAGAGGAAAGAAGGGTATGTTGATCCAAAGCTCTTGTTGGTGGCTAATTATTTCCAATGGAAGTTTGGATACTATAAAAGACAAAATCCAGCTGCAGAATCAATGACAGACTTTGAAGAATGGGCTTTTGAAAGACTGGGAGTGGAGAATCTGTTGGATCTGGTTGATACAACCTTACTGCAATCAAGGCTGATGGATCTGTTTGATGATCAACAGAAAGAAGAAGGTATCAAGTTCAGGGTTTCAAGAGGTGATGATGATGACTCCTCATCATCTGATTCTGATGACAATCATCCCTCTGGTCCAGGAGAAACCAGTGGAACTTCTATGTTCACTGAACCAAGGGTAGAGCAATCTACTGATGCTGGTCAATTCATAGAGGAACAGCAAACTGGACTGATGGATGAGGATGTGGAACATCTCACCATGGATGATATTGAGGCACAAATCAATGAGGGCATTGACATTGGTACAAACCAGATGGTTGGTGAGATTGATCATTTATTTATTGAAGAACCTGATGAACATGTTGATGATTAGCAGACAGTGGACTCAACTGATGAGAGAGTTACTGATCATAATGAACCAAGTGTCAGTTCTGAGGATTCAATTCAGTATCAACACTGGATTGACACTGAAAGCACTCTAACCAACACTGCAAATCTTCTGAGAAGGATTGGAGATATTAGGGAATTTCAACAAGAAAATATGGACTTATTCCCTGATCAAGTTATTGTGGCATTTATTGAACAAGAATCAAGGCAAGAAGTGGAGGTACAGGTTGCTGAGGACCAAACAGCACATGCACATAGGTTGGAACAGGAGGTACAGGCTGCTGAGTCTCAAACAGCACCTGGACAAAGGTTGGAACAATCTTTGGGTTTGGAGGAAACCCCTGCTGTTATTGTTGAAGAGGCTGCTGTAGTGGAGCCTACTGGAGTCAAGACCACTGTAGGAAAGGATGGTCAACAATCTGTTGTTATTGATGAAGATGAGCAACTGTTGGACTATAACTACAGTGATGAAGAGTTTCAACTGTCTGAGGAAGAAGTTGTTGCTGATGACCCTGCATAAGATCCAATAATAGAAGATATTCTTGGTTCTATGATTGAGGAAGGACCTCCCCCTGCTGGGAGAGATATGAGCAGAGCAATGGATATGAGCAGACAAAGGGCTCAATATAATGTAGAAGAGCATGCTGATGGAGTTGCTGGAGAAATGACTGGTGGAGTACTAGAACATGTTGTGGAAGAGTTGAGGGCTGTCAATAATGACATAACACTGTTAAGAGCTCAACTTGACATGCAGGAACAAAGATTTGAAGAACTGATGAAGCTAGTGGACAACAACAGACAATCTACTGAAACAGTTGCTTCAAACTTCACATCTACTCAAAATGCTGTTAATGATCTTATTCTAGATATGAGGGGAATCAGGCAAGGAAATACACTAAAGGAAAAGTTTTTGAAAGACCAACTTGCATCTATCCATAAAAAACGTGATACACTTGCTGAAACACCTAAGCCTGCTGAGGCTGCTGGAACATCTCAACCTGCTGGATTGGATCCTAAGCTTACTGAGAGGATAAATCTACTGGAGCAGACTTTGCAATCAAGGATTACTGCAGTTGATACAAGAACTGAAATTATGGAAGGACAACTGAGTAATCTGGTTATCACACAGGAGAGTGTTCATGGCCTGCTGTCCCTTTTTGTTGATGATGTCACTAAGGGGGAAGAGGGCCAAACAGCAGTAGCAAAAGAAGCTGCAAGGATTTTTGCCAAGAAGAAATGGGAGAATGAGACAAATGCATTCAAGGAACCTGCACCTGGCAGAGTTCAACTTACTGATGATCTCCTTAAACAATACAAGAATGAGTACTACAACAGGAGAAAACCTTATCATAACAAGGGATTTCATGAAGGTCTAAACTCATTCTTAGGATTGAAGTTTTGGGAAGCAAGAGTCAAAGCTTTAAGGGCAAGTTTCAGAGGTGGAAGAGGTGGAAAAGGTGGAAGAAGTGGTAGAGGTGAAAGGAGTTTGCCTATCACTAAAGCAAAGGACTCACTTAATGAATTCAAAGAATTATACATGAAATTTGGATTCAAAGTGAATCAAATTAATCTCATCCTACCTGAAGCATGGAACTGGTGGAAAAAGTGAATCCCTACATTGATTTCACTTTGATTGAAAATGAATGGATGAGAGAAATGATAGATGAAATCAGAGCCTACCAAGAGCAAGTGGAGAAGGCTAGACAAGAAAGAGAAAGAAGACAGTAGATCAAAGCATACTCAATCTGTTTTATCTTTGATGTATCTAGACTGTAATACTGTGAACAAATGTTTATAATGAAGGATGATCATATTTGTTCTGTTTTTGTTTTAATCTTTTTTCTTTGCTGTTAGGTGAGGGTAGTGGCATCATCACCAAAAAGAGGGAAATTGTTGGACTTATTTTTAAGTTTTAGTGATGAGTGCCAGACTAACTGTTATAGAGCAAAGGCGAAAAGATGTCTAGATCAAATGTATAGGTTTATTAGAGTTTGATCTTTGACTAGGTTTGATCAAACAAGATTTGTAATAGTCGGTGATTTATATCAATGAGATCGGGTCTATATCGATGAGGGTAGATATGTCTGTAGACTAGTCAGGAACCTACTGAAGACTGAAGGCTGAGGGCTCACACTTAGTTAATGAAGGCTAAGGGATCAAACTTAGTAATTAAAGTCAAGGATATGGAATCAGAATTTATGCAAGTCTGTGATGACCTAAACTGATTACATACACCTTGTGTAAAAGGTCTAAGTTCCTTAAGTTGAATGGTGATTGGAACTTAGTTATTTGCAAAAAGGTGTAATCTAACTTCACAAGTAAAAAGTTAGATAAAAGAAGTCTGCTGCATTGTTTTAAACACAGCAAATTATAGTTCAGCAGACTGATAAACCTGCTGATATATATACCTCGGTTAATTCAAGATTACATTGGATGATTACATGGATAAGGACAGCCAACTACCTCTGATTTATCAAACAAATCAATGGCTGAGATTAAAAAGACGTTGGGATGATTCAGGACTTTATCCAATGGTTTTAAGTCAAAGGGTGGGCGGGCGCGCATTACATCAAAAGGATTACGAGCGATGTCGATCCTATGAATGGAGTCCTATGAATGGTCACATTTGAATTTCAAATACAAATCACATGGACTCCTACCTATAAATAGAGGACTTTGAACTCAAAAATAGATGATGAACTTTTAAGAGAAAAATATAAGAGATAATTCTGAGCTACAAGAACACCTTGCAGAACCTACTGAGCTTAACCTTACTGATCAAGAGAAAATCTTCAACTATATTCTGTATTCAAGCTACATCAAGTTTACACAATTGAATACTGCAAGCTGCTGATTATATCATCCTAATCAAGCTGCTGCAACTGAATCATTTCCTTGATTCAATCGTTATTTTACAAAGAACCTGCTGAAGACAGTGAAGCATCTGTTGGGTGTGAAAGACTGTTGTTTGTGGTGGAGCTGGCGAAGAGGCAATCCTACCCTTCAAGGACCAGTGGAAGACTTTAGAGCAGCAATCCTACATGTTCCTAGTTTTCATTTTGTGAAGCCATAGTTATTGGTGAAGGACAGGCAACTTAGGAATCTTTGTAATGACTACATCAAAGATCTCAGTGAATTGCCTCCAACATCACGAGAGAAGAGTGGGTAGCGAGGATTACACCACCTGGAACCACTATAAAATCTGCCTACTTACTTTCTGCATTTACATTCTGCATTTAATTTATCATACACATCAACCTACTGAATCTAGCAACTGAAATCACACACATACACTACTGAGTATCTAATACTTAGTATCATATTTAACAACAAGTATTAAGGCTTAATTTTTGATATAATTCCGCTGCACAAATTCAGTAAACTCAACTATCGATGAACTCTGTGTGTGTCAAGAAAGCTCTTGAGGTGTCGCAGACTACTAAGGTATCGGCAGAGTCTGCTTTGGGATTCTTGAGTTTGTTAACTCCAAAAGTTTTAAGTGTTAAGTTTATTCACCCCCCTCCCCCCTCTAAACTTAACCAAAGCCTTTTCAAGGGACCAACACAAGCCCTCACATCGAAATGTCACAAACTCTTGTTTTTTTCGAATCCTCTTTTTTCCCCTTAACCAACACCAAACCATGCTTCGACTTCCTTTCCGTATAAGAGAATAAAACGAGTCAAAGAATGACACGTATGTTGACACTAAACTCGCATAATACTTCATCTAATCATGAAACAACTTCATTCAAAGCCATACATGCTTTGATTTTGTTCATATCGATTTCATGACACAAAAAACGCTTAATAAAGTACTACTTCAAAATTCAAAACACGTGATATGATCGATCTTTCATTTTGTTTGTACTAACTCGGGTGTGAAAGGTGTCGAGGTTTTCAACGTCATGCGTGCAACAGGATTCCAAAAAATCAAGCGAACAAATTATATTTACTTTACACAAGCAAGTGTAACCTTCCCCCCTTAAGAACACACAATGTCCTCAATATGAAAGGAAAATAAAATGAAAGTCAAGACAATTAGCTTTGGTAAAGACAGTGGAGCAAAAACTCAAACACGAAGCCAATCCGAGTGTGAAACAATAATACTAACCCAAGAGATCCGTCAAAAATCTTGAACGAGCCATGAAATGCCAAAAACCAAGTCTAACACACTCCAATAAACTATTAGTGCAACACGGGACAGAACACCCATGCTAGAAAAACAATGGCATAATGCCGGCAGTAAGACGAAACAATAAAATATTGAATGAATAATTAAAGTGCACCGAACAAGATTAAGCCAATACTAATTCCATTGCAATTCACCCCGAAAGAGGATAGAGAAACCCAACTAAATAAATAAAATATAGACTCCAAATAAAAGAAAAGAAAATCAGAATAACTGAACAACGATTAAACAATCGCATAGCGTAAAAAACTCGCACATCCATTGCTCAAAAGCTTTTGGAACATATCGATAAAAAACCTCTACAAAATAAAATAACCGTGACTCAATCTAAGAATTCCTAGACACTATGACTCGATCTAACTATGAGAAAAATGGATCTAAGAAGTAGTTCTGAGTTTAAGGTCTTCAGATCGACCGTATGACCACTCATATCAAAGCCGAGTCATCACAGTAAAAGACCTCATTCGATCTGTCAGAATTGACATCCGCATAATGCTTCAACCAATGGCGTTGGACCATCAAGGTCTTATCCTTATCCGGATGTTTAACTCCCAAGGTTCCCGAAGGATCTACCTTCACCACGATGTATGGCTTTGGGCTGTCTTTGATTTTTTTATTGTTTTATATTTTTAAATTTTTTTAAACCACTTTAACTAAAATTACCCTAAAAAGATAAAGGAAACAAAAAATAGAATGGGAGATTAACGAAAAAGGCTATAACCCGAATTTCGTAACAAAGCCTACGTTACCAAAAACAAAGTCCCCGGCAATGGCGCCAAAAACTTGATCGTGAAAATCACACTATACTAGCTAAAGGACTAATTCAACCGTAGTATAGCTCAAATCGTGTGCAAGGTCGATCCCACACGGACTTGTTCAATAATTTTGCAAACTTAGTTATAAAATTCAAGATTACGGGGGTTTTGGTCTTTGACCAAAATAAACACGGAAAATAAAGTAAAGATCAATGCTTATCAATTGAAGACAAGTTTTAACCACATTTAAGAAAGTAGATTGAACCGAACTAGTTAATTCTTCCCTAATCATTTCCCGTATTGATTCATACACTTTTATTATTAAAGTTCCAAAAATCGAGTCAATTACTGGTGTATATCCCTAAAGTGGTTCATAGATCGTGCGTGGACTCTAGAACCTTCTGAATAGCTACACGTCTACCATGAGCGGGCTAGAACAAAATTAACTAAACACGAATTTAGAACTAGGAAAGACCGATTATAATTACCGTAAACCTCGCTACATAACTACCGTGCATGGGCTATTTAACTAATAACAATCTAATTGTTTCTTGTCCAATTACTATCTTCAAACTTAGTTCCTTCAAAAGTAATTTGTTTGTCCCAGAGAAGGTTAAAAGTATAGTCAGGGGGGGGTGAATGACTATACTGGAGTTTCAAAAAAATTTCTTTAATTAAAAGCTTTTGGGCAACGGATAAGTCTCTTCTTTTAACACTGTTTCAAAGTAGTTTATGCAAACACAAATATATGATGCAATAAAATAAAGTGCTGTAAAGTAAATTTCTTAAAGTAAAAAGACACAAAGGTTGATAGTGGTTCAGGGTGGTGTAATCCCTTAATCCACTCTTCTCCTGTGATGATTAGAGAAATTCATTATTGTCTTTCACTGATACAATAGTTAGATTGTCCTTGGCTACACAACCTTAACAATATCCAAGACTATCACTCCCTGACTACAAAAGCTTCAGTGACTAAGTCTTCAACACTGCTCCTTGAGAACAAATCCTTCAACAACTATCACAAACACAACTCCTTCTCAGATGGCTCTGATTCAGTTGCTTCAATGGTGTGAATTGGATTCAAAGATTTTGTTGATCAATCTCAGTGCTTGATGTGGAATTTGAGCTCTGATTGCTGAGTTGAACTCCAGATGTGTCTTTTATGTTCAAATAGAAGGCTTTTCAAATTGAAAGAGTTTCTGCTCCTTTTTGAATATTGCTCGTTATTTTTCCCGTCTATCAATGCCTTCTATTTATAGCCTTGATAATCCTTGATTTGAATTTAGGTATGTTGCCTATTTAATGTGGGGAATAATCCTTGAGTTAATTCTTGATTCCCCCTTGATTATATTCTCCTTGATCTCAGTGGTCCAGATTTCCTTCAAACGTTTATCACAAAATCCGTCCTTGATTGATTCTTGATTGATTGTGCATTTAATGCTTGATCCTTTGAATCTTCCTTATTTTTCACGTTCTGAATAAGAATAGATGATATACTTTACTCAGCTATTCCTTCACTTGACTGTCGTGTGATTAGTTGAGTAGATCTGCTCACTTAGCTGATGTGCTCTTCCTTCACTGATATTCCCTAATCAGCCGATAGAATGTTACTTTTCCGGTTCACTGCTTTCTTTCTTTCTTTGATTTTACAAGATTACTTGTACTTCACTGATCTGGATTTGTGTGAGATCAGCGTACACTATATTTAAACAATGGGTTTCATCACTTGCAATATTACTTAGACTTATCCAAGGTCATCACAAACTTCCCTAGTTATAAATGAATCCATATGTCTTCATGCTTCTCTACTGGTACTTGGCTGCCTTAACTCTGCTGGATTTCTATTTTACCTAGCCATCCTACCAACTAGTACAATACTTGTCTGACTCAACTTATACAACATGTCAGACTCTAAGTAAAGACTTATACAGAGATTTCTAACTTATTTTAGGCTTGTTATAACGGCTTGTATGACTATCATCAAAACATAACAAAATGTTCCAACCAATTTCCCCGGTTTGATGATGCCAAAACCCTCATAAGCCTGAACATCAGTGTGCAAATTATCCATAATAATAACAGAATAAAACTCAGAAATTTTATTCATCCATCAAGGGCAATAAAGAGTTCAACCAAAATTATGCAAAGGCAAAATTTAAAGATTAAATGGCTACTTCTTCTCTTCAAACCTAATGCCCTTGTCCTTGTCTAATTAGCTCCCCTTCCCTTTAGAGCATACAGGCTTACTGCTACCTTCCCTTTTTTGTAGCATCAAACCTCTCTTCCAAAATTTTATTTGTTGCCTCAGAAACTTGGTTGAGTGTGTTGATCTGCTTCCCTGACTGGTCCAAGATGCCATCAAGAGTCTGAATTTGATGAGTGTGCCCATTCAAAGTATAAACTAGGGGTTTGAGTTTGCCCTCAACTGTCTCTGCCAAGAATTCTAGATTTGTCTGGACATGATGTGGAATGAGATGTTGCATGTTGCTGAGTAAGTCTTCTTGCCTCTCTATTACTTCATCTTGTACTTTGATATGACTGATTAGAGCCTCAATCTTGTGATGCGTAGAGGTTTCACTACTCCTCAGTGCAGTTTTAAGACATTGTATGCTCAGATACTGCCTCTCCATGTCCACAATCAGTGGAATGATATCTAGATTGAAAACTCAGTCTGGATCTTCTTGGGCAGATGCATCAGTCTGCTCTCCTTCTTCTTCCTCTTCCTCTTCATTCTATTCTTCTTCTTTTGCTTCTCCTTTTTTCTTTTCTACTTCATTTTCTTCTACTTCTTCTGCAATCTCATAATCAGAGAGAGATTGTTGAAATTGACTTGCATCTCCAAGTCCTTGTGAGGACTGTCCTCCTTCTCCATGTGCTGGAGTCTCAATTGCTTCAGATGGTGTTCCCTCTTGATCAAAACTGAGGGTGTTTTTAGGGTCAGCGGAGTGAGTTTGATTAGCTGGCTCACTCGGCTGTTGTTCAGCTTTGCTGGTGCTTCTGAGCATCACCTCCTGGAGCGTTAAGTCATTATTAGATAACTAAAACATCTCTTGATCATCCTCATGATGATCACTTTCCTTTTGTCCTTCCTCTTCTTCTTCATCTTAGACCTCAGTAGCCTCTTCCTCTTCCTCAATCTCTTCTTCTTTAGATGGAGTAAGATAGTATCCTTCCTCATCTTTTTGCGGATAAGTTACTTCTTCTTGATTCTCTTAATCATCACCGATTTCAAGGGGGCTATCCTTATTTCTGGGTATACTCCCTTGTTGATCTTGTGTTGTTTGAGATCTGGTCCTTCTCCCAATTCCTGACCTATTGCTTTCAGGCTGTTTTCTTTTTCTTCCAATTGTGGGTTGAGGTTTTTGGGAGGCCTTAACATAGGTAAACATAACCTTAGCCTTGTGCAGTGGATGCACATAGATGGGTGTCACTTTTGCTTGGTCGAACAAGTGCTGAAGAGGAATCCCATAGGATTTTCTTTCCCATAAATCACCTTTCTTTTACAGGTTTTTACTTGGTGCACAATTCCTAGATAAATTTCCTTTTGAATTTGATCCTTCAACCTGTTGAAGATAAACTGTGACCAGTTAAAAGGAATACCTTGGTAGATGATAGCCATCAATTTTACTCTGAGATCTGTCATGTTCTTCATGGAGCCCTTCTTCTCTTCAATGTTTCTTGTGATTACAGGAGCAAACTCGGCAAAAGAGCGGTTGAGTGACGATCTAGGAAAGTTGTATTTCTTGCTGCTCTTTCTTGGGTTTTTGGCTATCTCAGTCCAGAATGCATTGATGTTGATTTTGCATTTTCCTAACATCTACTGGACCATTATTGGAGAGATTTAAGCATCTATGGATGAGACCTGGGGTGATAGCGAGTTCTCGTCCAAACATTGTACTCACAATGCAATCTGGGTCACTCGTCCTCGTGCTGGGCACGATTTTGCATTTTTCCAGAATGCAATTAAGGTGTCATAGCATATTCCTGTGATTGGGGGATTCAGGAATGTCATCAACCACAGATTTATGCAACAATCTGCTGGATATACAGAAACCCGAATCCGGATCCGATCCATAATTGGATCGTCGGATTTGATTCACAGCACCGATCGAGACGCTCGATCATGCACATCGGAAGCTACAAATTTAATTCGCATGCGATTTTACCACGATTTAATTCACATAATAAATTAATTAACTACAAGAAAGTTGAAGATTTACCCAACAAAAGAGATGCCGTGATCTTCCAGATTGTATCTCCAAGCGATGACTGGTGGATGTCGATCCTCGCAGTAGAACCTCCTTGAATATGCTCCAAGAAAATTCCTAGATTTTTCACCTCCTAAGGGCTAGATCAAGAAAATAATTTTTCTTTTCTTTTTAATAAGTGTGGCAGAAATTTTGATGTGTTATTGTGTTGGGAGGAACCCTCTTTTCATAGGACATTAACTAGTCAAGAGAGAGTTATCCATTTCACAATACAATTACCTATTTTCATAAGGAAAAGATAATTGCCATAAAATAAGAGATAATTCTCATAAAATTAATCTCTTATTTTTTCCATTAATTAATTATCTAACAAATAAATAAATAATTAATTAATTACACATGTGACATAATCTAGGAAAATTTATTTTCCTAATTTCCTCACAATATGGTGCCACTTTGTCATTAATTTTAATAGAAAATATCTTTTCTATTTTACATATTATTTACCAAATAAATAATATTCGCATATTCATTATATAGACCAACTATTTAATTTATTCTTGAGGTTCCACAAAACGAGAAAACACTCGCGTGTTAGGAGCCAACACGGGGATTATGGACCTATAACAAGTAGCTACAATAAATTGAATAAAATATTCATCAAACAGAATATTTCTACTCAACTTATTAATTCCGGAATTACGCCACCATAAATCAGAAATTGAACTCCATCAATTATAGATATAACTTATCCTCAAAGTGTCGAGTCAAAAAGTGTCCATTGATATAATAATTACATACAGACCAACGCTCTATAGACTATCCGTAGCGAAGCATAAATATGTCCATAAAACTTCTTCATTACATCTCATCCTTATTTACCATCAACCCACTAGTGATCCATTAGTTCATAACCAGTATGAACTCGGCCGATCGATCAGTTTCTAGGATTAACAGATAAGAGGATT
Organism: Gentiana macrophylla; assembly: GCA_026214975.1. NCBI lineage: Eukaryota > Viridiplantae > Streptophyta > Magnoliopsida > Gentianales > Gentianaceae > Gentiana > Gentiana macrophylla. The sequence continues at coordinate 48,846,933 of CM047813.1, forward strand.
GTCTTTCTATTTCCTGCATGAGGGAATGGATTCCATATCTGTGAGACACACACTTCTCTCTCATTCCAGAATAGTGCCAACGTGAAAGTGATTCGGACCCCACCTCTTAGCAATCCTTAATGAACACATCAAACCATATCTTGAAAAAGTAGCAGTATGCAATCACGTCAAGATTAATGTTAATCCATATTTGATCATCTTGTGATTTAATGAGATTTTTCAGTCACGGAATTATATTAGAAATGTAGATTAAATCGGTCCAGTCCTATATGACTCTCATCATACATAAATGCCCCACTTAGATAGCCCATATCGATGGTCCGGATAAGACGGCCACTCTTTCAAGTGTTCTAGGCGTATTAATGGTGGTTTAATCAATAGACCCCATACTTTGATTAAGTTCACCACAGACTATTAGTTCAAGTGTATCACAATAAACTTAATCCTCAAGTGTGACACACAGTAAATAAATGGCTACATATGATACGACTTGGGGTTTTCAATAGTGTATAATATATAAGCACAAAGCAAACAGTAAGATGAAATTAATTCTATCATTTATCAAATATAAAAACAATTAAAAAAATTGTCTTTTAGGCACAACACCTAACAATCTCCCACTTGCCCGTAATGACTAGCAACAATTGTTTGTTGAGCACACCCTTATTCTATATCTACTTGCATATTTCTCCCACTTGATCTAAATCAGATGAGACACGTATCTCATTCTCATACCCTCCAAGTGATTGTCAAAGACATTAGATGCCAGTGTCTTGGTAAACGGATCAGCTAGTTTGTCGGCCGAGGCGATCTTTAGGACCAAAATGTCGCATCTGCGCATGATCTCTCTGATCAAGTGGTACTTTCTCTCTATATGCTTTGACCTCTTGTGACTTTTCTGTTCCTTGGAATTTGACACCGCTCCATTGTTGTCACAATAAAGTGGTAATGGATTGTTTATATTGGGAATTATTTCCAAATCACCAAGAACTTCTTGAGCCATACCGCCTCATTAGCTGCCTCAGAGGTGGCTATGTACTCGGCTTCCATAGTTGAATCGGCAATGCTGGGTTGCTTTACACTTCTCCAGACTATGGATCCACCTCCAAGAGTAAACATTGTACCTGAGATCGACTTACGATCATCATTATCTGACAGAAAGTCAGAATTAGTGTAGCCTACGATATTCCGGTCTACACCTTAATAAACAAGCTTATAATTCCTCGTTCTCTTAAGATACTTGAGGAGATTCTTTATTGCTGTCCAGTGCTCCATGCCTGGAGCGGACTGAAAACGACTGACCAATCCCATGCCAAGCAGATGACCGGTTTAGTACATAACATTGCATACATCAGACTTCCAACTACAGATACGTAAGGAATATGTCCCATGCACTCTTGTTCCTCAGGGGTTTGAGGACACTATTTCTTAGAGAGAGCTTTGCCATTACGGGTTTGTAGGAAACCCTTCCTTGCATTCTGGATACTATAACGCAGCATCATCTTGTCAAAGCAAATATCTTGTTCTTTCGATCCCGAATGAGCCGGATCGCTAGAACATAGCTTGCATCTCCCAAATATTTCATTTGGAAATGCGTGGCTAACCAACTTTTAACATCATACAACATCCCCTTATTGTTTCAAATTAGCATGATGTCATCAACATACAACACCAAGAATGCCATCTTGTCCGTAGTGATGCGCTTGTATACACAAGGCTCATCAGGATTCTGTTCGAAACCTTAAGACTTGATGGTATCATCAAATATGTTGTTCCATGACCGAGAAGCTTGCATTAACCCATAAATGGATTTAAGCAACTTGCACACTTTGTGCTCTTGGCCTTTCCCAAAGAAACCTTCTGGTTGCTGCATATATATTTCCTCATCAATATTTCCATTTAGAAAATCCATCTTAACCTCCATCTGCCAGATTTCATAATCTAAGCATGCAACAATCGAAAGAAGAATACCAATGGACTTTATCATGGCCACGGGTGAGAAAGTCTTCTCATAGTCGACTCCCTCTCTCTAGATGTAAACATTTGCCACTAGCCTAGCTTTGAAGGTTTCAACCTTCCCATCCACACCCCTCTTTCTCTTGTAGATCCACTTACTTCCTATGTGCCGTACACCCTCAGTGCAATCCATAAGTTTCTAGACTGAGTTAGAGTACATATATTCCATTTCTTAGTCCAATGCATCAATCCATTTATCCTTATCAGAATAATCCATAACCCTCAGGAAGGACAGCAGATCATCCTCCACTCCATCAGAGATGACAATATTTGCGTCCACCTACGTGCCATACCGAATAAGTGGCCGAACCACCCTTTTAGTATGTCTGAACGGTCTAGGATCCTCTAGATCGACTGTGGCATTATCAGTGTTATTTATGATAGGAGGTGTCACCAGTGGTCTGACCGTGTTAGAAAGTAACTCCTCGAGTACTACTTTACTTTGAGGTTTGAAGTCTATCGTGTACCGATCCTCGAGAAATGTGGCATTAGTCGAGACTATCACCTTGTTGTCTTCCGGATCATAAAACAAACCTCCTCTTGTTCCTTTAGAATAGCCTACTGAAGGATGTAGTTTCTTCACATAGAGGATGGATCACGAATTACAAATTACAATTCATAAATAAAGGATCTAAATTCCTACAAGGGGGTTTAGTATGTCTTACCAATAGAAGGAAGAAAAGCCAAGATCTTCCAATGTGTTCTCCAAACGGTGGTTGGTGGACACTAATTCTTGGTACGAGAACCTCCTTGATATGCTTCTAAGAAAAAACTACAAGTTTTTCTTCAACCTGTAACACAAGACAAGAAACAAGTTTTTCACTCTATTTTTGTGTGTGTATGTCAAAAAAAACTTCTCCATATGTCTTGGAAGAACTCTCTTTATATAGGAGAGTAAATCCATGGCCTCAAAGTTTCTAATTAATTAAATAAATAATTAAAAAGAAATCACAATAAAAGATAATTGCATTTATAAAAGATTGTGATTAATCAATCAATCAATTACAAATCAATTATCTTTAATGACAGGGGAGGCGCCACACCTAGGGTTTTTGACCCACAGAAAATGTCTTTTATGTGTATTATATTATTTAGCCCAACTACATAATATTTTGCATATCATTTAATTGGCCCAGCCAAATAATTATCACTGAGGGCAAATAACAAGAAAAATACCCGAATTACAGGAGCCACATTTAGGACCATGGACCTATAACCGGTAGCTCCAATAATTAAGTAAAATATTTATCGAACAGAATATTCATACTTAAATTATTAATACTGGGATTACGCCACCATAAACCCGAAACTGAACTCTACCAATTATAGATATATACTTACACTCAACCCTATGAGTAAATAAGTGTCCACTGATATAATCACTACATACGGACAAACCCTCCATGGATTGTCCATTCTGAGTGGGACTCCGTGAACCCGACTCAGAATACATTATCCTTATTTACCATTAACCCCCTAGTGATCAATTAGTTCACATATCTGACTAGTAGCTATTTAGTCTAATATGAACTGGGCCCATCGATCATTTTCTTAGGGCTAACAAATAAGGGGACTGTCTCTCAACTTCCCGCGGGAAGGAATGGATTCCATGTCTGTGAAAAACAAAACTACTCACTCATCAGGGAAAAGTGCCAACTAGAAGTGACTTGGATCACATATCAACGTGATCCGTAACTAACACATCAAACACTACCCGACACAAGCAGCATCCTGTGATCACCTCAGGATTAAGGTCAATCCATATATGATCTCTAATGATTTAAAAAGATTTCTTGATTATGGAATTATATCAAGAAATATAGATTAAATCGGTCCAGTCCTATATGAATGCCATCATATATAAATGCCCTACTTAGGTACCTTCTACCGACAGTCCGGATAAGACTATCACACCCTAAGGTGTTTTGGGTGCATTATTCATGTTTTAATCATGAGACCCTAAACTCTGATTAAGTTCACCATGGACTTATAGTTCAAGTATATCACCACTAACTCAATCCTCACGTGCATTCCATACACTTAGTTAAGTGGTTACATACTGATATACTTAGTGTTTTCAGTAGTGTATACTTTATAAGCACATAGCAAATAATAAGATGAATAATAAAATCTGTCATAAAAAACAATTACATAAATTGTCTTTCGGACACTACATCTAACACCTACAAACAGACATACTTTTGTACGTGGTTGCAACTTGCTAGTCTTGTCTTTTAGCACATGCACTGGACATCCCAAAACGCCTCTTCCACAATTCCAGAGTTGTCTTTTCGACAGACATTGACGGAACCACATTCAATATATGAACCGTTGTTTGTAAATCATACCCCTAAACGGAAATCGGCAGTGATGCGTAGCTCATCATTGACTTGACCATGTCAATCAATGTTCTGTTTCTTCTCTAAGCAACTCCATTTTGTTGTGGTGTTCTGGGTGTGGAACGCTGGGAACAGATCCCATGTTCTAAGAGGTAATCAGTGAAGTCAGTATCCAAATACCCACCTCCTCGATCAAAACGAAGGCTTTTCAATGATTTACCCAGTTTCCATTCAGACTTCTTATGCAAAAGATAAACATATCCATATCTCCAGTAGTCATCGATGATTGTCATAAAATACTCGAAACCACCTTTAGCATGTACATTCATCGGACCACACAACTCAGAATGCACTAATTCCAAAAGTTCTTTGGCTCTATTTTCTTTTGATGAGGAGGGTCTCTTAGTCATTTTTCCCTCCAGGAAAGATTCACAGACTGGGAGTGTGTCAACAGATAACTCACTCAAGGGGCCACCATTTGCCAGTCTTTTGATTCGTACCAAAGAAATATGACCAAGTCTTAGATGCCAAAGGTATGTTTTATCTATATGAGAAACTTTTTGCCTTTTAACAGATTTTTGATGTTCTACCTTAAACATTTCAGTGTTAAGCAGTGGAGTTTCTATCGGTTTAATAAAATTCAATCCGTTTTCCAAAATTGTAGAACAAATATCACGACCATTTCTGGAAATGACAATTTTATTACTATCAAAAGAAAGAGAGTACAATTGTTCTTTCAACATGGAAACTGAAATTAAATTTTTACGGAAATTCGGAACAAAATAAACATGGTTTAAAACCAAGAATTTATTCCCAAAACATAAACTAACTACTCCCACTGTTCTAGCTGAAACCACTGCATTGTTGCCAACTCTCATCGTCAACGTGCCCTCCTCTAGCTCCTGATACGAACTAAGGATCTACAAAGAAGAACAAACATGGTTAGTAGCTCCAGAATCTAGTATCCAAGTTGATACATTTTTAGCTACTGTGTAGGATTCCAAGACTAGTAATTCTGAATCACCAGTCTTATCCTTGCCCTTGTTCTCAAGGCCTTTCCCTTCCTTAGCCTCTTTTAGGTATGCTGGACAATGGCGCCTCCAATGTCCTACCTCATGGTAGTGGAAACATTTCCCCTTGGGCTTAGAAGTTGCCTTTTTAGCCTTCTTCTTCATCGGCTTCACACAATTTTCTTCACGTTTTACCTGTTTGCCTACTTTACCTTAGGCTTATTCTATACTCCAGAGCTTGATGCCTTAGCTTCGGCCACGTGGGCCTCGGCTTTTACTTCCCCTTCTCAGCTTCTCCCTGAGGAGATAGCTTCGAACTCTTGCAGTTCATTAATCAACTGAGTCATATCAAATTTGAATTTGTTCATGACAACGTTACTCTTGAACTGGAGGAACTTACGAGTAAGTGATTCTAAGACATACTCACTTGAGTGGTATCGTCAAATCTAGAGCCATGAGTCTCAGCATCAGCAAAGTAGTTAATCACGTTCATCACATGACCAGTTACCGACTGATCTTTCCTCATTTTGGCATTTATGGCTAACTTGACAGCCTTAAGACTTGCTTGATCAGATGGGGCACCAAACATGGATATAAGATAGTCCATGATTTCACGCGCACTCTCCATATTCTCATGCTTGGTCCTTATGATCTCTGGCATGGACACCAGCATAATGCCACGAGCTTTATTGTCCGCTTCTACCCATCGCTTATGTTCATCGTGTATAGCTTGTGAAGCGTTCGTAGGAGGAGTCGGCGGACAAGCTTCAGACATGAAAAACTTAACGTTTTCGAAAATGAGCGCAACGTTCATGTTACTTATCCACTCGTTAAGTTGTTTCCGGTCAGTTTTTCATTTAGCAGATTAGTTACTTGAGAAGACATTATCCTGTAGAATAAAAATGACGGAAACAAATCAAATCATACACCACAACTAATATGATTTTAGGAAAAATAAACGTGATGTCATGCATGCATTTTATCCTACCATTCCAATGATTTAATCTCACATCATACTGCCGCCGTAGGGTCGGTATCAGCATAATGACGATTAAATTGAGACAATCTCTCTCAACAATTAACCATTAAGAATCAGACATCTTCTATTTAACTGTTGATTACCTTCCTTTTTCAGCCAAGATATTTTCAAATAAAATATCTTTGTGAGTATGACCTACGGTTTCAGATCTCAAGTACGCCCCTAGTATGCCGCCGCAGTGTCGGTCAATGATCCGATGAGTACCCAAAATCCTATCCTTCAGAGACCAAGCCTTGAATGTTGATCGGGGTGAAGGCTATCCGCAGGGGGCCGTAATCAAAGTGGCTCGAGGCGTCACCCTTCTCTCACGTGCTTGTGTCAACAGTACAGGTTGTGGGGTCGGTTTTCACCTTCCTCGCTCCCACTCCTTATTTTGAAAATTTTAGGTAGTCTAATTAGGATATTAGAAATTTCTAATAATCCAAAAACAATAGATCATGAATATTTAATTTAATCCTCCCACTAGATCATCGGTTCCAAATACCGTCTAACTGGTGTCACTATATTCACGATCTTCCAATTTTATGGATTAAAATTCCTTTGTGTAGACACTACACAAATAAAATTCACAAAGAATTTTATGATCCTAATTTGTCATGATAATAGTTTTAGGATTATAGAATTTTCCAATAAATCGAAAAACAATAATTCATGAAAAACAACCACCAACTTATCGGTTCCAAATACCGTCCAGTTGGTGTCCAATTTTTCATAATTTTCCAATTTTTTATTATCAAAATTCTAATTTATGTAGACACTACATAACCAAAACCCCGAATGATTCATAATCCTAAATTAATTTTATCATGTGAATTTTATATCCCGATAAAATTCCATTTCCTTTAATTAATTTAATTTATAATTAATCTAAATTAATTATCCTTTTCGTACATGTCTAATTAATGCCAAAATTATTTTTCTATATGTATGCATATATTTTAGGAGTGGAATTCATGAATATGATGAATGTTATGGTTATATCACATAAATAATTGTAAGAGAAAATAAATGCGAAAAATAAACCACTGAGATAGACCGTTGCTACTCCCGTATCTAATCTATAAAATTAAAATTAAATAAATAAATAAACCCTACGTTTAAAGGATTTACTAATCTCTCTTTAGATCCTGTTACCGTTCTGTATAACAATTTTCCGGTCCATGCCTTTACATAACGTTCTCCTAGCCGAGTTGGTCACTGCATCTAAAATCCCAAAAAACACGTCAAGGAATTGAACATGGGTTAACTGCATTTTTTCTGGAAAAAAATCCCAAAAAACACGTCAATAGGAATTGAACATGGGTCTTCATAACGCACAACTTGTGTCTTAACCACCGCAGCACAGTGTTGCTTGTAATGAAAATCATCGAAATTATTTAAATACAACAGTGCCGCCGAAAATTAAATAGTTCTAATTTCTAGGAAATTAAATTACAACAAATAAATTACATAATTTCCTATATCCGGAAAAATTTGGGGTTTACAATAGATCTAACGGTAAACAAGTACCAACCCTAATCCATCTCGTCAACCATAAACATTCAACCACGCATATATATAATAAACATATAAAAGATGCATCATATGAGATATCAAGGGCAACCTCTTAACAGATGGATTTGGGAGCCTGAAGACACTGGTAAATTTTCTGTTAAATCTGCCTATGCTCTGCTTAGAAAGAAAAAGCCTACCTTATATGATCTCAAAGAGATATGGAAGCTCCCCACGCCACTCAAATGTTCCATTTTTATGTGGAGACTTCTTCAAGGTTTGCTCCCATTTGCTGTACAACTGCATAAATTTGGGGTGCATGGACCCTTTCAATGTATGTATTGCCCTTCAGAAGAATCTTTGGAGCATGTTTTTTGGGACTGTGAACAGACACAGCAGGTATGGCAGTATTATCAGACTCATTTCCACTGGGGATATAATGTGCACAATTTGAAAGAGGCCATCCAGTGCTGGCAAAATCCCTCCACTAAAGGTGCTATCAAACTTATTTTCCCTGTTTTACCTGTTTTTATTTGCTGGGAAATTTGGAAGTCTAGGAATAAAGCCTTTTTTGATGACAAAAAGACTGCAGTCAAGGCTATCATTGTAGCAATCAATCAGCATCTTCAGCTCCTTTGTAGCTCTTTGACTCTTCATAGGAAAGATGCTGCTGATGATGCCCTTGTGCATCTTGGTTTGATACCCCACTTTACTCCTAAACCTCAGTGTTCTTATATTTCTGTCTCTTGGCACCCTCCTGTTGATCATGATTATAAGCTGAATACAGATGGCTCCTCTTTGGGCAATCCAGGGGCTGCTGGAGGTGGTTATATTATCAGAGACACCCAGGGTAGGGTGATTACTGTTGCCTCCAAAGCCTATGGTATTGTGACTAATATGCAGGCTGAGATTCAGGCTCTCTTAGAGGGGATTCTTCATTGCATTGATCTAAACCTCCAACTCATTCACTTGGAATCGATTCTCGATTCTTGTTGATATGGTCCTTGGCAAAAGGCAAGCTTCCGGAAATTCAGTTTGGAGGTTCTTCAAATACAAAACTCATAATGAGATCATCACTTTACCATTGAACACATTTATAGAGAAGCAAATGGACCTGCTGATTATCTTGCCAAGCAGGCTAGTGCTACTCAGCTTTCATATATCAGAGATAGGACTCAAATTCATGGGGATCTGGGACTTCTTATTCAGAGGACCTTCTTCACTCCCAATTATCGGATGCAAGAAATGATCGATTCTTTGATAGCCATCGGGAAGCACCCTTCACTATGTTGAGGGTGCAAACAAAGTTGTATCTATCTTTCTTGATATTTCCACCTTCCGGTTTTCTTTATCCTTTGTTTGGATCCGCATACACTTCTCTACATCAATAGCAGGATCTGGAGATGGTTTTTTGCAACCTATATTGGGAGGATTCTTCACTGCTGCATTTACCTGGAAGCACCCTTCATCAATATGAAGGGTGCAAACAGGTTGTACTCCCTATATTGCTCTCCTTTGATTTTACTGCGTTTTTTTGTGGTGCTGTGGTCTTCTGTTCTCTTGCAGTTGCAAAAGTGCGGAGACATATACGGTTGATTTGGATGATTGCTGGACCCTACAAAGCAGACTTCTTCTTCGAGATCCTATTGCTACTCAGTGGAGGCATATTTGTATTTTTACTGGTATTGTAATAGGAATCTATTAGTCTGGAGTTACACTAGGTCCTCCTCTAGGATGATTAGCCTTTTGGTTCTTATCTGTGATGTCCTAGAGGTTTTTATTCCAACACATGGAGGGTCATACTCTTTCCTTAGTATCCGGATTTTCCCACTTTGGGTTTGACGGACTAAGGTTTTGAGGAGGTGACGAACATGTGTTGATGACGCTGTTTTTTTGGTTGGAGTGTCAGGAGATGACATTGTAAAACTTCAGTTTCCTTAATAAAATCTGGGTTTTACAAAAAAAAAAAAAAAAAAAAAAAAAAAAAAACATATAAAAGATGCAAATTTTATTCAATTCCACGTCTTATTAATTAATTATGCAATCAAGATCGCAAAATCGCTTCAACCTGGCTCTGATACCACATGCTGGATATACAAAAACCCGAATCTGGATCCGATCTATAATTGGATCGTCAGATCTGATTCACAGCACCGATAGAGACGCTCGATCATGCACAGCGGTTTCTATGATTTTAATTCTCATGCGATTTTACCACGATTTAATTCACATTATAAATTAATTAGCTACAAGAAAGTTGAAGATTTACCCAACAAAAAAGAAGCCGTGATCTTCCGGATTGTATCTCCAAACGACGAATGGTGGACGTCGATCCTCGTAGCGGAACCTCCTTGAATATGCTCCAAGAAAAATCTTAGATTTTTCTCCTCCTAATGGCTAGAACAAGAAACTAATTTTTTTTCTTTTTCATAAGTGTGGTGCAAATTGTGATGTGTTTTTGTTTTGGAAGGAACTCGTTTTTATAGGAAATTAACTAGTCAAGAAAGAGTTATACTTTTCACTATACAATTACCTATTTCCAAATGGAAACGATATTTGCCATAAAATAAGAGATAATTATCATAAAATCAATCTCTTATTTTTTCCATTAATTATCTAACAAATAATTAATTAATTAATTACACATGTGACATAATTATCCAAAATTTCTTTTCTTAATTTCCTCACAATATGGCACCACTTTTCCATTAATTTTAATAGAAAATGTCTTTTCTATTTTCCATATTATTTACCAAAATGACATAATCATCCATATTATTTGCATATTAATTAAATCGACCAACTATTTAATTTATTCTTGAGGTTCCACAAAACTAGAAAACACTCGCGTGTTAGGAGCCAACCCGGGGACCATGGACCTATAATCAGTAGCTACAATAAATTGAATAAAATATTCATCGAACAGAATATTTCTACTAAACTTAATTCTGGAATTACGCCACCATAAATCCGAAACTGAACTCTATTGATTATAGATATAACTTATTTTCAAAGCGTCGAGTCAATAAATATCCATTGATATAATCATTACATACAGACCAACCCTTCATAGACTATCCGTAGCGAAGCGGGAATATTTCCGTAAACCTTCTTCATTACATCTCAACCTTATTTACCATCAACCCAGTAGTGATCAATTAGTTCTTAACCAATATGAACTCGGTCGATCGATCAGTTTCTAGGATTACAATGACCGACTTATGACTCTCCAAAACCATAACCGACCTAGTAGAGGCAGCAGAATCAATTTTGTTTTCCACAAGCCCTCGGTTTACCGGCCCTAGCCCACGGTTAACCGGGCTGACTTTTCCTCTTTTTCTTCAGCAGATTTCTTCTTGGACTTCTTTTTCTTGGCCCATCATACTTCTTTTGGTCCAGATCCGTTCTCCAATACTCCAGATTCGGCACATCCTATAAAACACATAAAACGAGGCACAATAGTACCAAATGATCAGGAAAATAACATAGATGCAGAATTACGATCCAAGAAACATATACATAGCATTTAACACATATTCCATATAATAATGAGCCTATATATCCTATATTGAGCATAATTTGGGGTGAATATGAGTATAATTTGTTAGGAACATTTTATTATGTTTTGATGATGACCATACTAGCTGTTATAGCAAGCCTGAAATAAGTTAGAATTCTCTGTATAAGTCTTTACTTAGAGTCGACATGTTGTATAAGTTGAGTGGACAAGTATTGTACTAGTTGGTAGGACGGCAAAGCAAAAGCAGATATTCGGCAAAGGAAAGCCACCAAGCACCAAAGAGAGAAGAATTGAGACATTATGGTCTGACTTATAACCAAGGAAGTCTGTGATGACCTTGGATGAGTCTAAGTCATGTTTTAAGTGATGAAACTCAATAGTCAAATATGGTGTACACTGGTCTCATCCAAATCAAGGATCAGTGAAGTACAAAGACTCTACAATAACTAGAACAAAGAAGAAAAGCATTGAATCGGTGAGTACACTGACTTTCGGCAAAGAGAACAGCGAAGAAAGAACTAACGGCTAAGTCAGAAGGCTCACTCTACCGTTCTGCAAACGGTGAAGAGACACTTACAAGATCAGATTTAATATACGTTGAAGATTCAGCAGATCAAGCATTAAATGCACAATCATTAAAGGATCAATCAAGGACGGATTTTCTGCTATACGAATCCGATCACTGAAATCAAGGAGAATACAATTAAGGGGGAATCAAGAATGAAATCAAGGATCATTCCCTCATTAATATAGCCAACGGACGGAATTTCAAAAACTAAGGTTATTCAAGGCTATAAATAGAAGGCATTGACAGAAAAAGAAAACAACGATTCAAAAAGAAAGAAAGCAGAAACTCTGTCAATTTGAAAAGCCTTCTCTCTGAACTTACAAGGATACATCTAGTGATCAACTCAAATATCAGAACTACAAAGTCATACTCAGAACTGAGATTGATCAAGCAAGTGTGTGAATCACATTCACATCAAATCAAGCAAATCGAATCGGAGGCAATCGAGAAGGAGTTGAATCTGTGATAGCTGTCGAAGGATTTTGATCTCAAGGAGCAGCAAAAGGAAGACTGAATCACTGAAGCTGTTGCAGTCAAGGAGTGATAGTCTTACATATTGTGAAGCTTGGGAAGCCAAGGACAATCATACTATTGTATCTGTGAAAACAATAGTGAATTCCTCCAATCATCACAGGAGAAGAGTGGATTAAGGGATTACACCACCCTGAACCACTATAAGCCTTGTGTCAATTTAATTTCGGCAATTTACTTTACAGCACTTACTTAATTTGCCTACATCATAAATTATATTTGTGATTGTCTAAACTGATTTGAAAACATATAGTAAGAAGGGACTTATCCGCTGCCCAAAAGCTTTTAAATAGAGAAAAGTTTTTAAAACTCCACTATAGTCATTCACCCCCCCTCTGACTATAGTTTCACCCTTCTCTGGGACCAACATAATTAATGGTACCATTTAGGAGGTTATCAGATATAGAATTTTGCTTTTTGCTAAACTATGATACTAGTCTGCTGCCTAGCATCTGACAAGTTCATGAAGTGCTTTTTCTATCAATCTTGCATCTAGTATAATCTGAGTCTGAATAGGATATCAATTTGAATCCTCCATCTTTTGGATACAAAATTCCAACATTGATTGTTTGCTTCAAATATTTGATGATTCTCTTAACTGCTAGTAATAGAGATTCCTTAGGTTGAGCTTGAAATCTTGCACATACTCCTACTGCAAATGTTATATTCGGTCAACTTGAAGTCAGATACATTAGAGATCCAATAATTCCTCTATATAGCTTTTGATCAACATCTTTTCCATTTTCGTCTTTCCTAAGGATAACTCTTGCACACATTGGTGTGTCTGATGTGCCACTTGTATCCAAACCATATTTGTGTATGAAGTCCTTTGTGTACCTTGCTTGATTTATAAAGATGCCATCTTTCATTTGATTAACTTGTAATCAAAGAAAATAATGGAGCTCTCCCATCATACTCATTTGAAATTTGCTCTTTATCAGATTTGAAAATTTCTCACACAGCTCCTCATCTTCTGATCCAAAAATAATGTCATCAACATAGATCTGAACCAAAAAAGTGATTGTTCCTTCTTATAGCTTGAAAAGATCCTTGTCAATAGTTTCTTTGTTGAATCCATTGTTGATTAAGAATTGTGACAGTGTCTCATACCAGGCTCTAGGTGCCTGTTTGAGTCTATATAGTGCCTTTTTGAGCTTATATACTTAATCTTCCTTCCTTTGAGTTGGAAACCAAGGGGTTGTTCCACATATACTTCGTCTTGTAGAATTCTATTCCAAAATGCACTTTTGACATCCATTTGATATACATTGAAATCCTTGTGTGCTGCAAAAGCTAGAAAGGGTCTGATTGCTTCCAATCTTGCTACTGATGCAAAGGTTCATCATATATATTCTATGCCTTTAGCGTGAGAGTATCCTTTTGCAACTAGTCTTGCTTTGTTTCAGACAACAGTTCCTTGTTCATCCATTTTGTTTCTGAAAACCCATTTTGTTTCAATGATGTTTGCCTTGTCTGGTCTGTCCACAAGTTCCCAGACCTCATTTCTCTCAAATTCATTGAGCTCTTCTTGCATGGCAGTAATCCAATCAACATCTTGAATTGCATCATCTGTTGTTTTGGGTTTCACCTGTGATAGAAAACAAGTTAGCATATTCCCCAGTTGTCTTCTGGTTCTAACTCCTGTATGAACATCTCCGATGACTTGTTCTTCAGGATGATCTCTTAGCCAATTCAAATCAAGTTTAAGTTGATCTTGATTTGGTTCTTCCACAACTTATGCTTGTGCATCAACTTCATGTATCTTGTGTTGGTGACTCTTGTGTTGTATTGACTAGTACATTATCATGATTGCCAAAGGTGTGGTCTAAGACTGTAGCTGGTATTGTTGTATTCAGATAGACTTGTCCTTGTGCAGCTTCTTCTTCAAAGTTGTGTAGGCTTTCACTATTTGGTTTGGTTCATCAAAGACTACATGAATTGATTCTTCAATCACCTAGTTCTTTTGTTGAGTACTTTGAATGCTTTGCTTGTTTCTGAGTATCCCATAAAGATTTCTTCATCATCTTTTTTTTATCAAAAGTATGTAGTTGATTCCTGTTCAAAACAAAATATTTAGATCCAAACATATGCAAATGTGAAATGTTAGGTTTTCTGCCATTCCAAATTTCGATGGTGTTTTTCCATGGTGTTTGTTGATAATAGATCTATTTTCAGTATAGCATGCTGTATTTACTGCTTCAGCCCAAAATCTCTTTGGTAAGCATGCATCTGCTATCATGGTTCTAACAGATTCTTTGAGTGTTCCGTTTCTTCTTTCTGCTACAGCATTTTCTTGTGGTGTCCCTACTGCTGATAGTTGATGTAGTACTCTATTTTTTTCACAGTAAGATCTGATAACTCATTTAGGAATTGTGTTCCTCTATCTAATTTTATCTTGATGATCTTGAATTCCTTTTCATTTTGTATTCTTCTCAGCGAATCTGGTAGCTTCTTGAGTATCTCTCTCTTTTTGTTCATGAATATAGTCCATGTGAATTTGGAGAATTCCTCCACCACAACTAGAGTGTACTTCTTTCCACTTACACTTAATGGTGTGACTGGTCCAAATAGATCCGAATGCAAGAGATGTAATATCCTTGTTCTTGACTGATGGGGTTTTGACTTGAAAGACCTTTTAATCTGCTTCCCTTTTTGACATTCATCATAGAGACTTTCTTTCTTGAATGTGATGTCTGGAAGGCCTTCAACTAGCTTGTTCTTTGAAAATTTGTTGATGGTCTTGAAATTGAGATGGTTCAGTCTTCTATGCCAAATCCAGCTGGTTGATTGCTTATTCTTGACAAGCAGACATGCTTTAGCTTTTGATTGTGTTCCAATCCACCACATACATGTTGTCTTCTATTTTTCCTGCAAGTACAACTGTGCTGGTTTGATTGTAAATCACTTTGCATCCTTCTTTGTTGAAATGCACATTATAGCCTTGTTGTCACAGAATTGACTAATGCTTAGAAGGTTGAAACTAAATCCTTTAACATAAGCCACATTTTGAATCTTCAAATTGTTCTTGAACATTGTGCCTTCCCCCTTAATTTTTCCGGGGTTCTCTTTGCCTCCAAATAAAACTTTGGGTCCATCAAAAACTTTAAAGTCAGTCAACCATCCTTTGTTCCATGTCATATGTCTGGAACATCCACTGTCTATGTACCAGACATCCTACAAAACAACTTAAGCAAGTTTAGGTACCCAACACTGTTTGGGTCCATACCTGTTAGCAGTCATGCCTCTCATTCCAAGTGTGTATACAAAGGATCTCCTTCTTGGACAGTTGAAATCATCAACTTCATACATGTAGGGCATGGCAGAATAATTTCTTGTAAACTTATTGAAATTATTTTGATACAGTTCCCTACTTTTTGGTGCATTTGCATCCTTTTTCACTCTACAATATACATGAGGAAACTTATTTTCATATTGCTTCTTGTGTCCAGGAATAAGCCTGGGTTGGCTTTTCTTGAACACATGTTGCATGGAATGAAATGGTTTCTTCTTGTATTTTGGGGGTGCAACATTCCAATCATCTTCTAAAGGGTAAACTCTGCCCATACATTTTCATCGTGATTTTGCCTTTACTAGGTTGGTAAGATGATTTACTCTGCTGTTTCACTACACTATGTTTTGAGTTTAACGGTTCAGGATGAGTAGTTGAATCTATGGTCTGTCCTTTTCTGAATTTGGGTCCAGTTCTGGTCCTTGATTTAGAATTGTGTTGTCCATTGTTTCCTTTCTCATCTTGACTATTGTAGCCAAGACTAGATCCAGATCCAAACCTTTTTGGGGGGTTTGCTGGTGTATTAACTGGTGCATTGGTGCTCTTAACGGGTAAGGAGGTTTTCTCCTAATCTATCAACATCAGATGAGTGATCATCTATGCTTGTTGATCAGTCGAGTGTACTTCCTTACTAGATGATTCAGCATTCAGTCCATCCAGTTCTTTCCTTAATCTTTCATTTTCCTCTCTCAAATTCTCACATTCTTGTTCCAGAATTTCATGATTTGTTTGAATTTCTTCAAATTTACTCATGAGACTTTGAATTAGGTTTGCAAAATCTAAAGGGAAAATAGAAGATTGTGCAGTGTCATATGTGGATTCATTTGAGAATTATGAACATGATATTACCTATGTTTCATCAATTTCCTTAGCCATTAGACATAGGTATGCCTTGTCATTGTCTGAGCTATTGGATTCACCATCATCTGAGTCATTATCAGATGATTCTTCATCCTTTTCACTACTGGTTTCAGCTTTAAGTGCCGTCTTGATTTTTCTTTTATCTGTTGTTTTGTACTTCTTTTCCTCATCTTTGTCTGTTTCTTCAGGGCAATCTGCCTTGAAGTGACCTTTCTTCTTGCAATTGAAACATCTGTATTCTTCATCATTTTTCTTCGTGTCTTTGCTTGAGCTTTTCTTCTTGTTTGATGATGAACTTCCTTTGAATTGTTTCTTAATGCTAAACCTGTCAAAACGTTTATTGAATAAGGCAATTTGTTCTTTTAGCTCATGTGTCTCTTTGCTGCTTGTATTAACCATTTTGCTTTGCTGGGTGCAACCAGTGCACTGGCCTTGTGTGCCTCTGCTGGTGCACTGTCTTCACTGTTTAACTCAAATTTATGAGCCTTTAATTGAGACATTAGAGTCAAGGTATCAGTATTTGCAAGATTTATTGTGCCACTGAGTACTGATGTGATGATCTTCCATCTTTCAGGTAGACCTCTAAAGATTTTTTGACAAACTTTTTTCTGTGGGTATGTATGTCCAAGTTGCTGTAGTTCGCTGATAATGGTTTAAAATCTGTTATCTATTTGATCAATGCATTCACCAGTCTTCATTTTGAAGTTTTAAAAATCTGTTTTGCAACATACAATTTGTTTTCCTTGACTGCCTCTGATCCTTCATTCATGAGTGCTAATTTATCGTACATCTCCTTTGCTTTTGTGCAGTATTTGATACTCATGAACATGTTACTGTCCAGAGTCTTCAAGATCATGTCTTTTGCAACAAATTTGAGATTTGCTCTTCTTCTATCATCCTTGGTCCAATCTTTCTTAGGTTTATGTATTTCCTTTCCTTGATCTGCTCCTATGGTTATCATAGTCATGATCTTGATTGGGTCATCATTGATAACATCCAGCATCTCCTCATGAGTTGCTGCAATATAAGACAACATCCTTATTTAATATTCATCAAAATTCTTAACATTGAACACATGTACTTTAGACATGAAATTTGAGGAATCCATAATGACAAATAATAGATATATTTAGAAAGCACTGATTTGAAAACTACTTTCAAAATATGTGATCTCCTTCTTACCAGAAATCAGATCTGAACAGGTTATGATACTAGGGACACTGCTCCTATACCAATTGTTTGTCCCAGAGAAGGGTAAAAGTATAGTCAGAGGGGAGTGAATGACAATACTGGAGTTTCAAAAACTTTTCTTTAATTAAAAGTTTTTGGGCAGCGGATAAGTCCCTTCTTTTAATAATGTTTCAAAGTAGTTTACGCAAACAGAAATATAGGATGCAATAAAATAAAGTGTTGTAAAGTAAATTGCTGAATGTAAATAGACACAAAAGTTTATAGTGGTTCAGGGTGGTGTAATCCCTTAATCCACTCTTCTCTTGGAATGATTGGAGGAATTCACTATTGTCTTTCACGGATACAATACTTAGATTTTCCTTGGCTACACAAGCTTCACAATCTCCAAGACTATCACTACCCTACTACAAAAACTTTAGTTACTCAGTCTTCAACACTGCTCTTTTAGAACAAATCCTTCAAAGCCATCACAAACACAACTTCTTCTTAGATGGCTCTGATTCAGTTGCTTGACTGGTGTGAACTGGATTCACAGATTTTGTTGATCAATCTCAGTGCTTGATGTGGAATTTGAGCTCTGATTACTGAGTTGATCCCTAGATGTGTCTTTTAAGTTCAAATAGAAGGCTTTTCGAATTGACATAGTTTCTACTTGTTTTTTAGTACTGCAATCATTATTTTTCCTATCTATCAATGCCTTCTATTTATAGACTAATAATCATTGATTTGATTTTTTGTCCGTTGGCTATTTCATATGGGGAATAATCCTTGATTTAAATCTTGATTCCCCTTGATTATATTCTCCTGGATCTCAGTGATCCGGATTTTCTTCAAACATTCATCACAAAATCCGTCCTTGATTGATTCTTGATTGATTGTGCATTTAATGCTTCATCCTCTGAATCTTCCTTATTTTTCACGTTCTGAAAAAGTATACATGATATACCTTACTAAACTATTCCTTCAGTTCACTATTGTGTGATCAGTTGAGTAGATCTACTCACTTAGCTGATGTACTCTTCCTTCACTGATATTCTCTAATCAGCCGATAGAATGTTTACTTCGCCGGTTCACTGCTTTATTTCTTTCTTTGATTATACAAGATTACTTGTACTTCACTGATCCAGTTTTGTGTGAGATCAGTGTACACCATATTTAAACAATGAGTTTCATCACTTGCAATATTACTTAGACTTTTCCAAGGTCATCACAGACTTCCTTGGTTATAAGTCAATCCATATGTCTTCATGCTTCTTTGCTATTACTTGGCAGACTTTACTCCGCGCAGGATTTCTGTTTTTCTTAGCCATCCTACCAACTAGTACAATACTTGTCTGACACAACTTATACAACATGTTAGACTCTAAGTAAACACTTATTCAATGATTTCTAACGTATTTCAGGCATGCTATAAAATCTAGTATGGCCATCATAAAAACATAACAAAATGTTCCAGACATAATTTATGAAAACATGCAAAGAAGTGGCCAATTTTTAAACACATAGAACGAAAACAATAGAAGTAATCAAAACAATTAGTTTGGGGAAATTAAATCGTTGAGGCTTTTCCCATATATAGACCGTTGGGTACTCTTTCAAAACAAAGTCTTTTCCTCGAGACCGGGCATTTCTCGTGTATGAATCAATATAAATCACGTTTAGATGCAAATTAACATCATTCAATTTGATCTGCAAGTAATTTAACCTAACATGCTTGTACCAACGATAATCATCACAAATTCATAAAACATAAAAGAAAGAATCGACAAGATTACCTAGAAACACGAGATCGATCTTCTTTCCTCCGCAATGAATCACCAAGAACACAACCAAGAATAGGCTAAAGAACACTTAAACAATGAAGACAACAAGACTTTTATTCATCAACTTCCTACATAGTTTTATACTTTGAAAATCATGCATATTCTGCCGAATTACTTCTTATTCGTAGTAAAATAACCGACCTAGGGCTTAGAAGGGTAAATTTGGAAGTTTTTGGGTAAATTCGGTGCTCTTAACTGACCTATGCCCTCGGTTCAGCATCCGGATTGTCCCTGGACATGACAAGATTCATCTTGGGCTTGTCTGGAGCATGTCCAGGACACATGGGCCGCTGTACCGGACACATTCCTTGGTTTAGTGTGCCAGGATTCTCTTCTAGGCTTGTCCAGAACGTGTCCTAACTGATCCTGGGCATTCCATCGGCACATGGGCTTGTCCTGGGAATGTCATGGAATGATCTTGGACATGTCCGGGGCTTGTCGAGGACTGATCTTGGGACTTGTCTAGGAATGATCCTGGGACTTGTCTAACACCTCAACCTGGTTCTCCTCTGGTTTGATCTCGATCTTTCTACATGTTCCGATTCAAATCCTCTTCGGCTCGGATTATTCCTACAAAGAACCATAAAACGTGTAGTAATGTAATTCGATATAGAAATAAGATAAAAATACAAAATAATCATGATAAAAGCTCATACGTAACTTCAAATCAAATTATGCCATTTTATGTATAGTTTATCATGAATTAACCTGTTTAAGTCCAATTTCAGGGGTAAATTGATACAGAAAATGTCATAAATTTGATTTG
The DNA here is from genome assembly GCA_026214975.1 of Gentiana macrophylla. NCBI lineage: Eukaryota > Viridiplantae > Streptophyta > Magnoliopsida > Gentianales > Gentianaceae > Gentiana > Gentiana macrophylla. The sequence goes on from CM047813.1 coordinate 48,867,377, forward strand.
AATCTGGCGTATGCTTATGATGTAATTTTGGCAGTGAAATCTCTGTTCTTGAAGACACGCACCTACCATCATGTTAGGCATACGTCTACCGATTAAGAGAGTTTAGAAGTTTTCCAGGCATGCCGGGCTTGCACCTATAGAATCATAGGCGTGGGCCTGACTCCCAAAAGAACTTTTTGGGCTAATTCTGAATGCGGATCGATATGTAAAGGTCTTATGAACATAGGCCACTCCCTAAAATCAATGTTGAATCATGTTTGGATGGTTTATTCTCGGTGACTTGGTATGCATTCCTTTGAGGGCATTACATGTTATTTTGAAATGTCTAACTTCGACTTCTTGTAGCCTTAGCTCAGTGAAACAAATGAGGCCCTCTACAGGGAGGAGGTGGGAGCACCGGAAGGCGATTGTTTAGGCATGGAAGCATGTTGACTTAGTAGTTAATGATCTCTTTTCAAAGTGCTAGGTAGTGTAACTAGAATGCCTAGGACTAGATGTCTATAGGAATCCTTTTAATGTGAATGAATCAGGTGGGTACACTTAAATCTGTAAATTACATATGTGTTGAGTCTAAAAGGTAAAACGTCAATATCATTAGTGAGGCACGTCTATTCTTCTTTGCATGGGACAATTACTCCTCTCTACTTGGTCTGATGCCAAATGATGCATGTCACTCCCACACGGGGACCTAAGCCCATGCCGTTAAGGTGCTTCCCTTCTTGCGGTGCAGTCTTCACTGTGCTTAGTGTCCGTTGATCTTGATGTAACAAACTTACTTGTGCAAGGATGTACTACAGAGCTAGTAGAGGGTGTGTGAGCTTTACTGTTACAATGTATATGGTAGTGATTGTAGAAAGTATTCATGTTATATGCATATATGTATGTTATTTATTCGTACCTGATTCTTCTACCCCTTACTTAGTATGTATGTAACTACCCCTTTCTTAATTGTAACCTGATGAACGGTTGGTCACGTAATAAATTAAAATACTTGATCAACTTAATACTAAGTACTAGCAAGAGGACTAAGTCCATCGTAGTATAGCATAAGTGAATCAAGGCCGATCCTACAGAGAACTATTGCTCAATTAAACATTCGATAACTAACTATTAATATTAAGAACATAAAGGCGGTCTATGACCAACAAAAGGCATATAGGTAAAAAGACACAAAATAGTAATTAACCTCCCCCAATAATTATATTATAGTTTGGACTCAACTAACCTATATAACTAACAACACTAGACAACTATCAACCCAATACGTATTTCATATTTATCATGGCTACGGGAGTCATCCCCTAATATGGTTCTAATTCCGGGTAGGACATTATACCCCTATGCCTAATTACATGAATTCACCGGGTAGGTCTCCATGTCATATAACAGACATGCATACAAAGCTAGGGATGCCGGTATAAACCATATTCCTCATCTAGGCAACCATCCCGGGTAGGGTGGAACACCTCCTAAATGATCGATTTAACTATGTCCAAACTAACAATCCACTTTTAGGTATCATGCTAATCTACAAAAATGTATAAATAGATGCGTGCTTTTCTAGGTATACATAGGATAAAACAGATAAACCAACATAGCCGTAGCCGTAACACTGAAAAAAGAAATTCTGGGTGGTCTGCTCCATCAGTAAAGACCACGGCTGGGGCTAACTCGACGATATTATAAATCTTAGCGTATTGAAATACGTGATGGACTAAATAGATGTTTTATGATGAAATTACATAGATCCGCTAAATACACGTTCGTCGGTTATAAAAAAAGTCATCCATGGCTCACTGAATAGACGGATTCATGGAATATTCATCTTTATAGACAAAGATGAATAATCCCTCTAATCGTATTCTTAGATCCATATCGTTCATTATAAATGAACGAACTCAAACGATAAATAAATATTGAAAGGGAATTAATCACACAAAACAGAACTCAAAATAAAAATATAAAACTTACATTGTTTCTAGAAATCCTCTCAACAACGCTAGATCTAAATTATAATAATGCTTGTCTTCAATATATGTCTTCTTTTTTTATTTGTGACGAATGAAAACTATATATAGACTATTCTCGCCGACCTAGGGATAAGCCCTAGTCGTATTAAGTATATCTTTTAATTTAGGATAGAGTAGTAAACGCGGCAGCTGAGAGTCCTCTGTATTGTAGATTTTGCTGGAGCTAGGGCACCATTTTTCTGGGAAAATGTGTTCTCAGCCTGGACATCGCTTCAAGTTTCTTCTTCAGACCAGGTCCATTTCTGTGCAATTGTCTTCCGAAGCCCAGCCATCTAGCATGCGTTACAAAGCCCAATCTAATAAAACCAATAAAACAAGGAATCTAATACCAAATAATAATAAGTTGATTAAATGCAAAATAACGAATCGTGACTCGGTTAACGTACAAATTATGCATGATCCACACAATTAGTATCTGTTTATAACCCTTTTAAGATAGAATCGGGGGTAATTAATAGTGAAATAAGGGTATAAAGTTGAGCGTCATCAACTACCCCCACTTAGCCTTTGATCATCCTGAGCAAACACAGAAGGTAAATGAACCACCGAAACACAAAATACTAATTCATGACAGGCTCATTCAAAATTCCAAAGTAAATGAAATAGCATACATCGTTCATAAGTTACGCATTAATCACTATTTCATCATTGAATCAACGTGTGTGTGTGTGAATAACCGTCATGCAGAGTACTAAAATAGAAAGATTGAAATTATACTACCCTCGAGTTGTAACTCTTAATTCAATGATTTTTTTGATGCCTCCTTATCATTAACAAATAATAGAGGTGTAATATGAGACTCCAAAGAGACGGGGTGGATTCGTAAACCAAGGAGCATTCCTCGATTCACGTTTGTTTTTAATAGCCATGCGTCTTACGCTCCATCGACTAAAAAATGTGTCAAGGTCGCTTAGATTCTCCGAGTAGAAGGCATGCAATGGTGGGAGCCTAGCATGCAACTATTTTTAAACCTAACGAACTTGCTACCCTTACTTCCAATTGCCTTTTCGCTTTCTTTTTCTGGCAGTCTACTCTTGTTTTTTTTCTATGTCCTATTCCGTATAATATATCCTCACTCACTCGCAAATCCATAAGTGACCGTTTTTGCCACAGTGGCCTCAAATATTACCCTTATCGAATGTATGACAAGAAGTAATCACAAAATCAAGTGGTTCAAGTTTCAACTTTTCAGAAAATATAATTCTTCATCTTAACTTATTCAGATTTAGCATTCAAGTTATACGTGCTTAAAAAGGTTGATTCAGAGACAAAATATATGCTCAATATGAAACTACTCACATAGAATGATATACATTTACTAAACAATTTCGAAACTTAGCATGTTAACAATAAGTCACAATCGTGCTATAGAGCTTCATTAATTATCTTTATATGCTCATCTTTATATGCTCAGGTCTCACAAAAGTAAAATGCATCAAGCTTATTATTTATCAATTTTAATCAAATTTTTGCATCTATATGGTGAAGAGCAAGCTAAGTGACTCGTGTACCCCACTTAAACGATGCATTGTCCTTAATGTATAAAAACAAAGTAAAGCATAGGAACATAGCTTCGGTCAAGCATGGTGGTGGAACTAGTCATTGGACCTCGGGGCACATAGATAGACCATGGATCCGAAAGATGTAATGCTGTGAAATAAAACTCGAACAAAAACTCGAAACTCGTCATAGCGTTTGTCAATAAAAGATAGTACCCAAAAATGGGGCAGTAAAAGGAATAAATAATCCTCAAACACAATTTAAGCCCTTGAAATGGTTACATTATAAAATTATATATATGACTAAGCAAACAGACTCGAATTCTAAACATATTGAAAATAAAGAGATACATGACTGACTCGATTAAGGAAAACATACTTTATAAAAGAAGAAAAATACAATACTCAATCATCAACCTCTCCTAATAATAACATCTGAAACTGGGAGGAGAATCATGAGCACCAAAAGATTCACCCTCGAAACCAGGCGGGGGTGTATGGCGGCGTCGATTCATTGAAGTAGAAGGCCTTTCAGTATGAAAGTGATCGATGATCCTTCCAAGCATATGATGATTTAAGGCAATGTTGCGATCTATTAAATCCATACGAGTGAAAAGTCGCTTGTTCACTTCTTGTTGTTCCTCAGAGATGCCTGAAATTCTACTCCTAGGTGCTTGTCTTGGTCGTGGCGGGGGCGAGGCCTTGGATTTGGCATGCTTGCAGCTTGAATAGTACTCAGAGATAAAGCAGGTGCGTCGGAAAGATGTACGTCTCCCACTATGGTCTGACAACCCGCACCAGTTGCAAGCAATGAAATCATTGGCCCGTAAGCCAGAAGAGTCCTTGGTGACAAGGCCACTAAGTTCATATAAGTATAAAAAATTGTCCCAATATCAATAGGCCACCCTGGCCATAACCAATAAAAAAGCGCAACCTCATAGGGGTATACATTAGAAGTGTGACCTGAAGGTAACAAATCGGAGCATATGCAGCGATGTAGAATTCTGTCCGACCAATTGGGAAAGTCCCTTTCTTGGAATGTCAATGATTGAGGTCCAACTTCCCATTGGATTCCAAAATACTCTGCGATGTCATCATTCAAGGTCGGAATGGTGGCATAAGTAGCCGTGAAATCGTCAACGTCACCGGCTTGGATCTCGAAATTACAGAAAGTATTGATAGCCATCGGTGAAATGCTAAACGTGTATCCGCTCACACTGGCGACATGAGAGAAGGGGTGGGCTCCCAAGTAAGCATAAAATTCTTTAACGATTGTAGAGTTGAATACCTGTGGTGGAGCCGCCAAATAATCCCTACTTGTAAGCTTCGATAAAGGTGGGTATTAGCTCACCATAATGGCTTTCATCTATGCCCCCTCGGTTGTCCTACCGTCCGGTCGTTCCAATGAGTCCAAAATCGTTCGTGCACTTCGGGGCTAACAAAATGTTGCACCCCGTTGAGCAACAAAATTTCATCCCTATCTATGACATATTGTGCTCCTCTCAACAGAATTCAAGGTTGGCCACGACGATTTCCAACCATGCTGCTGTGACACAAGATGCTGCCGGAAAGCCCAAAAATTTTTGACAGTTCGCTAGGGCGAAACCCATGTCTCGCTGGAGCCTGGTGTCAAAATCTAGAATTTTTTGCCCATTTTGCTTCCGGGACTGAGACAAGTCCAAATTTGATGAAACTCGAAATTTTGAACCAAACTGGAATGAGTAATGAACTCATTACGAATTAGCTTTCCGGAAAATCTGAAAATGACAAAAAATCAGAATGAAAATGGTAGAATGATAAGCAATTTACATCATTTTATTGTAGCACAATTTTTTGGGTGGTGTAGAAGAAAAAAACGGAGGTTTAGACTTTTGAAGGGTTTACAAAAATGAGATATAGAAAGAATGATTAGAAGAGAAATGGTAGATAGTAAGAATTGATGATTTTGGTGTGGTAAAATGAGTGGAGTGAAGTGGGTTTATGTAGGAATGGAAATTAAAAAGAAAGAGAGGGAAGGTTTGAAATTTGAAATTCAAAATTTGAATTTTGAAGTTTTAATGTTGGTTGGTGTGAGGATTGATGAGGTGTAACGGTGATAAAGTGAAATGAGTGATTCTGGGGATTGTGCAAAATTAAATTCACCCCATTTTGTCACCTAGCTCCAATGAAGTACATGCCTGGCTGGAGCGGGAGAAGCGAAAATTTTCACATTTCAAATTTTCATTGGGGTTCTGTTTCTGAAACGTTCTGGGCACTGGTCCCGAAAACAATGCATCTCGAGGAAGCTATTTCGCTGGAGCCAGCTAGCCAAACTGCTTCGACTTTCCACCATCCTACTTCCTGCATGTTATCTTTTACAAATCAGGCTTTGCTCGCCTCCGTTCTCTGTTGATTCCACAATTATTCCTTTAAAAAAATATCTAATCCTAGACTCTCCTAAAAACTCTACTTCAGTGTCATGTATCGAGTAAAAAAAACTTTACACATCCTTAGTCTAATGGCCATCGGAACACGGCAAAATAAAAAAAAACTCAAACCATTCCACGTTACTCTTATTTTACTCAAAGAAAGAAAAACAATCAAACCTAAAAAGAAAATGAAAAAAAATTAATAAAATAAACATAAAATCCTAAGGGTTAGAAATAGTTCTAAGCTTTAAGTCCTCAGCTCAACTTTCCAAGAACTTCATTCAACACAATCCTCAGTCTTGGCTCTCCAAATTTTCACCCTTTGAGCCTTTACTGAGAAGCGCTCTCCATCTTTTTGAATAAGTGCCTTTTCCTTTGGTCGTGAGACCTAAGAAAAGGCGGTCATCCATACCGTCTAAACAAGCGCCTACCTCAGTGCTTGCCTATGGACATTGTGGCCGGTTAGCAGATCGGGACCTTTGGACCCTCCGTTTCGCACTTCCTTGCCTATTCTGCGCCACTACATCCTCTTTAATCTCAATAACTCCTCCGGAATGGTTAGACCTTTCAACATACAGAGCATCTACCTGTTGGCCAGAAGCCTTGAGGCACGCTCGTGTACCGGACATTGAGACTGAGCATCTCTTTCTCTTTGCAGAATAGTGAGAACCTCTCGCTCACTACTTCCATTCTCGACAACATCAACACCAGTCGCTCTACGAGCCAAAATTGAGGGGGATTCCTCAACACTAAAAACTTTGATAATATTAATACTGGCCGGGAGTTGGAACTTTGGGTGTCTAATCTTATGGATCTCGAACTCGTGGCATCATACAACGTTAATTCAAGTTTCTTCATACACATTTGGGCCTGGCTAGTAGCGAGGAACCCTCTACCAAACATAATCGGGCAGTGGATGTCCTCCTCTATATCCATCACGACTATATCGACCAGAAAGAATAACTTTCCGATCATGATAGTCATGTTGTTTAGCCTGCCCGTCAGTATCGGACGTTATGAATCCGCAAAGCGAATAGTCATCAACGTATCTGTTAGGAACATTTTATTATGTTTTGATGATGGCCATACTAGCTGTTATAACAAGCCTGAAATAAGTTAGAATTCTCTGTATAAGTCTTTACTTATAGTCTGACATGTTGTATAAGTTGAGTCAGACAAGTATTGTACTAGTTGGTAGGACGGCAAAGTGAAATGACATTCGGCGAGTGAAGCCGACCAAGCACCAAAGAGAGATACATAGAAGGGATTATGATCTGACTTATAACCAAGGAAGTCTGTGATGACCTTGGATAAGTCTAAGTTATGTTTCAAGTGATGAAACTCAATATTCCAATATGGTGTACACTGATCTCACCCAAATCAAGGATCAGTGAAGTATAAAGAATCTCTGAAACTAAAACAAAGAAGAAAGCAATTGAATCGGCCGAGTACAGCATCGTGCCGGCAAAGAGAAAACAAAACGGCGAAGAAAGAACTAACGGCTAAGTCAGAAGGCTCACTCCACCGTTCTACAGACGGTGAAGAGACACTTACAAGATCAAATTTAATATACATTGAAGATTTAGCAGATCATTCATTAAATGCACAATCATTGAAGGATCAATCAAGGACGGATTTTTCGCTATACATTTGAAAGAAGAATCCGATCATGAAATCAAGAAGAATACAATTAAGGGGAATCAAGGATAAAATCAAGGATTATTCCTCATTAATATAGCCAACGGACGGAATTTCAAAATCAAGGCTATTCAAGGCTATAAATAGAAGGCATTGTGTAAAAGAAAACAACGATTGAAAAAGAAAGAAAAGCAGAAACTCTGTCAATTAGAAAAGCCTTCGCTCGGAACTTACAAGGATACATCTAGTGATCAACTCAAAAATCAGAACTACAAAGTCATACTCAGAATTGAGATTGATCAAGCAAGTGCGTGAATCACATTCACATCAAATCAAGCAATCGAATCGAGGCAACTGAGAAGGATTTGAAAGCTGTGATAGGCTGTTGAAGGATTTTGATCTCAAGAGAGCAGACAAAGGAAGATCGAATCACCAAGTCATTATAGATCAAGGAGTGATAGTCTTGTAGATTGTGAAACTTGGGAAGCCAAGGACAATCACATTTGTTGTATCTGTGAAAACAATAGTGAATTCCTCCGATCATCCAGGAGAAGAGTGGATTAAGGGATTACACCACCTGAACCACTATAAGCCTTGTGTCAATTTAATTTCTGCAATTTACTTTACAGCACTTATTTAATTTGCCTACATCATAACTCATATTTGTGATTGTCTAAACTGATTTGAAAACAACATAGTAAGAAGGGACTTATCCGCTGCCCCAAAAGCTTTTAAAACACAAGAAAAGTTTTTGAAACTCAACTATAGTCATTCACCCCCTCTGACTATAGTTTCACCCTTCTCTGGGACCAACAATTGGTAGCAGAGCAGTGTTCCTAGTATCAGAACCTGTTCAGATCAAATTTCTGGTAACAAGGAGATCACATATTTTCAAAGTAGTTTTCAAATCTGAAGTTTTTCATTCTCGCCATTTTTTCTTCAAATTGCACCGATGGATTCCTCAAACTTCTTGTCAAAAGTACACTGTTTTCAATGTTAATAATTTTGATGAATATAAAATAAGAATGTTATCTCATCTTGCAAACAACTCATGAGGAGATCTTTGGATGTAATCAATGACGGCCCAATCATGATCACTACTTGTGGTAGGCACGAGGAGCGAGATCAAGGAAATGAGATAGACAAACCCAAGAAAGATTGGACCAAAGATGACGGAGAAGAGCAAACCTAGACTTTGTAGCAAAAGATATGATCTTAAAGACTCTAGACGACAACATGTTCATGAGAATCAAAGCGCAAAAAAACAAAGGAAGGAGATGGGACAAACTATCATTGATAAATGAAGGATCCGATGCGATCAAAGAAAACAAATTATCTGTTGTAAAGCAGAAATTTGAGAACTTTAAAATGAAGACTGGTGAATCCATTGATCAAATGGACAATGATTCTCAAGCATCATCGCTGAATCGCAGCGACTTGGACACACATATCCACAAAAAGAAGTATGCTTGAAGATCCCGAGAGGACTACGAAAGATGGAAGATCATAACATCGATGAATCGGAGGAACAACAAATCTTGCAAGCACCGACACTCGACATCGATGTCCCAATTGAAAGCTCATGAATTCGAATTGAACGGTGAAGATGGTGGTCGGCAGAGACACACAAAATTATCGCATTAATTGCACCTCAAAGAAAGTAACTTTGCGAATGAATGCATCGACAAAGAGACACAAGAACTAAAAGAACGGTAGCTTTATTAGTTAAGCGTTTTGTGAGTTTAAAAAGAAGCCATTCAAGGAAATTCAACATCAAACAAAAAGTCAAGCTCAAACAGAGACATGAAGAAGAAAAATGATGAATCTGAGATGCTTCAATTTGCAATAAGAGAGGTCACTTCAAGGTGATTGTCACGAAGAAAATGACAAAGATGATGAAAAGAAGAAATTCAAAGCATCCAAAAGAGAAAGGGCAAGAAGGCACTTAAGGCGAGAATCCAAAGAGTGAAAAGCATGAAGAATCATCGATAATGACTTAGATGATAGTGATGAAGAAGACATTTCGAGAAAGCGAAAAGGCATGCCTATGCCTCATGACCAAAGAATTGGATGAAGACAAAAGTGATAGTTCGAGATAATCGAGGAAACAAGCCTATGTTTAATGGCTAAAGAATCGAGATGAAACTCGAGGTAACATCTAGTTCTGTTCTTCATCTAATGCATTCACATCTAACTTGCACAATCCTTTAGTCTACCATTAGATACAATGAGACCTAGTCCAAAATCTCATGACTAAATTTGATGAAATTGAAAAGAATCATGAAATTTCGGAAAAGGAATGCAAGGATCTTAGAAAAGAGAATAAGAGGTTAAAGAAAGAACTGGATAAAACAAGAGTGAATTAACTAGTAAGGAGATCTACTTAAATGATCAACAAAAGCAGATGACCATACATCTGTTACCATGAGATCGATTAAGAAGAACTCCTCACCGATAAAGGTAATCATTTGCACCACTAAAAGCACCAAAGATACAAACCCTCAAAAAGGTTTGGATCCAGATCTGGTCTTGGATATAATGATCGAGGATGAATGTAGGGACAATAGTCAACACAATTCTAAATTGAGGACCACTAATGGACCAAAATTTAGAAAGGGATGAACCATGTCTCCAACAGATCATCTGTTCAGTGAAGTCAAAACCCTTTGTAGTGAAACAATCAGACTAAATCCTCATTCCAATCATACAAAAACAACAGCCATCTGAAAAGTAAAGGCAGACTTTTTCCCTCAGAGGATGATTGGAATGTCACACCTCCAAAATACAAGAGGAAACCATTCCACAAAATGCATCATGTGATTAAGAAAAATCAATCTAGCTATGTTCCTAGACACATGAAGCAAGAAAGGTTTCCTATTGCATATTGGAAAGTGAAGAAGGATACAAATGCACCAAAAGGTGGAAAAAAGTATCAGAATACCTTCTGTAAAAATATTAGAAGCTATTCTGCCATGCCTTATACATATGAAGTTGATGACTTCAATTATCCAAAGAGAAGACCTTTTGGATACATACTTGGTATGGGAGGCATGACTGCTAACAGATATGGACCCAAACAGTGTTGGGTACCCAAACTTAATTAATCTATTTTGTAGGATGTCCGGTACATAGGCGGTGGATGTTCCAGACATGATGACAGAAACAAGAAATGGATCACTGATGTTAAAGCTTTTGATGGACCCAAAGTCACATTTGGAGGAAAAGAAAACCCTGGAAAGATTAAGGGGAAGGCACGATACTCAAAAACAATCTAAAGATTCAAAATGTGGCATATGTCAAGGGACTTAACTTCAATCTGATGAGCATCAGTCAATTCTGTGACAAAGGCTACAATGTGCATTTCAACAAAGAAGGATGCAAAGTGATTCACAGTCAAACAAACACAGTGGTTCTTGCAGGTAGAAGACAAGACAACATGTATGTGGTGGGTGGAGAACGACCAAGGCGGAAACATGTCTACTTGTCAAGAATAAACAATCAACAAATTTGGATTTGGCACAGAAGATTAAATCACTGAATTTCAAGACCATCAACAAACTATCAAGGAGCAAATTAGTTGAAGGCACGCCAGAGATCTCATTCAAGAAAGAGAGTCTATGTGATGCTTGTCGAAAGGAAAACAAATAAAAGCTCATTCAAATCAAAGCCTCATCAATCTACAACAAGAAGTTCTACATCTATCGCACATGGACTGTTTGGACCACCACTCCAGTAAGTGTAAGTGGTAAGAAATATACTCTTGTAGTGGTGGATGACTTCTCAAAATACACCTGGATCATCTTCATGAACAAGAAGAAAGAAACACTCAAGAAGCTACCAGACTTGCTGAGAAGACTCCAGAATGAAAAAGAGCTAAAAATTATCAAAATCAGATCAGATAGAGGCATTGAATTTCTAAATGAAATTATTAGAACCTATTGTGAAGAAAATGGAGTACTACATCAACTATCTCTGCAGCAGAACTCCACAACAAAATGGTGTAGCAGAAAGAAGAAAGCAGAACTCTCAAAGAAGTCGAACAATGATTTTCAAGCATGCTTGCCAAAGAGATTTTGGGTCAAGCGACAAACACTGACATGCCATACAAAAGCAGATCAATCATCAACAAACATCATGGAAAAACTCCATATGAATTATGGAATGGTAGAAAACCCAATATCTCATATTTTCATATGTTTGGATCAAAATGTTTTGTCTTGAAGCAGAATCATCTGCATACCTTTGATGAGAAGGGTGATGAAGTAATCTTCATAGGATACTCGAGACACCCGACAAAGCATTCAGAGTACTAAATAAAAGAACATTGGTGATTGAAGAATCAATACATGTGGTTTTTGATGAACCATATACAAATGGTGAAGATCTTCAAGACCAAGAAGAGAAAGCTGCACAGAGGCAAATCTATACAAGTGCAACCATACCAGCTACTATCCTGAATCATCTTTTTGAAAATCAAGAGGAGCCACATATCAATACAACAGGAGAAGCACCTGAAATTGAAGTTCATGCTCAGCATGAAGGTATGGAAGCACCAAGTGAAGATCAACTTCAACCAGACCTAAATTGGCTTAGAGACCATCCTGAAGAACAAGTCATTGGAGATATTCACACCGGAGTCAGAACAAGAAGACAACTGGAGCACATGCTAACTTGCTTTCTATCACAAGTGGAACCCAAGACCATTGATGATGCAATCCAAGATGCAGATTGGATCACAGCCATGCAAGAAGAACTAAATGAGTTTGAAAGAAATGAAGTCTGGGAACTTGTTGACAGACCTGAAATGGCCAACATCATTGGTGCAAAATGGGTATTCAGGAACAAGATGGATGAGCAAGGGCTGTTGTCAGAAACAAAGCAAGGCTAGTTGCAAAAGGATATTCCCAAGCTGAAGGAATAGATTATGATGAAACCTTTGCTCCAATAGCAAGATTGGAAGCAATAAGACTTTTTCTAGCATTTGCTGCACACAAAGACTTGAGTCTATCAAATGGATGTCAAAAGTGCATTCCTAAACGGACTTTTGGAAGAAGAAGTTTATGTAGAACAACCTCTCCTGGATTTCAAATCAAAGGAAAAGAAGACAAAGTATACAAACTCAAGAAGGCCCTCTATGGCCTCAAGCAGCACCTAGAGCCTGGTATGAAACTCTTGTCACAATTTTCGATCAAGAATGGATTCAACAAAGGAACTATAGACAAGACTCTATTTAAACTAGAGGAAGGGGCAAGCACATTGCTAGTGCAAATCTATGTTGATGACATAATCTTTGGATCGAGGAAGATGAAAATTTGTGTGAGAAATTTGCAAACCTAATGAAGAGCAAATTTCCAGGATGAGCATGATGGGAGAATTAAACTACTTCCTTGGCCTTCAAGTAAAGCAAATGAAGGATGGCATTTTCATTAGTCAAGCAAAATATACAAGAGATTTGATACACAAGTATGGGATGGACACAAGTGGCACAAGCAGAGACACACCAATGTGTGCAGAGTCATACTTGGAAAAAGATGAAGGAGGAAAAGATGTTGATCGAAAATGTATAGAGGAATTATTGGATCATTATTATACTTAAGCGCAAGTAGACCCGATATTGCATTTGCGGTAGGAGTGTGTGCTAGATTTCAAGCTCAACCAAAAGAATCACATCTTCTAGCGACTAAAGGATAATCAAATACTTGAAACACACCATCAATGTTGGCATTTGGTACCCAAAAGATGGAGGATTTACACCGATATCATATTCGGACTCGACTATCTTTGGATGCAAAATAGATAGAAAAAGCACCTCTGGAACATGCCAAATGCTAGGAACAGACTAGTCTCATGGTTCAAACAAAAAGCAAAACTCTATATCTACATCAACGGTCAAGCGAGAATATATAGCAGCAGGTAGGTAGTCATTTGTGCACAAATCTTGTGTGGATAAGACAATAGCTAAGGGACTATGGAGTCGAAGAGAAAACAATCCCAATCATGTGTGACAACACAAGTGCAATATCTATTCTGAGAAAATCGATGATTGCATTCAAGAACAAAGCACATTGATGTGAGACATCATTTTATCAGAGACCATGTTGAAAAGGGAGATGTCATCCTAAAATACATATCCACTGAAGAACAACTAGCTGACATCTTCACTAAACCACTCAGTTATGAATGATTTAGTATGTTGAGAACTGAGTTAGGGATGATTGAAATTGACTAAGTATCAACGAGCGGCTAAGCTGGAGTAATCGGCTAAGTGACTTCATCAAGCGGTACAACCTTTGCCGCTACAGGAGATGTAGCAGGTAAGGCAATCGGTATCCAGCAGAGGTAACTTAACTGATTGTTAGGAACAGTTCAATGAAGCAGCTCAGTGAAGAACTCATTGGACCGGTTAAGTGACCAGCGAAGGCACTTCACCGAAATAAAGACTTGGACAAATTCAAAGTGTGAACAAAATCAATTCTAAATACACGTGGAGAATAAGGAAATTATGGAGGATTATTCAGTACACACGTGGCGATCACGTTATGATCATGGAGGTAATTATATTATTTTTTGAATTATAAACTCCTCGATTCCCGGGCTCTATCATTACTTGCCTCAAACCACTCCCCCTCTACGCTCGAATATCGCGTTTTTCATACACAAAATCATGCCATTATGTCACTAAATCCTTCCATATTCAAACCACGTTCACACTACCCAAATCACACTATATAAACAATACTTAGAGATGTTCAGAAATCTTTACATACTTCTGCAAATTACAAACCCTACTTTTTCTCAAAATATACTCTTCTAATCCTCATCTACCTATCGATGGCTTCATCCTCCCAAATCACTGCTACTGAAAAATACTACGAAAAATCAATCATAACCGGCTCGTTTTCAAGACCTGAGTACTATCTCTCTTATTGTGACAACGATGCACAAGCACGACGCCTGTGGTCGATTCGTTGTACAAATTTGGGGTGATGACCTTTCTAAACCCCCCAATAACTGGTATCTGCTATGAGAATCTGATAGCATTTTGGAAAAACGCAAAGTTTATACCCAGCACGAAGAAGACTGAAGTTGATCGCATCACAAGCTCAATCTTTGGAAAGCACATAGTCATCACGCCCAATACACTCAACGGGTTCTGAACCTCCCCAAATTGGTCCTGCAAATGTCAAGCTTGTGACGGGCAGACATTCCAAAATTGGGTGAAATAGCCAAATTCCAAACGCATACAATCTACCTAGATCAACGCTCAAACTTCCGCTTTGAATTTGCTTTGGTCATCACCAAAAATATTGAAGGAGAAAGGGGTCACTGGAAAACCTAACTGAGGTCAGGATCAAACTGATGGCCATAATCTACGAACGAATAAAGTTTGATTGGGCAACCTTCGTATTCAATCGATTGAAGGATCAGATTCAAAAGGAGATTGACTTATCAATCACCGCACCAAGCAAGGGTTTGCAGAAAAAGGGCGATTTCTAGGAAAAGAAATCATACGGGTTCCCTCTTCAACACCTGTTCAACGCCATGAAAGTACAACCCACAAATTTGCAGTCCCCACACAAGTCCAAAACAATGTTCACCTACATCAAGGCTTCCCTGAAGCCGAAACCCATTGCTGGTCAAAAGAGGAAACAACCTGAATCCAGCAGATCAGGAGTGGGACGAAGAACCAGGTCTCAAAAGGCACAAGTAGATACCACTGTGCCCAACACCAGCAACTTAAATGAGCCTATGATATTAAGTGATGACACAGAAACAGAAGAAGAAAAGCAACAGGAGGAAATTGTCTATCTGGAGGAGGGTGAGGAAGGATATAGAATCACCTCATCTGAAGAGGAAGAGATAGACGAGGCAGAAGATGAGTCAGAAGATGAACACCTAGAAGGTGAAGCTCATGCAGCAAATCAGGAAGATATGGGCATATCTGACGATGAACTGACCCTCCAGGAAGTGCTTTTCAAAAGCATTAATACGGTTGACAAAGCGGCTCAGTGAGCGGTGATAAAGCTCACTCATTGAAATTGCCAACGCCCCACAATTGCACAAGGGAAAAAAGCGGATGAAGAAGTTCAATTCCAACAACCTCCTCTAGATGACCTCGGGCCCACTGAGGCGAGAACAAGAAAAGTTGGAAGAAAAGAAGAGGTTCAAAATGAGGAGGAGAGAAGGAAAAGAAAGAAAAATAAGTTGAAGTGGAGGCGAGGAGCAGCAAGGTGAAGATCTTGAGAGTGAAAATGATGAAGATGAAAAGGATGTCCATGTGGCACTGAAGAAATTGATCCAGAGAGAGTCTTCAATCTGGACATTCAACCCTTATTGTGGACATGGAAAGGCAATATTACTGTGAGACAAAATCTGAAGCATGCCTTAAGGAGTGAAGCAACCTCCTTCAATCACAAGATTGAGGCTCTCATCAGCCACATCAAAATCCAAGATGAAGTCATGGAGAGACAAGGGAACTTAATTTGCAACTTACAACACCTCATCCATCACCATGTCCAAACCAATCTTGACTTCCATGCTGAGACGGTTGACAACAATCTCAAGCCCTTGGTGGACACCCTCAATGCTCACACATCCAAAATTCAGCATCTGGATGAGATAATGGAGCATTCTGGCAAGCAACTAGACTTTCTCATCAAAGTTGGTGAGGCCAACAACAAATTGCTGGAGAAAAGATTTGGCCCTCTCCCTGAGTCTGATGCAGCAATTGCAGACCTTGAGGCACATTTTGATGCTGCCACAAAGGGGGAAGATGATAACTCAAAGCCTGAAAGCTCCAGTGGAAAGAGACAGGACAACAAAGGCAAGGACAGCAAAGGCAAGGGCATCAAGTTTGAAGAAATGAAGAAGTAAAACCAATTGCATGTTGCTTAATTCAATTCAATCTATCTTATCATTTGTTTTTTTTTATTACCCTATGAAGGAAGAATAAAATCTTTGAGTTTTTAATCTGTTAACAATTATGAAAATTTTTGATTACTTATATTCAGGCTTATGAGGGTTTTGGCATCATCAAAAAGGGGGAAATTGTTAGGAACATTTTATTATGTTTTGATGATGGCCATACTAGCTGTTATAGCAAGCCTGAAATAAGTTAGAATTCTCTGTATAAGTCTTTACTTAGAGTCTGACATGTTGTATAAGTTGAGTCAGACAAGTATTGTACTAGTTGGTAGGACGGCAAAGTGAAAACAGACATTCGGCGAGTGAAGCCACCAAGCACCCACAGAGAGACTGAGAGAAGGGATTATGATCGACTTATAACCAAGGAAGAAGTCCGTGATGACCTTGGATAAGTCTAAGTTATGTTTCAAGTGATGAAACTCAATATTCCAATATGGTGTACACCGATCTCACCCAAATCAAGGATCGGTGAAGTATAAAGAATCTCCTCGAAACTAAAGCAAAGAAGAAAAGCAATTGAATTGGTGAGTACACCGATCGTCGGCAAAGAGAAAACAAAACGGCGAAGAAAGAACTAACGGCTAAGTCAGAAGGCTCACTCCACCGTTCTACAGACGGTGAAGAGACACTTACAAGATCAAATTTAATATACATTGAAGATTCAGCAGATCATGCATTAAATGCACAATCATTGAAGGATCAATCAAGGACGGATTTTCTGCTATACATTTGAAAGAAGAATCCGATCACTGAAATCAAGGAGAATACAATTAAGGGGGAATCAAGGATAAAATCAAGGATTATTCCCTCATTAATATAGCCAACGGACGGAATTTCAAAATCAAGGCTATTCAAGGCTATAAATAGAAGGCATTGTGTAAAAGAAAACAACGATTGAAAAAGAAAGAAAAGCGAAAACTGTCAATTAGAAAAGCCTTCTCTACGAACTTACAAGGATACATCTAGTGATCAACTCAAAAATCGAACTACAAAGTCATACTCGTAGGTGAGATTGATCAAGCAAGTGCGTGAATCACATTCACATCAAATGGAAGCAATCGAATCGGAGGCAATCGAGAAGGAGTTGAAACTGTGATAGCTGTTGAAGGATTTTGATCTCAAGGAGCAGCAAAAGGAAGACTGAATCACTGAAGCTGTTGCAGTCAAGGAGTGATAGTCTTGTAGATTGTGAAACTTGGGAAGCCAAGGACAATCACACTGTTGTATCTGTGAAAACAATAGTGAATTCCTCCGATCATCACAGGAGAAGAGTGGATTAAGGGATTACACCACCCTGAACCACTATAAGCCTTGTGTCAATTTAATTTCTGCAATTTACTTTACAGCACTTATTTAATTTGCCTACATCATAACACATATCTGTGATTGTCTAAACTGATTTGAAAACAACATAGTAAGAAGGGAGTTATCCGCTGCCCCAAAAGCTTTTAAAACACATGAAAAGTTTTTGAAACTCAACTATAGTCATTCACCCCCTCTGACTATAGTTTCACCCTTCTCTGGGACCAACAGTATCCATAGGAGTAAAAGCCCAAAACTTATCACAGAGAGAACAAGGAAAGATCGTCATGCTTGACCCACTGTCTATCAGTGCGAGCCCCGCATATTCCTTCTCGAGATGACATCCTCAAAGAACGCTCCCGGGTCACCTAGCTTCGGTAAGAGCCTAGCTTTCGCTTGTAGCTCAGCTGCCGAATACTCGTAGGGGACTCAGGGTATCGTGTCAAACTCCGAGTTGGACGACGATTCAGACTTGGGTAGAAGAGAAGGTAGATACTAAGATTTTGATTCAGAATCAGAAATAACATAAGGATTATACATACACTCACCTTGTACTGGCTCATGATTGAAGAAATTCAGAGTCGTTCTTCCAATCAAGCCTATTTATTTTCTCTTTCTTGCCACAATCAAGGCTTTCCTACTTGGCCTTCTTGGAGTGGTTTTTGTGCATAAGACCTTCACCTCGCTTTCCTTTTCCTTGATTGACTGAGTTGTTGACATTTTTCAGGCTCGGCTCGAATAAGAATTAAATTGAATGATTTATTTCCTCCAAAAATCTGCAACATAAGAAAACAACACATAAAACGTCAGTAAACTAACATTCAGCAGGGTTGCCCCTACCGCTGTTAGACCTACAGACTATACAAATGGAGCAAACCAGACACGCAAAATTCCCAGTTTGGAGCCAAGGTCGCTGGTGCGAGATACCTACATTTCTAGGGCGAACTCAACTCTCCAGAATTTGGAATTTTTGTACAATGCAGACAACCAGAGGGACTCAAAAACGTAAAAAAAAAAGACAGACTAAAAAAACTTAACACGAATAAAAAGTTATCGTTAATAAAATTGACCGTTGGTTCCCCGGCATCGGCGCCAAAAACTTGACGAATGGTAAGTCAAGTAATAAATTAAAATACTTGATCTGCTTAATACTAAATACTAGCAAGAGGACTAGGTCCATCGTAGTATAGCATAATTGAATCAAGGTTGATCCCACAGAGAACCATTGCTCAATTAAAATTCTATAACTAACTATTCATATTAAAAACATAAAGGCGGTCTACGACCAACAAAAGACATAAAGGTAAAAAGACACAAAATAGTAATTAACCTCCCCCAATAATTATATTATCGTTTGGACTCAACTAACCTATATAACTAACGACACTAGACAACTATCAACCCAATATGTATTTTTTATTCATCAAGGCTACGGGAGTCATCCCCTAATATGGTTCTAATTCCGGGTAGGACATTAGACCCCTATGCCTAATTACGTGACTTAACAGGGTAGGTCTCCATCACATATAACAGACATGCATACAAAGCTAGGGATGCCGGTATAAACCGTATTCCTCATCTAGGCAACCATCCCGGGTAGGGTGGAACACCTCCTACACGATCGATTTAACTATGTCCAGACTAACAATCCACTTTTAGGTATCATGCTAATCTACGAAAAAGTATAAATAGACGCGCGCTTTTCTAGGTATACATAGGTTAAAACAGATAAACCAACGTAGCCGTAGCCGTACCACTGAAAGTGAAAATTCTAGGTGGTTGGCTCCAGCCGTAAAGACCGCGGCTGGGGTTAACTCGACGAAATTCTAAATCTCAACATATTTAAATACGTGAAGGACTAAATAGATGTTTTATGACGAAATTACATAGATCCGCTAAATACATGTTCGTCGGTTATAAACAAAGTCATCTATGGCTCACCGAATACACGGATTCGTGGAATATTCATCCTTATTGACAAAGATGAATACTCCCTCGAATCGTATTCTTAGATCCACATCTTTCGTTATAAACGAACGAACTCAAACGATAAATAAAGATTGGAGGGGAATTAATCACACAAAAAAGAACTCAAAATAATAATATAAAACCTACATTGTTGCTAGAAATCCTCTCAACAATGCTAGATCTAAATTATAATAATGCTTGACTTCAATATATGTTTTCTATTTTTATTTGTGATGAATGAAAACTATATATAGACTATTCTCGCCGACCTAGTGATAAGCCCTAGTCGTATTAAGTATATCTCTTAATTTTGGATAGAGTAGTAAATGCGTCAGCTGAGAGTCCTCTGTGTTGTATATTTCATTGGAGCTAGGGCACCATTTCGTTGGGGTAAAATGTTTTCTCAGCCCGGACTTTGCTTCACAGTTTTTTCTTCAGTCCAGGTCCATTTCTGTGCAATTGTCTTCCTGAAGCCCAGCCATATAGCTTGCGTTACAAAGCCCAATCTAATAAAACCATAAAACAAGTCTTGTAATACTAAACAATACAATAAATTGATTAAATGCATAATAACGAATCTTGACTCGGTTAAGGTACAAATTATGCACGAGCCACACAATTCGTATCCATTTATAACCCTTTTAAGCCAGAATCGGGGGTAATTAATAGTGAAATAAGGGTATAAAGTTGAGCGTCATCATTGACCACCCCGAGAAGGTGGTGTATTATAGGTTCTTTTCGAGGCCACTAAGGAGTGACCTGGAGATGATGCATTTGAGGTCGATTTTTCTTTATTCCATCATAATTGGGTATAGTATCTCTTATCCATTGTAATGATAGAAATCAGGGAGTTGAGTTTGTGGATTTCATGATGTAAAGGGTTATTTTTATTTTATGGTTATATTAAGTGTGTTGATGATGTATTAGATGCAACATGTGTTGCTTTTGATCGTTTGATTGTCATTATAGTTACCCGAGTCTGTCGTTTTGTCTACAACCTTGTTTTGTGATGTTTATATACATAACGATTATGTATATGATTAGATTAAATTTTAATTGTATGTGAGCCGGGCAATTTTTTCCAGATAAGGACTCGGTATCCGGGACATGAGCATCACAGTCGGTATCAAAAAGCACAAAGTAACACCACTGCATATTATTCATACTCTTAAAAGGTGGTCTAGTTGTGTTAGACCCGTAAGATGGGAATCATGGTGCTAAACCTTTTAAGTGTAGACCCCCTTAAGCTAGTCCGTGAAGCGATGAATCCTTTAAGGTTGGAACCTTTAATCCAAATCATGTCACCTAGGACTATGTGAAACTCTCTTTAAGTAATGCTTTGGGATTGAAGTCTTAACCTTACACCCTTAAGTTGAGGACCTCTTGGTTGGATTTTCTTTACACTACCTATTGTGATCTCTCACTTTCTTTTACACCTCAATATCAAAGCGAACTTTTTGACTTGCCCAATCCTCGTAAGGAATGATGTCTGCTTTAAATCTACAAATCCTTCACTTCCACTTTTCACAGTTACTTGATTTGTTGTTTATCATAAATTTTTAGCCTTGAATTGCCTGAGATAGGTTCCACACGAACCCAGTAGTGTTAAAGAATTAATGCTTTGACACATGGTTTTCATGATGCTTGTGGTTAACTTTTGCAACACGGATGAATGATTTTTGTTTCCGTGTTCTCCTTTCACATAAAGCCCGTTCCCTACTCCAAAAATTCAGAAAATTTTCAAAAATATGGACCACTGTCTTGTCTACAATTTATCCTTTTTCATAAACTTGATATTCAACATAGATTGTTAAAAACGTTCATGTCAGTGCTGAACACTCTGTCCAGAAAATATATAGCATCACTTTCACTTATTCATCTGTTTCAAACAAGTTAAACACCTTCAAATGAATTGAATTTTTTATATGTTGTAGACAACACTTTTATCTACAATATCGCTCAGGAATCAAGTTCAAATTCCTTTTCATTTGATCGCAATCTACAATTTAAATAAGTATTTATTAATCTGGGAAATTTTAACAGCTTGTGTATGCGGCAAAAACAATTTTTTTTGACTGACTCCTTATCATTCAAAAATTCTAATCTTTTTCTATATTGTGAGAAACCCCAGTACCTAAATATTTTATCTTTTGATCATGCACAAAATCCTTTCCGTTTAGGTTGCACCCGTCGATAATATCAGGTCCGGACTAAATATAGACCCCAACCGACTAAAAGGAATCCTCACCTCTTTGACTTAAGGTTAAGGCTAAGAGAATAATAATTTATGATCAGCATTTTCTAGAGGTTGATCCCTGAAATTTGATCTTCTCTTGGGTTGAGGATTTTAGTAGGATGTTGGTACGGCTAACGTTATGGTTCATTTGGCAGTTATAAACAAGCACCATGCCGCTGTCTTCTAGCATGCTCGATGTCCAAACCGTTCATGCCCTTCTCCAACCATACCTTCTCCAGTAAATGATTTCAAGGTTAATCCATCACTTGAGATCTTGATCTCAAGAGATCATGTTGGTCCCTTGGAAAGGCTAGCACAAGTTTAGAGAGAGGGGGAATAAACTTGTCCCGAAAAACCAACTGAAAACTAAATCTCTTACAGATTGAGTTCATCTTTAAACATGTGTGGAGTTAAGTTAACTTAGTTGAGTATAAGTCAAGACTGACTTATCCTTAACTGAGTTAACCTACAGCGGATTATATTAAGCCTTTATATGAAACTAGAGTTTATAATTTTATCTAGATGAAATGTAGTGCTATGCTGACTCAGTTTCTTATGTTTGCTGAGTGTGATCTGGTGCAATATAAACTTAGATGTGGTAATTAAATACGTAAAGTAAGTAAGTAAATGAGACAGAAATTATAGAGGTTCCAGGTGGTTTAATACTCTCAGTGCTCTCTTCCTCCGTGATGTAGGAGGCAAAATTCACTATGTTTTTAGGTTTATAGTTACAAGACACAAAGTAAATTTAAACACTGATTGTCCTTCACTAATCCCTAGCTTCATACTCTTCCAGCTTCAGTCTTCAACAGGTAGAATTGATGTTTGTACTAAGCTTGCTACACTGGTCCTTGAAGGGTAGGATTGTGTTTTCACCAGCTCTACACAAACACAGTTTTCCTAACTGCACTCAACTGTCCTTCACACCTTCTTGGTGTTTCATAGTCTAAACCTTTGATAAAATAAAAGCTGAGACTTGAATCAATAACTATGATTCAATTTGAGTTTCTTCTTCTAGATGTATATAATATACTCAGTTATGTTTTTCTTCAAATGATTGATCTTGATCATTCTTTGAATCCTTATGAACACTTGAAGATTTCTTGATCTTGCAATATAAATTAGCAAGATTTATTTTGATTTACTTTCCCCTTTTCTTGAATATTTCTTGATAAATTTAACCATAGAACTCTGCCCTTCTCTTTGAGGTAGAAGTGGCCTATTTATAAGGGTTTCTCCAACGGTTAGATGAATTTTAACGTATGAATTTGAATCCCTATAACCGTTGGTGGCCCTGCTTATTCTGTTGAATGTCAGCGTCCTTTTTGACATTTCTGTGCAACCAATAAAATTGCTTGTTTTATAAAGGTTAGATTCTCCTTCAGTTTTTCTTGACCTCAGCATGAAAACTTGTCTTAGTCAGTTTTCAGCTTAAGAGCATTAATTGAGTTGTTATTCTTCTTAAAAAAGCCAGTACTCTATTTTACATCTGAATATAATTGACTTAATCAGAGTACACCATAATTCATAAATCATCAAAGATATCATTGTCCTTATGTATCTTAGGTCTTCTTTCAGGATCAATAAATTCAGTTCAGGTCATCACAGACTTGCCTGAATTCTAACTATACAGTCTCAACTTCAACTTCATAACTGAGTTTGAACCCTCAGTTCTTCGTTCTTCAATAACTGAGTCTGTGTCCCTCAGCCTTCTGCTTCTAGATAAATCAACTGAGTCTGCGTCCCTCAGTGAACTTACCTTCTTCAGTTTGTCAGTTGTGTGTGCTCTGAGTCAGTTTTGTAAACTAATTAAACTTCATCTGTGAGCTCAGTTCTTTTAATGTCATCAAATCAGTTTCTCATTTTCTCAGTTCTGAACGTAGAACTATTAAAGTGCTTGTATGATTTACTTATAAAGTTATCAGACTCTTATTAAATCCTATACATCAATAAATAGACATATTTTTGCTTTTCACTATTACAGATAGTTATGACACTTCATCAAATGGGGTTTAAAATAATAACTGATCAATCATCATCAAAACATAAATATTAATTTCCAATAATTTCCTCCTTTTTGATGATGTCAATACCCTCCTTAAAAGCAATGCAAAAAGATAAGGACAAAATAAAAGTAAACACAAAGAACTGAGACACTGAAATCATATTGATAAACTGAGTTACAAAGTATTATAGTACAAATACATGAAAAGAAACTAAGTTCCAGCTTCTTTTCCTATCGGCATTGGTCATAGCGGCATTGGTTGTCAGAAGCAAAGATTTCTGCAATTTCTCTCATAGCGGCATTGGTTGTCGTGCTCTCGATTCCAAGGATGTTTGCCCATATGTTCTATGAATCTGACATACTATGTTTGCTGAAAAACATTCTTTTGAATAATACAGCAACTACGAAAATAGTTCTTCTTAATCTTTCACTTGTGGCTATTTTCAGTAAGTCTTGAACAAACTCAGGTTCAATCTTTTCAACTTTGTCAGAAGCCTTATCTAGAGTACCGTTTCTCTCCCATTTACCCAGTTTGTGCCAATAGTGCACAAGAATCTTTTGCATGCTGAGAAACGCCTCTAAGGCATGTTTTCTTGACTCTCCTTCCTATGTGGATAGCTCTCTAAAAACATTATACAGCTGTGGATCTAGACCATGTATTTTCTCAGTTGGTTCTAAGAACTTTGCAATCAGCTCCATCTATTCATCAGTCAGTCACCTCTGGCTTTCTTCAGTTCGACCAATTTTTCATCATTGCTTTCAAGAACTTGCGGCATATCAAGTGCATTGACTTTTAACAGATCCATACTTTCCCTCTTATTGACATCATCTTTATTGATCAAGCTTTTAATGTAAGAATTCAGGTGCTGCTGATTTGATGCCAATATAGTCTGTGCAACAACTGAGTCTTTCATTGCTTTCTCCAGTAGAATCAATCTATCAACCACATTGTTGAGAATGCCTTCCAATCTTCCTTGTGTATGAGTTTTCCTCACGTTAGTTTCAATGGTTGTTCTTTGAATTTCGATCAAAGTGTTGTGGCAGTCCTCTTTGACACTGTTCAATCTATTTCCCATGTTGACTCTTTCATGCTTGTTTTCCTCCATTGACTTTAACACTTTTCCAAAAACACTTAGATTATCATTTTGTATTCTTCAAAGCTCATTGAAATAGAATTTGATGGTCTCAGCTGGTGTAGGCACTTCAGTTTTAGGTTCAACCTCCTTTTGTTCAGTTTTATGGTTTACATCTCCAGGTACTTTCTCAGCTTCAATCTGAGACTTGCTTGCTACAATCTCTGTTGTCATAATTTCTTTGATTAGAGTGGAAGAGATTTGATTCAGCTTTTCTTTAATGTCCTCAGCTTCTTTAACTGGAGATTTATCATCAGTTTCTTCTTTAGCAATGTCAGCTTCAACTTTTGCTATCTCGAGTACAAATATGTAAGTTAGAGACTAATATCCTTCTTTCTCTTCATTATCTGATTCAGACATTGTCTCAGAGTCCGAATCACTACTTCGTTCAGTGCTCTCTTCATCAGAATCTTCAGCAACAACTTTTTCCGTTTCCTCTTTTTGGAGTGAGGCGAGAATCCATTTTTGTAAGTTAGGATCTCCCTGTGAATCGTCATCAACGTCATTGTCATCATCCTTCTTTGATTTAGAAGTTTCTCCTTCAGCAAGCTTCTTTCAGTGACTCTTTCTGATTAATGAGTAACCCGTGCTCAAAAATTCTTCAGAATGCAAATAGTTGGGACAGATGAGTGACATTGTAAAGGTCAAAAACCCATTTCTCTGTGTTCTCCATTTCTTCTAGTTGACTCCTTTGATTTGGGATTGAGCTGAACTTCCAATGTTAATAAGCATCAAGTCTTCTACAGTCAGCTTCAATCAGTTTCCCAACATCAACAAATGGTACAGGCTTGGTTGTAATTTCTTTAGTTTCCCTAGGAATCACTGGATTTGATTCAGCTAGAGTCTCAACTTTCTGGGACTGAGATGACGGTTCCCCCTCAGCAACAACTGTGATGACGGATAATTCAACTTCAATTACTGGGACTGAGATAACTTGCTCAGTTTCCAGTTTCTCTTCAGCAACAAATTCTTTTTCTTTTGTAACCTCAGTTACAAGTTTAGTAGTTTGTTCAGAGTTCTCCTTAAGTTCAGTTGCTTGAGGCTTACTTGGTTCAGCAACTGACTCCTTGATAGGTTCAACTTCCTTTTCAGAAACTGGAAACTTCCCTTTTTCACTTGTATCATCTTTCTCTTCAACTTCTTCTTCATTAACAAGCTCATCCAGAGTGATGACTTGTACAAGTGCTGATTCAACTTCACAACCTTCTTTTTCTTGTGACTGAGAGGCTTCCAATTCTCTGATTGATTCTTCACACTCAAGTCTAGACGCTGATTTTTGTGGAGTTGATTTAGACTTAGCAATTAAATTGAGCATGGTCAAGATTTCTGATCCAATCAGCTCTTCATCACTGTCAGTTTCTTCATCATCGATTTCAGTTCTCAGGGATAGTTCCCCCTAAGTGTCAGCTTCTGGCAGTGATGAAACAAACATATCTCTGCCAATTGAAATCTTCTTCAAACCATATAACATACATCAAATCTATCTTGGTTCCAGAAATATTGCTGAAATTGCCTATATTTCCAATTATTCAATTTGTGATCATCTTGGTTAGAAAACCGAATTCAGGTTTGAGGAGACCAGATAGCAACAAATTTTGAGTCTTCCTTGATTGCGATGACTTTGCACAACTTTTCCCTTTGTTCTTTAGTTACTTTCAACGCTGAAGAATATCCAGGTTTCTCGAAGCCAAATATATCTGCAATAAGATCTGCAGTATCTTTGACTTCTTTCCTATTGACTTGGGGTATATAGGTAAAGATCCTTTCATCTTCTATGCTTTTGCTCCCAGAGTCATAAAAGTCGCCGATGCTATCCAGACATACATTCTTCAAATTGATGTTGAGCACTTGCTCTAGACCTTTAATTTTTCAGATTTTCTCTACGATTTTCTGGGCTAAATTTTGATCTGTGTATCTCGCAATATATTGATCAAGGGAGATGATCATTCCAGGTTCAACTTGGGTAAAAGACATGATTTCTGATGGTAGAAAAGAAATTGGAAAATTTGAAGATTGGAGAAAAAGTTAATTGATGGAAAAAGGAAAAACAGAGTGTAAGGAGTTACGTGAAAAATGAGAGAGTATTTATAGGTAGTAGATGAGGTAGTTAGAAAGTTTGAGTGGGTTTTAAGAGGTCTTTTCATAAGTCACATCTGCATTGAGATTGCGAAAAAGATGGTGAGTGGAGAGGATGTACGGTCGAGATCAATGTAGGTCACAACTAATCCATCATCCGTAGCTTGTATCAGTAAATGCAGTAGATACGGTGTATCTCCAGCTGTAAAGATCAAGCTTGATCTTATCCAAAACTTGAATTAGTTGTCCTTTTTGTCAATACCAAAATTTAGTTGAGAATATGACTCAGTTTTGATGGTTAAGTTCTCTCAGTCCTCTCAGCTTTTCAATTTCTCCTACAAAATAAATTGAGAGGTTTTTGGTACCCATATCTGCTTTGTCCTTTTTGATTAGTTTATGTATTACAGTAATTCTTAGATGACTTGTCAATCTTAGCCTTATACTTTTCTTGATATTTTGACAGATTAAAGTCAGTTTTCAATAAATTTTGCTGTTTTGGTCTAACAGTCTTTTGTTCATTCATTTTGTAAAACTGGTATGATCTTTTAGTGATCATAGGTGCATTCCAGTCTTCATCAGTAGGAAAGAGTCTTCCTTTCCCCTGAATTTGTTATTCCATGAATGATTATCATTCTTTGATGGATATGATTTGAATTTTCTTTTAACTGATCTCTGATCAGTTCTGTCCTTTTCAGCCTTCTGAGTTTTTTTTGTAGAATCTGTTAGTTTGTGAGTTGCCACCAACTGATTTTACAGTTTAGTCAGTTTTAGGTCGAGGCTGTGCTGAGTTTTTGTCAGTTCTAACAATTTTGTCAGTTTTCTGAGTTCCTGACTTTTGTGCAGCTACAAACTTAGGTGCAATTGTACTAGATCTGATCTTGGAATTCTACTGATTATCAAACCCTAAATCAGTTCTATCTCCAAATGGTTTTCCTGGTTTGAACTGAACACTGAGAGATGGATCAACTGATTATTTTGTGATGTTTATTACCTCTGCTAGTTCAACAGTTGAGTAATTCTCCTTCATTCCATTGTTAGCCTTGATAAGGTTAATCTCAGCATTCGATCTTAGAAATTGAGCTTTCAACAATTATTTTTCTTTTTCGACCTTCTCATAATTCTTTTCAATTTCCTCTAATTCCTTTATGAGTATGTCCAGGTTTTCATTGAAGTCTTCATTTCTATGATGGTTCAAGGCAGTGTGACAATTTGATGTAGAAGAATTTACCTCATGATGTTCGATAGATAACTTTTCAGTTCTAGCTTCTTCAATTTCTACTATCTGCTTGCCTTTGTTTGATCGAGCATTATTGCTCATCATATTAGTTCAAAAAAGTGTGATTTCTTCATCACCTTCACCATGATCATTTCGTATAAAGCTTATGGGTAGTATTTCAGCATTATCTTCATTGTTTGTAATGGATGGATCTTCAATGAATGTCTGAATCAATTTTTCTTGAGTATCAGCAACAAGAGCCTGCAGTTTGCTTTTGTATTCATCAAATCTAAAAAATGACCAGCTAAGAATATTTCTAAAATGATTATGTGATTCCATGATGCAATAACTAAAAACTGATATAACTTAGTCATGAAATCTCTTCAAGATTCGAGATTTGCTCTGATACCAATTGTTGGTCCCTTGGAAAGGCTAACACATGTTTAGAGGAAGGGGGGTGAATAAACATGTCCCTAAAAACCAACTGAAAACTGAATCTTGAACAGATTGAGTTCAGCATTAAACTTGTGTGGAGTTAAGGTAACATAGTTGAGTATAAGTCAAGACTGACTTATCCTTAACTGAGTTAACCTGCAGCGGATTATATTAAGCCTTTATAAGAAACTAAAGTTTATCGGTTTGTCTAGATGAAATGCAGTGATGTGCTGACTCAGTTTCTTATGTGTGCTGAGTGTGATCTGGTGCAATATAAACATAGATGTGGTAATTAAATTCGTAAATTAAGTAAGTAAAAGAGACAGAAATTATAAAGGTTCCAGGTGGTGTAATCCTCTAAGTCCTCTCTTCCCATGTGATGTAGGAGGCCAAATTCACTATGTTTTTTAGGTTTAAAGTTACAAGACACAATGCAAATTTAAACACTGATTGTCCTTCACTAATCCCTAGCTTCACAAATATCCAACAGGTAGAATTGCTATTTGAACTAAGCTTGCTACAGTAGTCTTTGAAGGGTAGGATTACCTTTTCTCCAGCTCTACACAAAAACAATTTTCCTAACTGCACTCAACTGTCCTTCACACCTTCTTGGTGTTTCATAGTCTAAACCTTTGATAAAATCAAAGTTGTGACTTGAATAAATAACTATGATTCAATTTGTGTTTCGAGCTTCTTCTTCTAGATGTATATAATATACTCAGCTTTGTTTTTCTTCAAAGGATTGATCTTGATCTTTCATTGAATCCTTATGAACACTTGAAGATTTATTGATCTTGCAATATAAATTAGCAAGAGTTTCTTTTGATTTACTTTCCCCCTTTCTTGATTCTTTCGTCATTAATTTAACCTTAGAACTCCGCCCTTCTCTTTGTGGTAGAAGTGGCATATTTATAAGGGTTTCTCCAACGGTTAAATGAATTTGAAAGTTTGAATTTGAATCCCTGTAACCGTTGGTGGTCCGGCTTATTCTGTGGAATGTCAGTGTCCTTTCTGGCATTTCTGTGCAACCAATAAAATTGCTTGCTTTATAACGGCCATATTCTCCTTCAGTTTTTCTTGACCTCAGCATGAAAACTTGTCTTCGTCAGTTTTCAGCTTAAGAGCATTAACTGAGTTTTTACTCTTCTTCTAAAAGCCCAGTACTCTATTTTTCATATGATTATAATTGAATTAATCAGAGTACACCATAATTCATAAATTAACTAAGATATCATTGTCCTTATGTATCTTAGGTCTTCTTTCACGATCAATAAATTCAGTTCAGGTCATCGCAGACTTGCCAGAATTCTAACTTTACAGTCTCGACTTCAGTGTTCATAACTGAGTTTGAACCCTCAATTCTTTATTCTTCAATAACTGAGTCTATGTCCCTCAGCCTTCTGCTTCTAGATAAGTCAACCGAGTCTGTGTCCCTTAGTGAACTTACCTTCTTCAGTTGTGTGTGCTCCGAGTCAATTTTATAAACTAATTAAACTTTAGTTATGAGCTCAATTCTTTTAATGACATCAAATTAGTTTCTCATTTTCTCAGTTCTGAACCTAGAACTATTACAGTGCTTGTCTGATTTACTCATACAATTATCAGACTCTTATTAAATCCTATACATCAATAACTAGACATCTTTTTTCTTTGCACTATTACAGCTAGTTATGACACTTCACCGAATGGGGTTTAAAATAAAATAATAACTGATGAATCATCATCAAGAAATAAATTTTATTTCCAACAAATCCTCTCGACCTATTGTCATGAATTGCCTCAGAATAATATCTCCTTAATCCTTCTGTTGGTCCCTTGAAAAGGCTTTGGACAAGTTTATAAGGGGGGTTGAATAAACTTGTCACTTTAAAACATTATATGGAGTTACGATAAACTTGATGAGATTTAGTCTACTGACTTTCTACAACTGAGTTAAAGATATCGGATATATTATTAAGCCTTTCTAAGTTCTTATTGTTCTGTTGAAATATGTTGTGCTGAGTTCGGTGAATTTAGCAGAGAGCTTCATGTGATTCAATCAGTTTTGTAAATGTCAGCTTGATGCTTGAAACAAATACAATTAACTAATCTTGAACTGAGTTTTCTTCAGCTTTCTTCTCAGTTGCAACATCTGCAATTTTTTTTTTTTCAGTTTCTACGCCAGACTGATTTCCAACCATGTCAGTTTCCTCTTCTTTCTGCTCACCAATCTGAATGACTTCCCCTATAGAAGGTGAAATCTCAGTTTTCTGGGTGCCATCTACACCCTCTTTCTTCTCAACTTCAGTTTCAACTATCTTCATCTCAGCTGTGACTTCTATCTCTTATGTTTCAAATGTTGATCTCATTAACCTGATCAACTGCATATTTAGCAACATCCAAAAATCCTCTATCAGTAGGTGATTTAGGCCTTTCTTATTTGGGTTCTTCTTTAGATTGTGATTCAGCCTGAGACTCTGAATCTAATGCAGTAGATTCATCTTCCTCTGAACTTCCTTGATAGATTACTCATTGACCTGTAAGATCTCTTTCTCTTCCCTCTTACTAACATCATCCTTTGATTTGAGGTCCAATAGGATTGAGTTTAGTTGTTGTTGGTTGGATGCCAATATGGTTTGAGCAACAATAGAGTCATTAAGTGTATTTTCAATGAGATGCACTTTATTGTGTAGATCATTACCAAACTTTTCAAACATATCCTTAGTATCAGTGTTCCTTTCCTGTGACTCAATGGTTGTTTTCCATATGTCAATCAGAGTGTTCAGGAAATTGCTCTTTATATCTTGCTTTAGTAGTGCCTTTCTTTCACCTTTTCTTTCATTAAGAGTCATCAGGATTTTCTCAAGTACGTTTAGATTCTTCTTTTTTATTCTTATTACTTGATTTGTTTTGATTTTAATGACTTCAAGCTTGGTTGGCACAGCTTCACAATCTTGAAATGACTTTTCCTCAGTTTTATTCTCACTTTCCTGTTCTATCTGCTCGCCAATCTGACTGACTTCCCCCTTAGAAGGGACAATCTCAGTTTTCTAGGTGCCAGCTACAACCTCTTTCTTCTCAACTTCATTTTCAGCTATTGTCATCTCAACTGGTACTTCTTTCTCTTATGTTTCAATGTTGATATCCTTAACTTGATCAACTGCATTTTTAGCAACATCCATAACTCCTCTATTAGTAGGTGATTTAGGCCCTTCTTTTTTTGGTTCTTCTTTAGATTTTGATGCAGGCTGAGAGTCGGAATCTGATGCAGTAGATTCATCTTCATTTGAACTTCCTTCTTCTGCTCATTCTTCTACATTTTAATCAGCTTTTGCAGATTCTCTTTCTTGCAGTGATTCAATGATCCCTTTCTGCATATCTTGGTTTCCCTGTGAATCATCATC
The DNA here is from genome assembly GCA_026214975.1 of Gentiana macrophylla. Lineage (NCBI taxonomy): Eukaryota > Viridiplantae > Streptophyta > Magnoliopsida > Gentianales > Gentianaceae > Gentiana > Gentiana macrophylla. Next base: position 48,899,631 of record CM047813.1, read on the forward strand.
ATAATCACCGTCATCCTTCTTCATTGAGCTTTGTGAGTCTCCTCACATCAGCTTCTACCAGTATTTGTTTCTAATTGCTGCATGTCCATTACTGATGAAATTTGAAGTATCAAATAGTTGTGATAGGTGTGTAATGTCAAACAGTCCTAAACACCAATGGTTCATCCTCCATCATCAGCTCTATTTTCTCTTCTTGATTTCCAATTGAGCAGAATTTCTAGTGTGTGTAGTTATGAAATCCCTTGCAATAAATTGCAATCCTTTGTTCAATTTTAGTGTATAGATCAGTTTCTATTTGCAGGATAGCGGCCTTTGAAGTGGTAGATATCTCAGTTGTATCAATGGTAGGGACATCAATAACAAGGGCCTTGGGAACATCAGTTATCTTAGGATCAAGCGCTTACCGTTGTACTAAAACCAATTGGTGGTAGTAAAGGCACAACCTTATTTCCTTAAATCACACCATATCTTAGGATCAAGCGCTTACCGTTGTACTAAAACCAATTGGTGGTTGCAACTTTATTTCCTTAAATCACAACTAACATGGGTTGAACTAACATGGGAGGGCAGAGTGCTGTACACCCAACAAACTCCCCCCCAGCACCTGCTACCGACTCCAACCGTGACACCCGTAGTATGCCATGGGCATGAATGGTTTACCACAAAAATGTTGTTGCCATGATTCGAACCCATGACCTTCTCTGATACCAATTTTTAGGATCAAGCGCTTACCGTTGTACTAAAACCAATTGGTGGTAGTAAAGGCGCAACTTTATTTCCTTAAATTACACCATTACAGCGCCATGGGTTGAACTAACATGGGAGGAAGAGTGTCTGACACCCAACAATCTCCCCAAAGACTGCTACCCACTCCAACCGTGGCACCCGTAGTATGCCATGGGCGGGAATGGATTACCATAGAAATGCTGTTGCCAGGATTCGAACCCATGACCTTCTCTGATACCAATTTTTAGGATCAAGCGCTTACCGTTGTACTAAAACCAATTGGTGGTAGTAAAGGCGCAACTTTATTTACTTAAATTACACCATTACAGCGCCATGGGTTGAACTAACATGGGAGGGCGGAGTGCTGTACACCCAACAAGTTATAATTTCGGGAATAGTTGCAGGTACATCCAGCTTCTTAGTTATGGCATTAACTATTTCAACATTAATTGGTTTTGAGTAGTATCTGCAAATCATGTAGATACAATAACATGTTCTTAGTCTATTATCTCATTCTCGGCATTCTTCTCTTGATTTACTTCCTCTGCCTCTTCTCAGTTTCCTCTTTCTTCTCAGACTGAGAGGTTTTTGCTTTCTTGATTGATTCCTCTTTGGCTATCGTGTATGTTGACTTTTGAGGCGTGGCTCTAGCTTTTGTTATAAGAGTCATCATACCGGATATTTCTGGTGGAATTACATTTTCATCTTCAAAAGTCTCTTCAAACTCTGTAATCTTAAAAAATGGTTCCCCTTGAATATCAGCTTTGGGTTTGGTGGGGGTTTCTTCATCAGTTTTCTGCCTCTTGATTTGAAGAGATCAACTTTCTGTATCTGAGACGGTTGGTTTTCCCTTTGATTTTTGTGATTCATCTTTCCTTTTCTTAGCGTTTCTTTTGAGTTTCTCATCTAGATTTTCCTTTTTTTTCTTCTTCTTCGATCTCAGTTTGAACAGGAATTTCCAGTTTCTTCTTCTCTCATTTAACAGTTCAATTGTCATAACCACCTCTTCTTCTGTGAGAATTTTCTTGGTGGTCTTCCTTCTCTTCTTGCTAGGTTCAACAACTGATGTCGCAAATTTCTTCTTGGCTTTGGACTTTTCTGATTGACTATGATTTTTCCATCAGTTACTACAGTAAGTGCAAGTTTTGGTACATCCAAATGATCTCAGATTCTTTGAAAGAGTAGAGCAAAAGTATTTGTCTGGAAGAATCTGCCTTTCTTGACATTAGTTCTTTCTTGTTTTGATATGAGAAGAAAACTTCCTCATCAACTGGTTGAAGATGTATCCTACCCAGCTGAACTTTTATTTGAACCAAAGAACATAATGTAACTCCAGTTTGGTTCCAGAGATGTTACTGAATGTCTCAGAGTTTCCGATGACCCATTTAGCTAACATCAGGGTCGAGTTGCTAAATTCTGATTTCAAAAGACTTGTACTTCCTTCCATAACTTTGTTCGTTGACCAATTTTATGGTAGCTCATCCTGTGGATTTCTTAAATCCAAAGATGTTGACAATAATCTAATCCGTGACTATTATCTTCTTCTTTCTTATTGTTGTTTTGTACTCTAGCTCTTGCTTGTCATTGACAGAAAATCCCCCATTCTCATAGAATTGGTTGATGCTCTCCAAACATATGTCCTTCAAATTTATGTTGAAAATGCCTTCCAAACATTCGATTTTGGGATTCTTCTCTGCTATCTATTTGCAACACCAGAATGGTCGAACTTGATGAGAAACTGATCAACACTTATAATTATTCTGGGTTAAATTTTAGGTCCATACATGATTTATGGTATATTTTACAGGAACATGAAGTGTTTGAAAGTGGGAATTCTTGGAGAATTTTTCTGGTAAAGATTGAATAAGTGAAGGTATTAAAGGTTTTAGGTAGAGTCGGATAAATAATATTTACAGCCTTGAGTAAGTGACTTTTTGGTGGAATTATAATGGGCAAGTTTTCGTATCATAAGTCACGTTGTTTTTCTAGAGATACAGAAAAGTAACATTTAGTGGGGGATCGATGGTTACGACTGACGTAGGTAAAGACTTTTTTTGACATTTGTAGACTGTATTAGTAAAGACGACTGATTCAATGTATCTCCAGTTGTATATTTGATATGGATTCGGATCTAGATTGAAGGAACCAATGAAGAACACGATGAGCAAGGCTTAGATTTCTTAAGGAATCAGCACCTTAAGATCACTAAGTTGAGAATGTCTCACAAAGATTGCTCAAATCTTTGATAAATTCGACAAGTTAAACATTACCTAATCAGCAAGGTAAAGATTTAACTCACCAAATTTTTAATCACTGAAAATTCTTATATATATAAATATCACTCCAAAGATTGTCTTCCCATTTTCAGGTACAAGAACATGCATTATATAGGCTACAAGATTGATGCTACGAAGCCACAAAACAAATGTGGGACAAATAACAACATAAAAAATGCCATAACATAAAGGAGATGGGTTTTGGGCTTGTCTTCAAACTAAAAATAGAATATTCTTGACTTTGGGATTTCTTAAAAATAAGAGAAAAATGGTTTTGGGTTGGTTTAAGAAGTTAATGTAAATTGTTTGGGCTCTTGGATCTTCTTAACAAGTATTGGACAAAAGTTTTTGGGCTTTGGTTCCATACAAAACCAAAAGGAAATAGTATTGGGTTGGGTTGGGCCTTTATCAAACATAAAAGGAAATAGTTCTAATAATAGTCCAAAAATAGAAATAACTCAAATAAGCCCATTCTGGTTCATTTCGAATAGCCCATCTTGGTTCGTATCAATATTTCTCATTTATCCTGCATGTTTGAATCAACTTCACCATTTCTCAGTTTATCAGTGTAGATACTAGTTGTTGAGATAACATTCTTAGTTTTGAGTAACTGATATAGATCATCAAAGTCAGTTTTGTGGAAGTCAGGTTTTGATAGGTCTTCAATTGTTAGCTATCCTTCTTGGAAGACAAATTATGTTTTCTCTAGTAACCATACATGTTTGGGTCCTTTTTGATTAGTTCTTGAACCATGTGAGCATGGTTTACTTTTTAATGAATTAGCCTTTTCTTCTAGAGTTTTGAACATTTAAGAAGAGTATTCATTTCCTTTATGTATGTTTCTCGACCTTTCGGCTTGTTGTTCATATCTTTATTCTTATTGTTGGATCTATTATATTTCACATAGGTCTTTTGTCTTGGATTGAAAGTTCTATATTGAGGCTTAACCTTATGATCTTTGTGAAATTTAGTAGATCTAAAAATAGGAACTAAAACATCTCAATCTTCATCAGTAGGAAAGAGTCTACCTTTCCCCCTACATCTAGCATCCCTTGAATGCAAAACATTCTTAGGCATAATAGGTTCAATTGGTTTGTTTTTGTTTTTAATTGGCTTTCTATTAGTTTTTCCATTTCTTGCATTATGCTGTGTTTTTTTGTTTGATCTGTCATCTTGCTGAGTATTTCTAACTGATCTTTCAGCCTTGTCAGCATTGATGTAGGGCTTAGCTGAGTTTTTATCAATTCTAGCAGTTTCAACAGTTTTCTGAGGTTTAGACCTTTGTGGAGTACTAACTTAAGAGCAACTGAACTAGGTCTTGCCTTAGAGTTTTGTTGAATGTCAAAACCTAATCCCGATCTCTTTCTATGTGGCTTTACAGGTTTGAATTGAACTATAAATTTTGGATTTATTGTTGATTCAGAGACAATTATTATCTCAAATATGTCATCCTAAATTTCAGTAGATCTAACTTCTCGTGTTCTGCTGTTAGACTCGATGATATTAGTTTTAGCATTCAATCTTAAAACGTCATCTTTCAATGATTCTCTTTCCTTTTTAACATTCTCATAATTCTTTTGAATTACCTCTAACTCTTTTATGAGTATGTCAAGAGTTTCATTGAAATCTGGATTTTTATGATTGTTTATGGAATTGTGAGAATAAGTAGTGGAAGCATTTACCTCTTCATAGGAGGTATATCATCTATGTTATCACATCCTTCAATAGTCATTAACTCATTTCCTTTATTCAGCTCTTTGTGATCTTCTGTTTGGTCAGATCAGAACAATATGTTTTCCTCATCACTCTCAGTGTGATTCCAGGTGCAGAGCTTATTGGAAGAACTTTTGTAGCTTCTTGTGAATTCAATTTTTCATGCTAAGTAACCACTTTAATGCGTGTAGTTTCTGGTCTAGTGACGGGATCTTCAATGAGCGCTTCAAGCAGTTTTTCATGTGTGTCAGCAACAAAGGCTAGCAATCTATTTTTGTATCCATCAAATATAAAAAATGAAAAGTTAAGCAAGCTTTTAATATGATTGTGTGATTCCATGATACAAATTTTATAATCGTTTTGAAGACAATTTCAAAGATATTGACAAACTGATATAGAAAACAGTATTACTTGATCATTGGATTTCTCCAATGTAAAGAACACTACTCTGATACCAATTGTTGGTCCCTTGAAAGGCTTAAGACAAGTTTGGAGGAGGTGAATAAACTTATCCTTTAAAAACATTTCTTTTCAAGTTCAGACTACAGCTTGAAATAATCTTAGAGTTGAGATAACTAAGCTTTTACTCAACTGCCGGATTCTTAAAAGAACTGAGTTAAATGCATCGGAGTATTTGTTTAAAGACTTTTTTATTAACTACGTTTGTTCATTATGTTGAGTTTCTTAGAAATATGTTGTGAGAACTCAGTAAATGGTGATAGGTGAGTTTGTGTAAAACTAAGTATGAAATAAAGTAAGCAATCACACAAATTAAATAATGAATATTGTAAGTAGGATGCGTAAGTAAATAACACAAAGTTTATAGTGATTCCAGGTGGTGTAATCCTCTCAATCAATTCTTCCCCTGTGATGTAGGAGGAAACTTTCCACTAGTCTTCTTGTGGTAACACAGTTACAAAATGTCCTAGTTGATTGTCCTTGACAAATCCCTAGCTTCACAATATAACACTTGGATAACAGGTAGAATTGCTGCTTCTCCAATTGCTTCACTGGTTCTTTAAGGGTTGAATTGCCTCTTCACCAGCTCCACAAAAAACACACTCTTCCTGACTGCACAAATGTCCTTCACACCGCCAAGCCGTTACATGGTCTTTTGGTCTCAGTTTCTACTTTGTAATCTTCAAACTAATTCATAGCATGCCAGCTAGTTTCTTGTTTCTTCAGCTTATTATGTCAAATAGACTTTGTGGGTTGGTTAGTTGACAATTCTTCATCTGATCATAAATGACTATATCAGAGTACACCATTTCAGTTTACAAGAAGTCTAAGATATCATGGTCCTTCTATATGTTAGACCTTTAATACAAGGTATATAAAGTATGCCTAGGTAATCACAGACTTACCTGAATTCTAACTTAATATCCTTGGCTTTAGTCTTCAAAACTGAGTTTGGTACCTCAGTTCTTCATAACCGAGCTTGTTCCCCCTGCCTTGAGTCTTCAAATTTGAGTATGATCAACTGAGTCTGATCTCTCAGCGAACCATCCTTGATTTAGTTTCGGTCCTGGGCTTACTAAAACCTATCTATTACAGTGCTTGTATGATTTAACCTATACAACAATAAGACTTTAATAAATCCTATACAATTTTCCTCTAGACATCGTTTTGTTTTACACTATAATAGCTAGTTATGACACTTAATCAGTGGGGTTAAAATAAATAAAAAAATAAACAAGTGATGAATCATCATCAAAACATTATTTTATTTCCAACACCATGGCTCATTGGATAGTACTACTCCCTCCCTTTGCCTGACGGCCCCATAAGGGAATTCACATAGCTTATTAACCAATAACCAAATCTTGGTTACCATTACCGGATGATCACAACATTTAGTGTCTCGGATTTCTTAAGATTCCATTTGATTTAGTTCACACTATATGTCTTATGCTCTTTCATACCTTTCAGGCTATAAATTGCAGGCACATCAACAATATTGCAAGTATTCACAAACACTCAAATTGTTAGCAATCCAACATTTTATAGAGTCTAAAATTCCCATTGCTTGTGAGTGTGTCTGTGGGTGGTACAAGGTTGGAAATTATCTGGAATCGAAGGATTTCAGTTTGAGGATCTTCACATCATATAATTGGCGAGACTGAAATCATATGGGATAACTTATGGATTTCAGTGGTAAAAACTTATAAGGGTTTGTTAGTGTCCGGTCTTTAATTTACTGCTTATTTTGTGGCTTTAGTGGTAGATTAAAATGTCTTGTTTTTAACTTGATAATTTGTTGTGTTCTAAACTGTGGTTAATTTTTATTCTGTCTGAATCATTCCGGGAGTAGTGTGGTCCAAGGAAGGACAATAAGCCCAAGAATAAACATTCTAGGGCCAGTTCACTATCATTGATGTTGATCAAGGATTGAGAATATGTCTTTATTTATCTCTTGCCTGGGTGCTGAATCATTGGAGTTACATTCACTGATTAAATGTTGTGTCCTTGAGTCTGTGTGTACTGGCTGTGTCTGTGTGCTGATCATAATATATTCTGTTGTATTGCCTTGCACTGACCACACATTATTTTGTAAATAAAATATATTTTTGATGATGATTCATCTATGTATTGCCTATTTGCTTAACCCCATTGACAAAGTTCCATACTAGCTATTATAGTGCAAAGCAAAAAGATGTCTAGAAAACTGAATGTATAGGATTAATTAGAGTCTGATTATTTTATAGGTTTTATCAGGCAAGCACTGTAATAGTGGAGTATAGGACTCAAGATAAAACTTAATCAAGAATGATTCGATGAGGGATCAAACTCAGTTGGTCATGAACAAGACTAAAGAATCAAGGTGGAGGGAACAAATTGAGTTATGAAGAGACAAGGGATCAGACTCAGTTTTGAAGACTGAACAACTTAGGGTTCACACTCAGTTATGAAGAGTAAAATCCATGACAATAAGTTTAGAATTTAGGTAAGTCTATGATGGCTTGAACTAGCTTTAGAGATCTTGTATTAAAGGTACAAGTTACATAAGGATAATGTAAACTTATTTAAATATATGGGATGAATATGGTGTACTATGAGTTCACAAATAAAGGATCACATGATGAACTAGGAGTACTCAATTTTAAAGAAGAGTAGAAAACTAAGTTAATGCTTTAAGAAAATGAAAACTCAGAAAACTCAGTTTCGACTAATGCATGAGTCAACAAATCAGTTAATCAGAGCGTAGAAATCAAGCAATTTAATTGGTTGAATCAGTCATTTTCAAAGGACACTGACATCTGACATGGACTAAGTAGGACCAGCAACGGCTATAAGGATTCAAATTGAAATGTTGGAAAAACCCCTATGAATATAGGACCTTGCATTCAAGGAAATGTGTGCAAGTTTTGAACCTTAAAAACGGAGTTTAGAATTTTTATAGACAAAGATCAAGGATTTAAAGGGATGAAAAGTTTGTCAAGAACTCCTGCTAAGTCTATTAATGCAAGATCAAGAAAACTTCAAGTAATCAAGTCCATTCAATAAAAATTAAAAAATTACTATACTTGAGGAAACAGTGCTCATTGTACAAGTCATATACATCAAGAAAAAGAAGCTCACACACAAGTTGAATAACTTACTTGTTTCAAGTCTCAACTCTTATTCAATCAATGGATAGATTGTGAAACGCCAAGGTGGTGTGAAAGACAGTTGAGGTGCAATAAGGAAGACTGCGTTTGTGATGGAGCTGGTGAAGAGGCAATCATACCCTTCAAAGACTAGTGGAGCAGACTTAGTGATACAACAATTCAACCTGTTAGGGACTATGGATCGAAGATTCTAAAGCTAAGGAATAGTCAAGGACAATTGTTATTTACTTTGTGTATTGTAACGTTAACTCAAGAACATAGTGAATTTCCTCCAACATCACATGAGAAGAGAGGACTGACAAGATTACACCACCTGAACCTCTATAAACCTTGTGTTATTTATTTACGCATTTACTTACAGGATCTCACATTTGTGTTTGTGATTGGTTGACATTATTTCATTATCTAGCATAACATCAACTCAACATAAACCAATAAGCTGAAGTTCACACATCATATTTCAAAATAATTTAACAACTAATATTACGAACATGAAAGGCTTTTTAAATATTTTGGTTGAACTTAACCCAGTTGTAGAAAGAGTCAGCAGACATTATCCCAGCTTAGGTATGTCAACTCCGTACTCTTTTAATTACCAGTTTACTTAAGAGTAAAAGTTTTCAAGTGACAAGTTTATTCACCCCCTCTAAACTCGTCCAAAGCCTTTCAAAGGGACCAACATTGGTATCAGAGTAGTCCTTCACACTGAGAGATCAATTGTTGTTTTTAAAAATATTTAAAACATGCATCACGGATTCAAAAAGTCACATTAGAAGTTTACTTAATTGTTCAGTTTTGAGATTTGATGGATACTAAATTAAATTGCTGGATTTTGTTGTTGATACACATGAAAAACTGTTTGAAGCACTTGTTGAAGATCCAATCATTAGATCAGGCACTAAAGCAGTTGTTCACAATGAAAGTCAAGCTGATGAAACTCAAAATCTATCACTTAGTTTTACACCGGGAATTCACACTGAAAGTGATGAAGAAATCATCTTGTTCATGGAAGATCAAACTGAAAGTCACATTGATCGGAACAAAGGAAAACATGCCATAATTGAAGGTTGTGATGAAACCAACAAAGAAAATCTACTGATCACATCCTAGGAGGTAAATGCTACATCAAACCATTCCAATACCAAGGACATTCATGAAAATTCAGAGTTCAATGAAACTTTGACATACTCCTAAAGAAATTAGAGGCAATTCAAAGAAACTATGAGAATGTCAAGAAGAAAAGAGATTCATTGAAAACTGAAGTTTAAAGATTGGATGGTGAACTCAACATTATCAAATCTAATAGCAGAACACAAGAAGTTAGATCTACTAAGATTCATGATGATATAGCTTAGTAATCAATATCACTGATACAATAATAAATCCTACTTCAAAAGTCCAATACAAACCATGAAGGCCATATTGTGACAGATCCGGCTTAGGGTTTGACATTCAATAGAATTCTAAGACTTGACCTAGTTCAACTACAACTAAGTTTGTGGCTACAAAAAAGTCTAGACCTCGGAAAACTGCTGAAAATATTAGAACTTATAAGAACTTAGCTAAGCCTTATGCAAAAACCGACAAACATGATGATCAGTTAGTAGCACTCAGCAAGCTGACAGATCTTATAGAAAACCTCTGTAAAAGGCTAAAAACAACTAAACTGACCAAAAGTCAGCTAAAAACAACAACAGGCAAATTGAACCAAATATGCAAAGGAATGATCTTCATTCAAGGGATACTTGATTCAGGGGGAAATGTAGATGCTTTCCTATTGTTGATGATTGGAATGTCTATACTCCTATTTCTATATCAACTCAGTTTCATAAAGTTCATAAGGTTAGGCATCAATACAGAGTTGTCAATTCAAGGCAACAGACCTATGTGAAATATGATTAGATCCAACAATATGAATAGAAGTATGCACAATATACGTAAAGGTCAAGAGACATACTCAAAAGAAATGAATACTCTTTTAAGGAAGTTCAAAACTCTAAAAGAAGAGGTAAATTCATTGAAAAGGAAACCATACTTACATGGTTCAAATACTATAAAAGGACCCAAGAAGTCATGGGTACCAAAGAAATCTTAATCTGTTGTGCAAGAATGAAAACGGACACTTGGAGATTGACAAACTGACTCCTACAAAACCGAGTGGGAAAATTTCAACTTGTGTTATCTACACCGATGAAGTGATCCAAAGCTGAGGAATGATGAAACTAACAAATATAATGCTGACTGGTGAAACTAAGTCTTATGAAACAAAAATGACTTTCACAAAACTGAGAAACGTATACTGATGGAGATACATTGTATCAATACCTTTTACTGATACAATCTATGGATGTTAGAAAATGTTATTCCCTCTGTCAGTTGTAATAGTCAATCCCCCACTAAACGTTACTTTTCTGTATCTCTAGAAAAACGACATGACTTATGATACGACAACTTACCCATTCAAATTCCTCCATCAAATCACTTTATCAAACCTACTTATACCACTTCATCATCCTCACTCAAAATTTCTCATTCATTATGCATCCAAGAATTTTCAGAATTCTTCATCTCCTTACTTACAACTTTTTCAAAAAGTTTCAAGAAATCATGATTGAAGCAGGAATGATCATATCTATTGATCAACTCCTCACTAAGTTTGACAATCTGGACTTGCAAACCAAATTGTACAAAAGATACTCAAAATCAAAGGGCTAGAAGGAGTGTTTAACATAGATTTACATAGTGTGTGCTTGGAAAGTATTTGTCAATTCTATGCGAATAGAGGAACGTCAGTCAATTACAAGAACGTACTGGAGTACAAGACCACTGTTAATCAAAAGATAATAGTTACTTTAGAAACAATTATAAACATTTTTGGTTTTGAAGAATCAACGGATTCAGCCATTATCAAAGTAGTCAAAGAACAGAGAGCAAAACTTTGGAAAGAAGTTTCCAAGACACCCATTCAGAAGTTTCACTTACAGGAAGTACATGACTTCTCAATGTTGAATTTCGCTTATTAACTCAGATGTTTGCCAAATGCATAACTGGAAATGCTGGGACTTTTAGCAACATCTCTGGCATGAAACTTGACCTACTCTACATATTCTGGTTTGAAGAAAAGTTCAACTGGCCAACATACTTATTCAATCATCTGATGAGTCAGTTCTCATCTGAGAGCAACCCAAGAAAGACTGATGTCAAGAAAGGAAGATTATTTCAGAAGACACTAGCAACACTTGTTCAGAGGAAAGTCAACCACTTTGAGATTCCTGAAATTGCATTGACTCAAATAGCTGATGGATAGATCTTAATCAAGTCAGAGAAGACAAAACCAACCAAGATGAATTCTAAACCTGATGCTATGAAACCAAGCAAGAAAAAGAGAAAAACTGTCAAGAAAGCTCTTTCAGGTGAATAAATTGATATTCCAATCGAAAAATTGATGGAAAGACGAAGAAAACTGAATATTCTTCCGAAAAAGAAAATTGAAGAAGAAGGGTAAAATAGTGATGATGTCGAAATCATCATGGTTGTCTTTAGCGGTGTTTGTTTGGTGGATATCTGGCTTATATGATGTATATTTGTGTGGTGTTTTCTGGTGGTGCTCGGCGGTGCTAGAGGATTCCGGCAGTGGTGCTTAGTAAGAGATGATATAGTGGACAAACTGGCGTTGCCTTCTGTTTTATTGATTAGTTGTCCATCCTTCAAATGGGTTACACACTGCCATATTTATAAGGGAGCCACCGCCTAAAGTCGGTTTATTTACAAATTAGGACATATAGTATAAGTAGATATTTATCTACAGTAGCAGGCTCGTAGTGGAGCTGGTAGATTGTGCTCCTGATAGCCTCGCTGATCCCTGTATCTTTTATATCCTTGTCTTTCCGAACCAGAGGTAGTCTCTTCCTCTAAGTGTCATGGGCGAGGTTGTTGGCGGACCTAATGACCTGGGGTTCGTGGGCTGTCCCCTAGCCTGATAGCGTTGCCTAGAACCAAAGGCTTGGAGCAGGCCGACGGCTTGCGAGTTCGTGGATTGTGGTGGCCGGTGCCTTTACCCACTATTTTGGGGCTCAGATGGACCCGAATAAGGATCCGTGGGTTGAGGTACGATTTATACATATCAATGGCCCAATACTCCACGCCTTCATCTTTTTCTCGAAAGGTTAGGCGGGGAGTAAGGTCTGTTCATGGATTCATTGCCGTTAAGTACTATGGCGGCTTTTGGTGGTTTGAGAGCCTTTGTCCTTATAGAAGTTTTGCTCGAAGGTGAGTTCAAACCAAGATGCCGAGTAGAAGTCAGTCTTATAGAGTGCTCGCTCAAAGGCGAGTTCAAACGCGTGTTCCAAATATGATGCCGAGCTGAAGGTTGATCTTATAGAGTGCTTGCTCAAAGGCAAGTTCCAAATATGATGCCGAGCTAAAGGTCTGTCTTACAAAATGATTCGCTCCAAGGCGAACTCCAAAATATGATACCAACCAAGAGGTTGGTCTTAAAAAAAAATTCGCTCCCGGGTGAACTCCAAAATATGATGCCGACCTAGAGGTCGGTCTTACAAAAAGATTCACTCCAAGGAAAACTCCAGAATATACTGCCGACCTAGAGGTCAGTCTAACAAAAAGAATTCGCTCCAGGGCGAACTCCAAAATATGATGCCGACCTAGAGGTCCGTCTTACAAAAAGATTCCCTCCAGGGTGAACTCCAAAATATGATGCCGACCTAGAGGTCGGTCTTACAGAAAACATTCGCTCCAGGGCGAACTCCAAAATATGATGCCGACCTAGAGGTCGGTCTTGCAAAAAGATTCCCTCTAGGGCGAACGCCAAAATATGATGCCGACCTAGAGGTCGGTCTTACAAAAAGATTCACTCCAGGGCGAACTTCCAAAATATGATGCCGACCTAGAGGTCGGTCTTACAAGTTTGGCATATCAAGCCTTAGTCTTCGCATTGGTAGCCTTTGTGCGGCTTCCTCATCGTGAATTGCCTTTTTCTGTGGCTTAAGGCCCGTTTTGTGGCTTATAGCCTCTTTTAGGCTCGCGCTATAAAGCGGACGACCTTGTCGTTTTGTCCGACATATTTTTAGGCTCGTGCTATGAAGCGGATGACCTTGTCGTTTTGTCCAACATATTTTTGCAAATTTTGTGACGTCAAGCGTCTCGCCGTGGGGCCGCGCTATGAAGTGGATGACCCAATCGTTTTGTCCGACCTATTTTTGGAGCCTTTGTGACGTCAAGTGTCTCACCGCTAAGGCCACGCTATGAAGCGGACGACCCAGTCATTTTGTCCGACTTATTTTTGTAGCTTTTGTGACATCATGCTTCTCACCGCGGGGCCACGCTATAAAGAGGTCGACCCAGCCATTTTGTCCGATTATTATTTAGGCTCATGCTATGAAGCGGACGGCCTCGTCATTTTGTCCGTCTTATTTTTGCAGCTTTTATGACATCAATTGCCTCACCGTGGGGCCGAGCTATAAAGCGGACGACCCAGTCATTTCGTCTAACTTATTTTTGCAGCTTTTATGACGTCAAGCGTGTCACCGCGGGGCCGCGCTATGAAGCGGACGACCCAGTTGTTTTGTCCGACTTATTTTTGCAGCTTTTGTGACGTCAAGTGTCTGACCGCGGGGCTGCTATGAAGCGGATGACCCAGTCGTTTTGTCCAACTTTTTTTTAGGCTCGCGCTATGAAGCGGACGGCCGCGCTATGAATCTGATGGACTTTTGTTGAAGAGAACATGTTGGGCTTATAGCCAGTTTGTGCCATGCTATTAAGCGGACGGACATTTCTTGAAGTGAAAATACATGTTGATGGACAGCTTGTAATAGAGAACTTGTTGATGGAGAGCTCGTAATAAGATAGCTTGTGATAAATAAGCTCGTTGATATTATCAACTCTTTGGCCATGGCCTTTTTCAAATTTCCCTCTGTTTGTAATAATCTTTCCCAAGTGTTTTTGAGCTTGTATCTTTATTTTTGAATATCGTCGCATATGATGCAAAGTCGTCGGATTCCACATTGATTGTGGTCGAATGCGTGGGCAAAAGGGGAGCGTTTGGACAGGTGTTAGTATTTTGGCCGGATGTTTCAGCCCCGATGTCTGTTTTGCGCATATGACTCCCTTTCGGAAAGCCCTTTCCCAATGCCAACGACACAATGAACTGCCAAATGCGGTTCGTGGATGTTTCAAAGCCAAAATCAACTGTTTTCCCGTCCATTTCGGACATCGAAGACTTTTGCATGTTTTTCGCACTTTTCTTATTTCATTCCGAATTCAATAAAGATCGGATTCCAGATTCGTTCTCTTAGGAATGTCCGTGACTTTAGCATCTTGATTTCAGTGCTGATTTATTTCGTAATAAATTCTGTAATTGTATATTTTTGGATCGTATCGTATTGGGCAGCTATAAAAACCCGGCTTGTGGGATGGTCATGTTTTTCGAGTCTGCTATATGGGTCCGACGTATCTGTACATATATATACATATATGGCTCCCTTTTTTTTGGCGAGGTCGAGGACAATAAATCATCGATCTTGCGAAAAATAATTGAGCTATAAAGTCTTACTTGTCTCTATTGAGCTTAACGACTGAATCGAAAAATTCCCATATGCGTCCCCCTTATTTTAAGCAAGATTGTGGGTGAAATTGGTTGAAATAACTGTTGAGTCTGCGTAATCATATGCTTTTTGAAAATTTCCATTCTCGGCCTCCGAAAATTCCCATATGCTTTTTGGCCAGGTTGGGGACGCGTAATGTTGGGCTCGCCAAAAATAGATTGAGTTGTAAGATTGGACCTGTTTAACTTCAAATTGAAAAAGGCCAATACGTGGCCCCTTGTTTCAAGCAAGGTCGTTGCGGGCTTGGTTGAAATAAATGTCGAACTCGGTTCATTCTCGTCTGTTTGAAAATTCTCACCTCCGGCCCTTTTGTTTCATATGAGCTCGATGACTGAATCGGAAAATCCAATTAAATCCATTGTGCGGCCCCCTATTTTAGGCAAGATTGTGGTCATTTTGTGGCGAGCTTGTTTGAAATAGATGTCATGATCAAAAACTCGGCATCTGTTTTGAAAGTGTCAATGCGCGGCCCTTTTGTTTTGGATAGGATTGAGATCGTGAGTAACTTGTCTGAAACAAATGTTGAGGTAGATATCCAGGCGATAACACAGCAGGGCTTATTGATGGGAAGCTTATAATAAGAGAGCTTGTATTTGGCGGGCCCATGTCTTGCGAGCTCATATCTGGTAAACCATTTACGACTTCTTGGAGTAATGCCAGCTTTATCCATAGCCTCGTAGACCTTTGAATTTGATCTTTTTCAAGAGCTTACATTGGCGGTCTAATGATATGACCTTGTGAACTTCACCACTACTAATCATCCCGAGCCTTTGATAAAGCTTCCCATTAACCATAGAAAACAATTTAGGATCATAACTTTTCCTACTGTGAGTGGTGCCCTGGTATTGATTTTCCTTTCCTAGAGGGAAATGGCGTCTCACTCAAGCCGATCCTTCTAGCTCTTTCCAACATCTCCCTCGGGCCTAATTTGGGTGGCGGTAGGTTGAACTCCATTTTCATTGGACTCCTTTATATT
The DNA here is from genome assembly GCA_026214975.1 of Gentiana macrophylla. Classification (NCBI taxonomy): domain Eukaryota; kingdom Viridiplantae; phylum Streptophyta; class Magnoliopsida; order Gentianales; family Gentianaceae; genus Gentiana; species Gentiana macrophylla. The sequence continues at coordinate 48,915,550 of CM047813.1, forward strand.
CCTGTTAGAAAACAATTGATGATGGCGTCGTCGGGGATGTTTCTGGTCTGATCATAAACCTTGATGAACCACTCATAGTAGCCTCTTCCCGACTCATTTTCTCTCATGCGGACCTCACAAAGGTCCTCAATGGTCTTCTTCGGCCGGCTCGCGGATTCATATTATTTCACAAACCTTTTAGATAGATCCTCCCAGCTTTCAACCAAACACCGAGGAAGCCGACAGACCAGGGATGAGGCCCTATTTAGCATGCTGCCGACTAGGGCAACACACCAGGCTGATCTGTTTTGGGTCGATGCGACCTAGGAATGCGGTGAGCCAGCCATACGGGCAAGTGTTCACATTGTAGTAATTGTAACTAGGATAGCTAACATTTTCCTTCTTTGTGGGAAGGGTTTCTGTAATTCTCTTGGGAGTACATCAATTCCAGAGGTCTGGGCGGCTATCTCAGTGGGCCTCGACTTTTTCAGCTCTGCGATTTCCTTTCTTATTATTTATATTTTGTTTGACCATGATGGGATCAATTCCTCACCTAGGCGGAGGAGGTGCAGCTGTTCACCCGGACCCACGCTCTGAGTCTGCATGATATTGTGGCTCCTCATGCTTTGCCCGCTTTTCTCTTATGATCAAACGAGCATCTTTTTCGCTCCTCCCCTCTTGCCTGGGCGTTATGCCCATTTCCGAGAGATCTAGACGGCCTAGGGCTGGACCCTTTTCTTTTTCACCCAGCCTTTCAGAATGAACCCTCTCCTCGCTCTTCCCTTTTGATTCACACGACCAAATTGGGCCGAAGCTTAGACGACCTCTTGATCTTCCCTGCGACCCCTTCGGCCCGATGAATGAACACTTTCTTCAACCTCTATTCTTGATCTTCCCTGGTTCACCTCTGGTTTGATCTCGATCTTCCTACATGTTTCGGTTCAAAAACTCTTCAGCTCGGATTATTCCTACAAAGAACCATAAAACATGTAGTAATATAATTCGATATATAAATAAGTTAAAAATACGAAATAATCACGATAAAATATCATACGTAACTTCCAATCAAATTAATTCCTTTTACGTATAGTTTATCATGTATTAACCCCGTTCAAGTCCAATTTTGGGGGTAAATTGATGTAAAAATGTCAAAAAGTTGATTCGCATCAACTACACCCACTTAATCTTTGATCGTCCCAAGCAAACATCACATTGAAACATACTTCCCGTAATAGAAATCGCTACCACTTCAAAATTACCCATCCAACAACCAAAAACTTATTATGCAACTGACATAGAACAAAGACTTGCAGTAGACTATAAAAGATTCAATGAGCATACCCACTGGATATTTAGATCGATCGGAAATCAAGAAGAAGAAAGTGTTAGGTGTAGTGCACGAAAGACAATTATCTAATTGGTTTTATGACAGAATTAATAATTCATCTTATTATATGCATGTATGCTTATAATTAAGACACTACTGAAAACCCTAAGTACATCGTTATTTGTTTAGGGTATATTTTACTATATTTTCGGGATTAATCCCTAAACAATTTACCTTATTTTTTAAGGGAAATAAATGAGAAAAGCGTATTTTTAACCGTTAAATTCCTATAATGGTTATTGAGGGGTTATAATTTAATTATGAGGAAATATTGAGGTTAAATGTTATTTTGTTACACTTTTTATTATTATGATTATTCGATGACTTGGTGTAACAACAATTTTGCAGAAAATAAAGAAATGCAGGGGGATGTTATTTATTGAGAGATTTATCTCATTCAATCAAGTGATTTCAAAATAAAGAAGAAAATCGGAGCATTGAAGAGAGGATAAATCAAATCTGGTCGAAAGAGTGAAGTGGGGAACACGGTATACTGAAACACAGTGTGAATACGATACAAATGTACTCGGTCGACGAGCCGTGCTATTCGATCGACCGAGCCAAGATGTTCGGTCTACCGAGGCTGAAAATTGACGCGTTTTTCTAGATCCTTCCTTATGTCGGCGAAACTCCTATATAAGCAGCACCATTCGAGCAGAAAAAAAAGACACAGAAAAATACCACACATCATTTACAGCTGACCGCGATACTTACTAGCAGCCGCGCACCACATCACACAAAAACATGAGTTTCTTTCTTTCAATTTTCATTTGGAGATCGAAGATGATTGAAAGCTAAGCAATTCGCAGTAGGACAACGGGATGAAGACATTACAACATCACCACAACTAGGAGATTTTCAGTAAACATTATTAGTGAGTTTGAATTTATTTTTCTTAATCAAATGTTTTGAATTGTTTGAATGTATGTTTTGTTAGATTGAAAAATCGATGAAACGATTGTTGTTTTGAATTTGATGAGAATTAAATTTACATAGAACCCTTCATTCGATCTGATTAATGATATTCCGAGAGATTAGTTTATTGTTAATTGGGTAGGAGATTCGAAACGAACTCATAATCATGTTCTTTTATTGTTAATTTTGTTTCACTTGAGAAAGGAGCGAAACCAAATAAATTTGATTAAAGAAATTTGATTGGATTTAAGTTAGATCACACCAAGAAATTTGATTCATCTCACAAACTGGTTGGGTGGTGGTTGTTTGGTAGAATCCTTGTTGCCCTACTGTCTCGTTACATTAAGAAGAAAGTCAGTAATTTTTCATAGCAATTTGGATTTTAGATTCAATAGTTTATTTATGTTTAATTTGATCTCTTTCGTTTTATTAGTTTAATAGAAATTATTTAGGACCATAGAATTTGTAGGAACTTTATTATTTTAATTAGATTTATCGTGACAATTCACCGGTACGTTAACTGTATTTTTGTTTCCGACATCATTCGATTCCTTGGACGACCCGGTAATACCCACTACAACGTGCCTTGCACTTGGGGTGTTCCGGTAAAATAATAAATTTAAAACTTAGCGAACAAGCTTTTGGCGCCATTGCCGGGGAATCGGTAACGGTTGTCGGATTCTTCGTAGTGCAGTTTTCTGTGTCGGTGTAAAAGGGATCGCTATAGCACGCGGTAGTATTCTGGCCATAACTTTTGGCTCGAGTGTCCGTTTGGCGCGCAGGACCCCAATTCGGAAAGCTCGTTCCAACGCCGTTTTCGAGGTCAAAATCTACTATTTTCCCTTCCATTTTGGCCCCAGAAGATTTCAACACGTTTTTTTTTAACCGTCTTAGTGTTTTTTCTGTTTTAAATTTTTGTAGGTAGGTTTCTTTTCTTGTTTCTATTTCTATAGATTTTCTAAGTTTAAAAAAAAAAAACCTCGGTCAGTGTAAAATCTCTCGTCAACCTGACCTATTGTTAGTGTTGACTTTTCTATTTTTGCTCTCTTGGTTTATGCAAACCAGGAGCAAAAAATGACCTTTGTTATAGTGCTCTGAACCCGAGCGGGACATTGTCAGAAGAAGATTATTTCAAGGTTCTGACAATATGAGCGACGAATCCTCTAGCAATTCCAACCCGGACAACCAAGGGAATAATAACAATAACCAAAATCCTGTTGGTATGGATCCGCAAACTCAATTGAATATGCTCCTAATGCAAATGCTGCAGAATCAACAAAATCAGCAAGCCTGGATGAACCATCAACTCCAACCCAACCAAAATCAGAATTATCAGGTTCCGATAAATCAAAATATCCAACAGCAACAACCCCAGGCAGCTGTTGAGCAGGACCCTTACGCTCCTTATCTTGATCAGGATATCTTGGAGGGGCATAGACCAATTCGACCTCCGGAGATGGGAGGAATGAACTTCGATCTAAAGAATGGAGTAGTCGGGTTGGTTCAAAATAGTTCATTCCATGGTACTGCTCAAGAAGATCCTCATGACTTCTTGTCGACATTTGTTCAAATTTGTGAAGCAGGTCATTACCTTGGTGTTCCTTCCGAGGTCGTTAAATTGAAACTTTTCCCGTTCGCTTTAAAAGGTGAAGCAAACCGTTGGTTCAAGTCTTTACCCCATCACTCCCTTCATACTTGGGCTGATGTCAAAAGAGCCTTTGCTCTAAAATTCGTTTCACCTAGGACAATCATGGACCGGAAAAGAGAAATCGCCACTTTTGAGCAATTGGAAGATGAAAGTGTGGGAAAGGCCTGGGAAAGGTTAAACCTGTTAATGAGAAAGTGCCCTAATCATGGGTACAACCGTCATGAGCTTTTAGAACTATTCTACCGGGGTGTCTCTCAACCTAATAGAGATTACCTCAATTCTACTGCTCATGGATCTTTTCTGGGAGGAGGGGACGATGCTGCCTATAGGGTAGCAGAGACCATTGCGAAAAATAACATGTGGTCAACTTCAAAGAAGACCCATGTTAGTGAGGACAAGAAGAAATCGGCTGCAAGCAATTCTGAAACAAAGATGTTAGTTGCTCAAGTGGAGATGTTAAACAAGCAGCTAGCTAACCTACAAATGCAGCAGCAAAGAGGGCCAGCAGATGTGAGTTTCTTTGGAATGCAGGCCGGCAGTGAAATGGGGGAAGAAGTGAATTTAATGGAAAACCAGAATCAAAACTTTCAAAATTTTAATCAAAATTCTGGTCAACAAAACTTCAACAAAAACCGGAATTATTCAGAGTTTCAACGCAACTTTAATCAAAAGAATGCACCAACAAGATCACTTCATGGGAGTGCAAATCAATCTTTCAATACGAATTTTCAAAGAACTCAAAGTGGTTGGAATCAAAACCAAAACAAACAATCCACTTATGTTTCTCAAAAGAAATTTGATGAATTAGTTGACATGGTGAAAACTCTGGCCACCAGTGTCAAGACCATTGAAAGACAAGTTGGCCAAATGGCAGACCAACAAGCGAGTCGACCTCATAGTAAACTTCCAAGCTACACTGAAAGAAATCCAAAAGGGGATGTCAATGCTTGCACTGACATCACTACACAATGGAACTATGGAGATGAGGAAGTGAATGAAGTTACCTCACGGAGCGGAAGAAAGTTGGAGCCTAAAAGGGGCGGGAAGCGAGTAACCCCTCCCGACGCCATAAGTTCGGGAGGGAAAATCGAATTCAAAACCCAAGAAAGCGAGAGTGAGGATGAGATGAATGACGAGGGTTCTTCGGATGATGAAATTAATTCTCATGTATTTGTGAGGAAGGGTCGGTGGTGAACCACGATTTAAAAAGAAGGATGGAAAGTTTGTTAGGTGGAAGGATAAGGAAGATGAAGCTATAAAGAATCAAACCGTGAACAATGATACTTTGAGCAAAGAAAAGAAAAACCTTCCTTATCCACCAAGGAAAAAAGAGAGTGTCCTTGGTAATGACAAACAGTACGAGGGAGTTAGAAAAAACTTAGAGACACAAAAGTAAGTATACCTCTGGCAAAGGTACTGACTGAAATGCCTAAGTTCTCTAAGTATATCAAAGAAGCTTGTGGGAGTAAGAAGAAGCTCAAGGGGATGGCAGATGAGGTTTTGAAAGAAGAATGTTCAATGGTTTCACCGAAAATTCCAACAAAGCGAGGTGACCCCGGACGACTTTCAATCTCCTGTGAGATTGAAGGTTGCATGTTCCATAACGTCTTATGTGATTCAGTGGCTTCTGTAAACATGATGCCATTAAACATTTGTATAAAGCTCGGATTAGATAAAAGGATGAGGAAACGCCCAATTTCTCTTCAAATGGTGGACCGATCTAGCAAGCAGCCGGTTGTGTTAACAATGTTCTTGTTTATGTTAAACACTTAGCTTTTCCAACCGACTGGGTTATTTTGGATTACCCACCTGATAAAGAAATGCCCTTAATTCTAGGCCGATCCTTTTTGGATGCCTCTGCCACCCATATTGATTTTTACAAGGGTCAGGTCACAATGAGATTCGATGATACATCTATCACCTTTACACGGGGGGAAAAGCGCTGAGGAAACCCTAGTAGAAGAGATCTCGTTCATCCAAGTGATTTATGATGATGAAGAAGATGACCACCCTGAATCTGAAGAAGAGCCAATGGAGATAGGTGCTTTCAATGCTATAAATCATAAAGAAAGAGAGGACTGTGAGCCATCGTCTGGTTCATCGCAGCCGTAATCAGCGACAAGTTATCTCCACAACTTGCTCGGCTGAGCCGCCAAATGAGTGAGCGAAGACATGGAACTTCACAATGATGAGCGAGGATGATTTCAAAGAGCTGCAGCGAGTGATTTTGATCTGTTCAAGAAGAAGTCTGATGGGTAGTTGGGACGAAGTCGATTTTTGAGAGAGACTACCCTTTGGGAAATCGGCGATTGGGAAAAGCTAGCTAGCTTGAGCTAGAAGAAGAAGAGTTAAGAAGAATGATTGACCATGAAAAAAGAAAGCGGTGTTGACGAGAAAAATCCCTATGGATGATTTAATCGATTATCTTTACGGGGTTACACCTCGCCAAGATGAGTTGTTTTTCACCAACCTCTTCAATCTCATTTGACCATCGAGGAAAAAGGTGGTCCTCTCAAATCTAGTATTGAGAAACCACCCACTGATTTGGAGCTTAAACCTCTTCCTCAACACCTTAAGTATATTTTTCTTAAGGATGATGATAAACTGCCTTTAATGATCTCTTCTAAACTCAAAGCCGAGCAAGAAGCACTACTGAGAAAAGTGCTTGTGAAAAACATCCTTGCGTTCGGATTGCAAGTGGGTGATATCCGAGGTATCAGCCCCGACGTTTGCATGCATAAAATCCGAACGGAGGAGGGGGTGAAAAAGGTGATACAACCTCAGCGAAGGCTAAATCCGCACATGCAGGAGGTTGTCAAGAAAGAGATAATCAAATGGCTCGACATGGGTATTATCTATGCCATCACCGATAGTGAGTGGGTCAGCCCTACTCAAGTTGTGCCAAAGAAGGGAGGCATTACTGTGGAAAAGAACGAAAAATGGGAGGAAGTTGCCTTACGCCTTGTGACTGGCTATAGAGTTTGCATTGATTATCGTAGGTTAAATGAAGTCACCGCTAATGATCATTTCCCCCTGCCCTTCATTGACCAACTTCTAGAAAGACTGAGCGGTCATAAGTTTTATTGTTTCCTCGATGGATATTCTGGTTATTTCCAGATAGCCATCGACCCTAATGACCAAGAGAAGACAACTTTTACCTGTCCATCAGGCACTTTTGCGTTCCACAGAATGCCTTTCGGTTTGTGTAATGCACCAGCTACATTTCAGCGATGTATGCTGGCTATTTTTGATGGACTAGTAGAGAAGTGTATGGAAGTCTTCATGGATGACTTCTTAGTCTATGGCGACAGTTTTGATGAGATTTTGGAAAGCCTAGATATGGTACTTCAACGATGCGTTGAGAAGAACCTAGTTCTAAATTGGGAAAAGTGCCATTTTCTAGTTGATCAAGGAATTGTCCTTGGACACAAGGTGTCCAGCAATGGAATTCAGGTAGATAAGGCTAAGGTAGAAGCCATTGAAAAGATGTCGTACCCTAAGACTGTGAAGGAGGTACGAGGTTTTCTTGGCCATGTTGGTTTCTACAGGTGATTCATTCAAGACTTTTCTAAAATCGCCAAACCTTTATCTAACCTTCTTAAGGACGACGTGGACTTCTCGTTTGATGCGAAGTGTGTTGAAGCGTTTAATTGCCTGAAGGGTAAGCTCATTAGCGCCCCGATCCTAATCGCACCTAACTGGACTAAGCCCTTTGTGTTGATGTGCGATGCCTCCAACTACGCAGTGGAAGGAGTTCTAGGACAGAGGGTCGATAAGAAGTTCAGACCCATTTACTATGCTAGCCGCACTTTGAACCCAGCTCAATGCAATTACGCCACCACCGAGAAGGAATTCTTGGAAGTCGTTTTTGCTATTGACAAATTCAGAAGTTATCTTTTAGGGTCCAGAGTGGTGGTGTGGACTGACCATACAGCCTTACGTTATCTTAAGGATTAGACAGATGCAAAACCGAGATTACTCAGGTGGATTCTTATTTTACAAGAATTCGACCTGGAGATAAAAGATAAAAAAGGTAGCGATAACGTTGTGGTTGATCATTTATCTCGTCTAGTAAATGAGGAAAGCGAAAGTTTGAAGGAAAAAAGGGATCGATTTTCCTACAGAATAGTTGATGAAGGAGGAAGCTGTTAGGCCTTGGTATGCTGATTACGTCAACTATCTAGCCGGTGGTCACTTAGAAGAAATGACGTATCAGGAGAAAAAGAAATTCTTTACGGACCTGAAGTATCTCGTTTGGGAGGATCCATATCTGTTCAAAGTCTGTAAAGATGGGTTGCTGAGACGATGTGTTCCGGAGCACGAACAATGGAGTATTTTGGAAGAATGCCACAGTGGTCCCACTGGTGGTCACGACGGAGCGCCTAAAACCGTTGCAAAAATCCTCCTAGCCAGTTTCTAATGGCCCATGCTCTTTAAGGATGCCGAAGCCTTTTGCAAACGTTGCGACAGATGCTAGCGGATTGGGAGGCAGAGTAATAGAATGGACATGCCACTTAAGCCCATTCTGGAGTGCGAAGTCTATGATGTATGGGGAATCGACTTTATGGGACCATTTCCATCATCATGCTCTAATAAATACATCCTTGTTTGTGTAGACTACGTATCCAAATGGATGGAGGCAATTGCCACTCAGACCAACGATCATAAAGTCGTGAAGAAATTCTTGCAAAAGAATATCTTCACCAGTTTATTGTCCCGAGCGCTATATCGATGAAGGCACTCACTTTTGCAACGCACCACTTGATAAGATTCTTGAAAAATATGGTGTCAAACATAAAATCGGTACACCATACCATCCCTAAACAAGTGGTCAAGTCGAAGTCAAGAACCGGAGTATTAAAAGAATCTTGAAAAGACAGGTGAACTCGAATAGAACTAATTGGAGTCTAAATTTGGATGGACGACTATAGGCTTACCATGATCGCTTATAAGACTCACATGGGTACGTCTCCCTTTCAAATGGTTTATGGAAAAGCTTGCCACTTACCAGTCGAGCTTGAACACAGAGCATACTGGGCTATTAAATTTTTGAATTTCGATAGCCAACTCTGTGGGGAAAAGAGGCTTTTGAAATTGAACGAGCTCAACGAATTTAGACTCCAAGCTTACGAGAATTCCAAGATAAGCAAGGAAAGAACCAAAGTGCTTCACGATGCTAAAATAAAAATCGGGAATTCAATGTAGGTGATATGGCTCTCTTTGTATAATACCGGAGTTACATTTGTTTCTGGTAAGCTTAAATCCGGATGGTCGGACCTTTGAAATCCTCGATGTCAATCCGAGTGGCGCAATCGAGTTGAAATGGTATGGCGGTCAAAGCGTTCAAGGTGAATGGTCAAAGGCTGAAAAATTATTTTGGGCAACCAAGCGAAATGCCTTAGGTCATGTACTTTCAAAAAGGGATTGAAACGGTGAGATGTCGACGTGTGATGAGATTCCATCCGACTTCTTTGGTTCGGATGATGACATCTTTACCCCTACTACCGTGAAGACCCTTCCGACAGCGGTACTCAAAATCGTCAAGTATGCCTAGGCCGAATCTAAGAAGAGGCAAGAAGAGGAAGAAAGTCAATGCTGTCTGGAAGGCTAAGTTCCATAACTTAGTCGCGCATTTGACTTGTTGTTGTGGCCACACTGCTATTCATCATGCAGATTCTGATGACGAAGTGGCAGGAAGTAAGCCAAAGTGGCCCGACCCGGGTTGACTTTGAGGATCATGTCAAGCTAATGACATAAAACAAGCGCTACTAGGAGGCAACCTAGTCTTTTTAGGTAGATTTTAATTTTTTAGCCATTTTTGATGCATTGTAGTTTTCGGAATAATACCTTGGTTACTTTTGTGGTGGCTATCCTTGGACTATTTGTTGAATGCTTTATTTGCCTATTTCTGTGTGCATACATGTTTACTCATATACCCTTTGTGCCCCGAGATTATATGCTATGTCGAGTGTTGCAGATATTGTTGAGCGGTTTTTTCCAGTTATCACATTTAGTGTTGTCTATTCATGATCCGAGTTGCAGCGGTTCATCCATGCTACGGCCTGACCCCTGCCAACCTACAACCCGACAACCACTTTGGGACCAGCTAAGTATTCTTTTCTCTTATTTGCACATTCTGAGGACATAATGTGATTTAAGTGTGGGGGGTGTCTACATCGGGAGTTATCGTGCTATATCTTCTGAAAAATGAGTAAATGTGAATTTCCTGAACAAATTTAAAATTTTTTGTTTCTTTCGAAGTGAAAACTGATAAATGTGAATCATGAACATGTGATTGAAACAAAAAGGCTCGCTAGTTGTAGTTTCTGACGATGATTATGCGTGACTTCATTGAGAGCGGTTATAGCACGCTTTTATCGATACGAGATAGTATTCATTTCACACTCACGCAGGCCTTTGAAATTGAAGCAAAATTTTTGAACTGTTTCCATTCACTATCCTAGTGGTTTATCCTAGAGAGAGACTTGTTCTTAATAGTAACAGTAACATAACACCTAATTTCTGAACGTGTACTGTGAATATCTGAAGGTTTGAATGTGATAGGAGGAATATAATTTAAGGTTTGAATACCAAGCTAATATGAATTATATATATATATATGTCGGATGTAGCTGCCAATGATTTGAGTGCGGTAGGGCGTTATCACGAAACGTCCTACACCACTATGAGGCTTAACAGCTCCCGACTGCCTGATGATAGTAGTCCAGCTAGGGTGTTATCACGAAACCTCCTATTGCTGGGAATGAGGGCATATGCTATACACGTGGAACTAAGTAAACTTTAAAGAAAAAATTAGCAAATGGCAATGTGTAAAGTTGGTTGAAAACTTAGTTATCTTCTGACTATCCCCAGTATAAACTGAATGATATGCATTAGGGATTATCCTAATAAGTACACGGGAAGAGTTTGTGTGGAACGGTTACTGCCTATACCTAGGAAAGTCATTAGGATTGTTTGAAAGGTTTTTTGTGCAAAAAAATAGTGGAGATCGAAAAGGGCTTTTCACACACACACTGAATCTATCTCTATGTTGGTATTACTTGCTATATTTGTCGTATCTTTTGTTACGTGAGTCAGGAACCTATGTGGATTACATGTACAGTGAGCCGGTTTTGATTGTTTTGTTCGGGACGAACAAAAAGCTAAGTGTGAGGGAGTTGTTTAGGGTATATTTTACTATATTTTCGGGCTTAATCCCTATACAATTTACCTTATTTTTTAAGGGAAATAAATGAGAAAAGCGTGTTTTTAACCGTTAAATTCCTATAATGGTTATTGAGGGGTTATAATTTAATTATGAGGAAATATTGAGGTTAAATGTTATTTTGTTACACATTTTATTATTATGAATATTCGATGACTTGGTGTAACAACAATTTTGCAGAAAATAAAGAAATGCCGGGGGATGTTATTTATTGAGAGATTTATCTCATTCTATCAAGTGATTTCAAAATAAAGAAGAAAATTGGATCATTGAAGAGAGGATAAATCAAATCTGGTCGAAAGAGTGAAGTGGGGAACACGGTATACGAAGCAACAGTGTGAACGCATACAAATGGTACGCTCGGTCGACCGAGCCGTGCTATTCGGTCGACCGAGCCGTGCTATTCGGTCGACCGAGCCAAGATGTTCGGTCTACCGAGGCTGAAAATTGATGCGTTTTTCTAGATCATTCCTTATGTCGGCGAAACTCCTATATAAGAAGCACCATTCGAGCAGAAAAAAAGACACAGAAAAATACAACACATCATTACACAAAATGACCGATACATATACAAAGTGACCGCACCACATCACACAAAAACATGAGTTTCTTTCTTTCAATTTTCTTTTGGAGATCGAAGATGATTGAAGGCTAAGCAATTCGCAGTAGGACAACGGGATGAAGCCATTACAACATCACCACAACCATGAGATTTTCAGTAAACATTATTAGTGAGTTTGAATTTATTATTCTTTATCAAATGTTTTGAATTGTTTGAATCTATGTTTTGTTAGATTGAAAAATCGATGAAACGATTGTTGTTTTGAATTTGATGAGAATTAAATTTACATAGAACCCTTCATTCGATACAGTTAATGATATTCCGAGAGATTATCTTATTGTTAATTGGGTAGGAGATTCGGAACGAACTCGTGATCATGTTCTTTTATTGTTAATTTTGTTTCACTTGAGAAAGGGAACAGAAACCAAATAAATTTGATTAAAGAAATTTGATTGGATTTAAGTTAGATCACACCAAGAAATTTGATTCATCTCACAAACTGGTTGGGTGGTGGTTGTTTGGTAGAATCCTTGTTGCCCTACTGTCTCGTTACATTAAGAAGAAAGTCAGTAATTTTTTATCAATTTGGATTTTAGATTCAATAGTTTATTTAGGTTTAATTTGATCTCTTTCATTTTATTAGTTTAATAGAAATTATTTAGGACCATAGAATTTGTAGGAACTTTATTATTTTAATTAGATTTATCGTGACAATTCACCGGTACGTTAACTGTATTTTTGTTTCCGACATCATTCGATTCCTTGGATGACCCGGTAAGACCCACTACAACGTGCCTTGCACTTGGGGTGTTCCGGTAAACTAATAAATTTAAAACTTACCGAACATTTATGTAATCACATAACTCAGTGTGTGGCTATACACAAGAGGATTGAGTTAGTGATATGTACTTAAAATTAACTTAGTCCGTAGCGTTTATTAATCTGAGTACGGGTCTCAAGATTAATTTGCTAATAATGCACCAGAACACTTTAGGTGGGACGATCTTATCCGGTTTTATCGGTAATAATAGGAGTACCTAGTGGGGCATTTATATATGATGATAATCATATAGGGCTGGACCGATTTGATTTGAGTTCTTGATATAATTCCGTGATCGAGATGTCTTATATAATGACAAGATGATCATATAAGGATCACTTCGTAGTATGTGGTCCAACATTTCTCGTTGGCTCTATTGTAGGATGAGTGAGTAGTCTGTGCTATCACAGATATGGACTACATTCCTTCCCTCAGGAAGTAGACAGACATTTCCTTTATTTGTTAATCCAAGAAATTGATCGATCCGTGGAGTTCATATTATATTAGTTATGAACTAATTGATCACTAGGGGGTTAATGGTAAATAAGGATAAGAGGTTTCGAGAAGGGTTTACGGAGATATCCCGAATCGAAACGAACAGTCTATGGAGGATTTATCCGTATGTAATTATTATATCAGTGGACGCTTATCAACTCATAGTTGAGTATAAGTTATCTATATTCGGCAGAGTTCATATTCGGGTTTATGGTGGTGTAATCCCGGAATTAATAGATTGAATATAATTGTTCGGTCTGACGAATAATTTTATTTAATTTATTGTAGCTACTGAATATGGGTCCATGGTCCCCGACGTGGCTCCGAATATAGCATATACGTTTTCTCGTCGTTTCACCACAATTATAATTAAATAGTTGGATTGGACTATTTAATTGATATATGGATTAATTGTTTAGATAGACTAGATAATTAAATACATGGAAAAGATATTTTTGTGGACTCGGCCCAATGTGTGTAAAATGCATGTGGCCCTTATTTCTAGGGTATGGGGCGTATTTTTTAGTATTGAATAATTAGAAAGAAATTAGTTTTCTTAGATAATTATTTGATATATGATTTAATTATTTATTTGTTAAGTGATAAATCATGGAATATTAAATAATATATTTATTTATCGTAATTTGTTTGGGATATATTATATATTTATCTTTTATTTGAAATAAGGATTAATCTATTAATTATCTCTTAATTTTTAAATCCTTGGAGGACAAGGACTACTCTCCTAAATAAAGAGAGTTATCCCAAGCCTCATTACCACACATAACATGCGACATACATGAGTGTTTGAAGCTTAGAATTTTCGGCTTCAACACTAGGGTTTCGAGTTGGGATAATCCTCGGGATTATTCCGGTAGCATATCGAGGATGTCCGGCGGCTTGAAACACCATCCACCTGGTGGTGCTTAGAGACACACGTTGGAAGACTTTGGCTTCTCAACTAGGTTCTCAACTAGCTCGGATTATTGGATTGAAGATTGTTCTTGGAGGTTATTCACCATAAACTGGTTAGTCTTACCCCCTCGTAAGTTTAGATCTATTATTTTATGTGCTTTGATTGTTTAGATCTAGATCTTATACTTTCCGCTGCGTAATCGGGTGGATCTTAGATCTATCCGGCGATATTACATCCTGCAAGTGGTATCAGAGCCTTTGATCTATCAATCAAAGTATGTTAGATCTAGGAGTGGAAAAAGCATGTGTTAGATTGTTTTTTTTTTCGTTATGATGAATCGAAAATAATCATGTTGTGTGCTTGTGAATATTGTGGTTGAAAAGATGGATTGGGGTTAGTATTTTTTACCCGTAGATCATTTTGTAGCTCTTTTGATTAGTATCACTTGAGAATATGACTTGTAATTTAATTTTATGCAACTCAAAAATTGTAAAGATGGCTTCTTTGTAATTTAATTTTGTTCCGGGCTCGAAAAGATGAAGATCTTGAAGAAAAGTTGAAGATCAAGGCGAAACCCAAGGTATGAACGAGGAGAAACGGTTAAAAACTGCGCTACAGGACTTTCTGCGACGCTGAAAAGCGTCGCTATAAGTCTATTTTTCTTTTTTATCCATTGGCTAGGGTTTATTTTGGCGGCTGCACACACATTTTTTTTCTAATCTGTTTTTGTTTTATAAAAATCTGCCGTTTGGCAGAAAATCAAAAAAAAAAATTTAATTTTTTTTGGGAAATAATTTAAAACAGCCGAAAAAAAAAGAAACTGTTTTTTTAATATAAAACCGTTTTAATTATAATAAATTTGTTTTATTTAATTAAAAAGCCTTTCTCCTCTCGGGTGTTCATTGTTCGTGATCCGGTGGTTCGTGTACAAGATTCGAAGTTCAAGACTCGAAGATTAGATTAAGTGTTAGGAAAATTTTAGTATGTTTTGATGATGGCCATACTAGCTGTTATAGCAAGCCTGAAATAAGTTAGTATTCTCTGTATAAGTCCTTACTTAGAGTCTGACATATTGTATAAGTTAAGTCAGACAAGTATTGTACTAGTTGGTAGGACGGCAAAGTGAAGCCAGCCAAGCACCAGCAGAAAAGCAGTGAAGACTTAATAGGTTGACTTATAACCAAGGAAGTCTGTGGTGACCTTGGATAAGTCTAAGTATGTTTCAAGTGATGAAATTAATGTTCAAATATGGTGTACACCGATCTCACCCAAATCAATGATCAGTGAAGTACACAGTGAATCGGCAGAGTAAACTGACTTTTGGCAGAGTGAAAGCAAAAACAGTGAAGGGAGATCTAAACGGCAAAGTCAGATGGATCACTCGACCGTTCAAAGAACGGCGAAGTAATCCTTATCAGAACATAATTGAAATATGATGAAGATTCAGAGGAACATGCATTTAATGCACAATCAATAGGGGATCAATCAAGGACGGATTTTCTGCCATACATTTGAAGGAAAAAATCCGATCACTGAAATCAAGGAGATTTAATTAATGGGGAATCAAGAATAAAATCAAGGATTATGCTCCTCATAAATATAGCCAACGGACGGAATTTCAAATCAAGGATATTCAGGGCTATAAATAGAAGGCATTGACTGACAGACAAAAAATTATATACAACAACGAGAAGAAAAAGAAAACTAAGCAGAAACTCTGTCAATTTGAAAAGCCTTCTCTCTGAACTTATAAGGATTTATCTAGAGATCAACTCAGACATCAGAACTACAATTTCATATTCAGTACTGAGATTGATCAATCAAGGTTGTGAATCTCATTCACAATAAACTGAAGCAACTGAATCAGAATTCATCTGAGAAGGAGTTGTGCGTTTGATAACTGCTGAAGGATTTAATCTCAAGGAGCAGCGAAAGAGATCGAATCAAGCAAATCATTGCGATCAAGGAGTGATAGTCTTTTAGATTGTGAAGCTTGAGAAGTCAAGGACAATCATACTATTGTATCCGTAAAAACAATAGTGAATTCCTCCAATCATCACATGAGAAGAGTGGATTGAGGGATTACACCACCCTGAACCACTATAAGCCATGTGTCAATTTACTTTCTGCAATTTACTTTACTGCGTTCATTTAAATTCCTTAGATTATAATCTATATCTCGTGATTGTTCAAACTACTTTGAAACAACATAGTAAGAAGGACTTATCCATTGCCAAAAGCTTTTAAATACAGTAAATGTTTTGAAACTCCACTATAGTCATTCACCCCCCATCTGACTATAGTTTTACCCTTCCTTGGGACCAACAATTGGTAGCAGAGCAGTGTTCCTAGTATCAGAACCTGTGCAGATCTAATTTCTGGTAACAAGGAGATCACATATTTTCTTTTTTCAAAGTAGTTTTCAAATCTGAGTTTCCTATTCACTCACATATAAATCTATTATTTGCACTTATGGATTCCTCAAACTCTATGTCAAAAGTATATGTTTTCAATGTTAATAATTTTGATGAATATAAAATAAGAATGCTATCTCATCTTGCAGCAACTCATGAGGAGATGCTGGACATAATTAATGATGGACCAATCATTATCAAGACTGTGGTATCCACAGGAGCAGATCAAGGGAAGGAAATAGACAAACCCAAGAAAGATTGGACTAAGGATGACAGAAGAAGAGCAAATCTAGACTTTGTTGCAAAAGATAAGATTTTGAAGACTCTAGATAGCAATATGTTCATGAGAATCAAAGATTGCAAGACAACAAAGGAGATGTGGGACAAGCTAGCATTGATAAATGAAGGATCTGAAGCAGTTAAAGAAAACAAATTATCTGTTGCAAAACAGAAATTTGAAAATTTCAAAATGAAGACTGGTGAATCCATTGATCAAATGGACAACAGATTCTCTAGCATCATCAGTGAACTGCAATAGCTTGGACACACATAGCCCCAGAAAGAAGTATGCTTAAAGATCTTGAGAGGCTTACCTGAAAGATGGAAGATCATAACATCAGTAATCAGAGGAACCACAAACCTTGCAAGCAATGACACTCTGACACTGATGTCACAAATTAAAGCTCATGAATTCAAATTGAACGGTAAAGATGGTGCGCCGGCAGAGACACAAAAAGCCACTGCACTGATCGCACCCCAGCAAAGTAACTTTGCCGATTGTATCAACGAAGAGACGCATGAACTTAAAGAACATGTAGCTTTATTAGTTAAACGTTTTGACAGGTTTACCAAAAAGAAGCCATTCAAAGAAAACTCATCATCAAACAAGAGGTCAAGCTCAAACAAAGACATGAAGAAGAAAGATGATGAATACATATGCTTCAACTGCAACAAGAAAGGTCACTTCAAGGCTGATTGTCCTGAAGAAAATGATAAAAATGATGAAAAGAAGAAATACAAAGCATCTTAAAAGAGGAAGGCAAGAAAGCACTCAAGGCTGAATCTAGTAGTGAAAAGAATGAAGAATCATCTGATAACAACTTAGATAACAGTGATGAGGAAGACAGCTCAGACAATGAAAAAGCATGTCTATGCCTCATGACCAAAGAATTAGATGAAGATGAAGGTGATAGCTCAGACATTGAGAAAACAAGCCTATGTCTAATGGCCAAAGAATCTGATGAAACTGAGGTAACATCTATTTCTTACTCTTCATCAAATGCATCCACATCTAACACTGCACAATCCTCTATTCTTCCTTTAGATCCAGCATACCTAGTCCAAAATCTCATGACTAAATTTGATGAAATTGAATTGAATCATGAAATTCTGGAAAAGGAATGCAAGGATCTAAGAAAGGAAAATAAAAGATTAAAGAAAGAACTGGATAAAGCAAAAGGTGAACTAACTAGTAAGGAGATCTACTCAAATGATCAACAAACAGTAGAGGTTCATACATCTGTTGTTGACAAATCAGTTGAGAAAATCCCCCTACCAGTTAAGATAACAAATGAACCAGTTTACAAACCCTCAAAAAGGTTTGGATCCAGATCTGGTCTTGCCTACAATAGTCAGGATGATAGTAGAAACTATGGTCAACACAATTCTGAATCCAGGAACAACATTGAATCAAAATTTAGAAAGGGACACACCATGGTCTCAACCACTCATCCTATACCGGTGAAGTCAAAACCCAGTGCAGTAAAATAGCAGACTAAATCATCAATCAAGTCAATCAAAAGCAAGGACTTTCTGAAAGGTAAAGGAAGACTTTATCCTTCAGAGGATGATTGGAATGTTGCACCTCCAAAATACAAGAAGAAGCCATTCCATAATATGCATCATGTGCTTAAGAAAAATCAAACTAGGTATACTCCTGGACACATGAAACAAGTCAGGTTTCCCACTGCATATTGGAGAGTGAAGAAGGATGCAAAAGCACTAAAAAGTAGAGAAAAGTATCAGAATAACTTTAGTAGAAATACTAGAAGCTATTCTTCCATGCCTTATATATATGAAGTTGATGACTTTAACTATCCAAAAAGAAGATCATTTGGATATACACTTGGAGTAGGAGGCATGACTACTAACAGGTATGGACCCAAACAGTGTTGGGTACCTAAACTTAATTAAATTGTTTTGTAAGATGTCTGGTACATAGACAATGGATGTTCCAGACACATGACAGGAAACAAGAGATGGCTCACTGACTTCAAAGCTTTTGATGGACCCAAAGTCACATTTGGAGGCAAAGAAAACCCTGGCAAGATTAAGGGGGAAGGCACAAT
This sequence comes from Gentiana macrophylla, assembly GCA_026214975.1. Taxonomy (NCBI): domain Eukaryota; kingdom Viridiplantae; phylum Streptophyta; class Magnoliopsida; order Gentianales; family Gentianaceae; genus Gentiana; species Gentiana macrophylla. The sequence continues at coordinate 48,934,259 of CM047813.1, forward strand.
GCTCAAGAACAATCTGAAGATTCAAAATGTGGCATATGTTAAGGGACTTAATTTCAATCTGATGAGCATTAGTCAATTTTGTGACAAAGGCTATAATGTGCACTTCAGCAAGGAAGGTTACAAAGGCATTCACAGCCTAACCAACATAGTAGTACTTGCAGGAAGAAGAAAAGATTACATGTATGTGGTGGATTGGAAAACAACCAAGGCAAAACATGTTTGTTTGTCAAAGACAAACAGTCAACTAGCTGGTTATGGCATAGAAGACTAAATCACCTGAATTTCAAGACCATCAACAAATTATCAAAGAACAAGTTAGTTGAAAGCCTGCCAGAGATCACATTCAAGAAAGAAAGCCTATGTGATGCATGTCAGAAAGGGAATCAAATCAAAAGTTCTTTCAAGTCAAAACCCTATCAATCAACAACAAGAATTCTACATCTGTTGCATATGGACCTGTTAGGACCAGTCACACCAGTAAGTGTGAGTGGTAAGAAATACACCCTTGTAGTGGTGGATGACTACTCAAAATACACCTGGACCATCTTCATGAACAAGAAGAAAGAGACACTCAAAAAGCTGCCAGATTCGTTAAGAAGACTTCAAAATGAGAAAGAACTGAAAATCATCAAGATCAGATCAGATAGAGGCACTGAATTTCTTAATGAAATTATCAGAACCTATTGTGAAGAAAATGGAGTACTGCATCAATTATCTGCAGCATGAACCCCACAACAAAATGGTGTAGCAGAAAGAAGAAACAGAACTCTCAAAGAAGCAGTCAGAAATATGATTGCAGAAGCATGCTTGCCAAAGAGATTTTGGGATGAAGCTGCAAACACAGCATGGCATACACAAAACATATCAATTATCAACAAACATCATGGAAAGACTCCATATGAAATATGGAATGGTAGAAAACCTAATATCTCATATTTACATATGTTTGGATCAAAATGTTTTATTTTGAACAGGAATCAGCTGCATGCCTTTGATGAAAAGGCTGATGAAGCAATCTTTATGGGATACTTAGACACCAGCAAAGCATTCAGAGTACTCAACAAAAGAACATTGGTGATTGAAGAATCAATACATGTAGTCTTTGATGAACCAAATACAAATGGTGAAAGTCTTCAAGAACAAGAAGAAGAAGCAGCACAAAGACAAGTGTTTGTGAATACAAATGTACCAGCAACTATTTTGCATCATAATTTTGAAAATCAAGATGAGCCACAAGTCAATACAATAGAAGAAGCTCCAGAACTTGAAGCTCATTCACAACATGAAATTACAGAAGCACCAAGTGAAGAACAACTCCAACCAAACCTAAATTGGCTAAGAGATCATCCTGAAGAACAAGTTATTGGAGATATCCACAAAGGAGTTAGAACCAGAAGACAACTGGAGCATATGTTAACATGTTTTCTATCATAAGTGGAACCGAAGACAATAGATGATGCAATTCAAGATGCAGATTGGATCACATCCATGCAAGAAGAACTAAATGAATTTGAAAGAAATGAAGTCTGGGAACTTGTTGACAGACCAGATATGGCCAACATCATTGGAACAAAATGGGTATTCAGAAAAAAGATGGATGAGCAAGGGATTGTTGTCAGAAACAAAGCAAGGCTAGTTGCAAATGGCTTTTCTCAAGCAGAAATGATAGACTATGATGAAACATTTGCACCAGTAGCAAGATTGGAGGCAATCAGACTTTTTCTAGCTTTTCCTGCACACAAAGACTTCAAAGTCTATCAAATGGATGTCAAGAGTGCATTTCTGAATGGACTCTTGGAAGAAGAAGTATATGTGGAACAACCCCCTGGTTTCCAACTCAAAGGAAAGGAAGACAAAGTATACAAACTAAAGAAAGGTCTTTATGGACTCAAACAGGCACCCAGAGCCTGGTATGAAACACAATCACAATTTTTGATCAAGAATGGATTCAACAAGGGAACTATAGATAAGACTATATTCAAACTAGAGGAAGGAACAAGCACATTGCTAATACAAATCTATGTTGATGACATCATCTTTGGATCAGAGGATGAAAAGGTATGTGAGAAATTTGCAAACCTGATGAAGAGCAAATTTCAGATGAGCATGATGGGAGAACTGAATTATTTTCTTGGCCTTCAAGTAAAACAAATGAAGGATGGAATTTTCATCAGTCAAGCCAAGTATACAAAAGACTTAATACACAAGTATGGTATGGATACAAGTGGCACAGCAGATACACCAATGTGTGCAAGAGTCATTCTTGGAAAAGATGAAAATGGAAAGGATGTTGATCAGAAAATATATAGAGGAATCATTGGATCCCTACTATACTTAACTACAAGCAGACCTGATATAGCATTTGCAGTGGGAGTGTGTGCAAGATTTCAAGCTCAACCAAAAGAATCACATCTTCTAGCAGCCAAAAGAATAATCAAATACTTGAAAAACACTATCAATGTAGGAATTTGGTATCCAAAAGATGGAGGATTCAAGTTGATATCATATTCAGACTCTGACTATGCTGGATGCAAAATAGATAGAAAAAGCACATCTGGAACTTGTCAAATGCTAGGCAGCAGACTAGTTTCATGGTTTAGAAAAAAGCAAAACTCCATATCTACATCAACAGTAGAAGCAGAATATATATCAGCAGGCAGTTCCTGTGCACAAGTACTTTGGATCAGACAACAGCTAAGGGACTATGGTGTAGAGGAGAAACAATTCCAATCATGTGTGACAACACAAGTGCAATATCTATTACTGAAAATCATGTACTGCATTCAAGAACAAAGCACATTGATGTGAGACATCACTTTATCAGAGATCATGTTGAAAAAGGAGATGTCATTCTAAAATACATACCCACTAAAGCTCAATTGGCTGACATCTTCACTAAACCACTCAGTCATGAAAGATTTAGCATGTTGAGAACTGAGTTAGGAATGATTGAAATCGACTAAAAACCAAAGAGCAGCTAACTAGAGTAATCAACTAAGTGACTTCATCTGCTGACCAAACCTTTGCCATTACAGGAGATGTAGCAGGTAAGGCACTGGTACTCGGCGAAGTTAACTTCACTGATTGTTTGGAACAGTCAAATAAAGCGGCTCAGTGAAAAAGTCACTACACCGGCTAAGTGACCAGGAAAGGCACTTCACCGAAGTAAAGATTGGAATCATGGGTAAATTAAAGTGTGAACATAATCAACCTTTTTACACGTGGAGAATAAGGGTGTTATGGAAGATTATCCTGAAGATGATTACACACGTGGAGATCAATTTATAATTATGGAGGTAATTATATTATTCTTTTTGAATTACAAACGCCTCGATTCCCGGGCTCAATCATTACTTACCTCAATCCACTCCCCACTTCACTCGAATATCGTGATTTACATACACAAAATCACGCCATTATGTCATAAATTCCTTCCATATTCAAACCACGTTCACACTACCCAAATCATCTTATATAAACTACACTTAGAAATTTTCAAAAATTTTTACTCTCATTTGCAAAACTACAAACCCTACTTTTGATTCTCTCTGAAAACTCAATGTATTCCTCTCTAAACATCAATCAATTATCAATGGCTTCATCTTCCAAAATCTCTCCCACTGAAAAATTCTATGAGAAATCCATCATCACTGGCTCGTTTTTAAAACCTGAACACTATCTCTCTTTCTGTGACAATGACGCAAAAGCTCAACGCTTGGTTGATTGCTATTCAAATCTGGGGTTAATGACCTTCCTAAACCCCCAAATCACTGGAATCTGCTATGAAAATCTTATCGCATTTTGGAAAAATGCCAAGTTTGTGCCCAGCACAAAGAAAACTGAGATCGATTGTATAAAAAGTTCAATATTTGGGAAAGAGGTAGTCTTAACGCCTGGACTTCTCAATAGGTTCCTACAACTACCAATGCTAGGCCCAGCTAATGTAATGTTTGTGAAGATTGACATCACAAAATTCTGGGCGGAGATAGCCAAAAACCCCAAGAAAAACAGCAAAGCATACAATCTCCCAAGATCAATGCTAAAACTTCCGTTTGCTGAATTTGCACCGGTCATCACCAAGAATATCAAAGGCAGAAAAGGGTCAATGGAAATCTTAAATGAGTTGCGGATCAAGTTGATGGCTATTATCTACGAAGGTACCAAATTCGACTGGGCAACATTTGTATTCAATAGATTGAAGGATCAGATTCAAAAGGAAATTGACCTATCAATTACAGCACCAAGCAAAGGTTTGCAGAAGAAATGTGATTTCTGGGAGAGAAAATCATATGGGTTCCCTCTTCAACACTTGTTTGACGTATTGAAAGTAAAACCCACAAATATTCAGGTCCCACACAAGTCTAAAACAATGTTTACCTACATCAAGGCATCCATGAAACCCAAACCAATTGCTGGGAGCAAAAGAAATCAACCTGAAAGCAGCATATCAGGTGTGGGACGAAGAACCAGATCCCAAAAGGCACAAGAGAACACCACTATGACCAGCACCAGCAACTTGAATGAACATGTGACAATCTGTGATGACACAGCAACAGAAGAAGAAAAGCAGCAAGAGGAAATCACCTACCTTGTGGAAGGTGAGGAAGGATATAGAATCACCTCATCTGAAGAAGATGAGATAGTTGAGAAAGAAGCTAAGTCAGAGGATGAACACTCAGAAAGTTGTCATCTTGAAGCAAATCAAGAAAACATGGAGATTTCTGATGATGAACTGACACTTCAAGAAGAGCTTTTCAATAGCATTGGCAAAGTTGACTCTGATGATGAACTGACATTTCAAGAAGTGCTTTTCAATAGCATTGGCAAAGTTGACGAATAGCTAAGTGAGCCAGCTGATAAAGCTCACTTAGCCGAACTTGTCAACTCCCCCACTATTGCACAAAGGGCAATAGTAACAGATGAAGCAGCCAATACTCAACAGCAACCTCTGTGTGACCTTGAAGAAGAAGAAAAAGTGGAAGAAAGAGGAGAAGAGGCAGAAGATGAAAAGAGAGAAGAGAAAAAGGAAGAAGTTGAAGTGGAAAGTGAGAAAGAAGAAGATGGAGATGGTGAGGATGTCAATGTGGCACCAAAAGAAGTTGATCCAGAAAGACTCTTCAATCTGGACATTCAACCCCTCATTGTGGACATGGAAAGCCAGTATCACAGCAGGAAAAATCTGAAGTATGCCTTAAGGAGTGAAGCAACCTCCTTCAACCACAAGATTGAGGCCCTCATCAATCACATCAAGATCCAAGATGAGGTCATGGAAAGACAAGGAAACCTACTGTGCAACTTACAGAAACTCATTCCTCACAATGTCCAAACCAATCTTGAGTTTCATGCTGAAACAATTGACAACAATCTTAAGCCCTTGGTGGACACTCTCAATGCTCACACTCATCAAATCAGCATCTGGATGAGATAATGGAGCATTCTGGTAAACAACTCGACATTCTAATCAATGTTGGTGAGGCAAACAACAAGATACTAGAAAGAAGGTATAGTCCTCTCCCTGAGTCTGACGCAGCAACGGTAAATCTTGAAGCACTCTTCGGTGCTGCCAAAAAGGGGGAAGGAAGCTCAAAGCCTGAAAGCTCCAGTGAAAAGAAGGCAAGCCCAACAGAAAAGGGCAAGGGCAGCAAAGACAAAGGCATCAGGTTTGAAGATGTGAAGAAGTAGACCTTACACTCAATTTAAATTATTTCTATTTGCAAGCCCAACAGAAAAGGGCAAGGGTAGCAAAGGCATCAGGTTTGAAGATGTGAAGAAGTAGACCTTACACTCAATTTTAATTATTTCTATTTGCCTTTTTCTTGAAATAAGAAGATGCAATATCTTATTGCCCCCGAATGGATGAATAAAATTTTTGAGTTTTGTTCTGTTGATTATCATGAAAAATTTGCTTACTTATGTGCAAGCTTATGAGGGTTTTGGCATCATCAAAAAGGGGGAAATTGTTAGGAACATTTTAGTATGTTTTGATGATGGCCATACTACTTGTTATAGCAAGCCTGAAATAAGTTAGAATTCTCTGTATAAGTCCTTACTTAGAGTCTGACATATTGAATAAGTTACGTCAGACAAGTATTGTACTAGTTGGTAGGACGGCAAAGTAAAATAGACATTCGGCAAAGTGAAGCCAGCCAAGCACCACCAGAGAAAAGCAGTGAAGACTTAATGGGTTGACTTATAACCAAGGAAGTTTGTGGTGACCTTGGATAAGTCTAAGTACGTTTCAAGTGATGAAATTTAATGTTCAAATATGGTGTACACTGATCTCACCCAAATCAATGATCAGTGAAGTACAAAGATTCACCTTAAACTGAAGTGATGAAGGAAACAGTGAATCGGAAGAGTAAACTGACTTTCGGCATAGTGAAGGGTAAAACAGTGAAGGGAGATCTAAATGGCTAAGTCAGATGGATCACTCGACCGTTCAAAGAATGGCGAAGTAATCCTTATCAGAACAGAATTGAAATATGATGAAGATTCAGAGGATCATGCATTTAATGCACAATCAATAGAGGATCAATCAAAGACGGATTTTCTGCTATACATTTGAAGGAAAAAATCCGATCACTGAAATCAAGGAGAATATAATTAAGGGGGAATCAAGAATAAAATCAAAAATTATTCCTCTCATAAATATAGCCAACGGATGATATTTCAAATCAAGGTTATTCAAGGCTATAAATAGAAGGCATTGACAGACAGACAAAAAAATATACACAACAACGAGAAGAAAAAGAAAACTAAGCAGAAACTCTATCAATTTGAAAAGCCTTCTCTCTGAACTTACAAGGATTTATCTAGAGATCAACTCAGATATCAGAACTACAATTTCATATTCAGTACTGAGATTGATCAATCAAGGTTGTGAATCTCATTCACAATAAACTTAAGCAACTGAATCAGAAGTCATCTGAGAAGGAGTTGTGCGTGTGATAGCTGCTGAAGGATTTAATCTCAAGGAGCAGTGAAAGAGACTGAATCACTGAAGCTGTTGCAGTCAAGGAGTGATAGTCTTGTAGATTGTGAAGCTTGAGAAGTCAAGGACAATCATACTATTGTATCTGTAAAAACAATAGTGAATTCCTCCAATCATCATAGGAGAAGAGTGGATTAAGGGATTACACCACCCTGAACCACTATAAGCCTTGAGTCAATTTACTTTCTACAATTTACTTTACTGCGTTCATTTAAATTGCTTAGATTATAATCTATATCTGTGATTGTCCAAACTACTTTGAAACAACATAGTAAGAAGGGACTTATCCGCTGCCCAAAAGCTTTTAAATACCAAAAAGTTTTTGAAACTTCACTATAGTCATGCACCCTCCTCCCCCCATCTGACTATAATTTTACCCTTCTCTGGGACCAACATTAAGTTTTACTTTTCCATAGAAAATAGGTTAGTCGGGGGTACCAACGATCCATCTTGGTGTTTAATTTTTCCATTATTTTTGTTTATGATCGAAATTATGTGATAGAAACCGGAAAATTGCCATGACATGCATCATATCATGATTCCACTCCAATGCATACATGTAGCTAGTTTATTTCGAATAAATTAGGCATGTATAACTCGTATAATTAGTTTAAAAGCTTTTATAATTAATATGTGGTAGTTAATTAAAATAAGTAACTAATTATTAAAACCGAGGAACCGGGTTTTGTCAATCAATATGTTTATTGATGGATTCTCGGTGAATCCCACTTAGATAAATCGTTGAGTTTTAGGTAATGGATTCTCGGTGAACCCACCTTAAACAGAAACGAGATTACGCTTTGGTTGACAACATAGAAATCGGAAAATCATAGTATATGGGTTTGGAAATGGTCTAACCATAGTTGGGCGAGTTCAACCGAGCTTCGGCTCGATAGACTCCCCACCACGTGTGATGTACGTTACAGTGGTTCGACAAGACTTAGCATAGCCGATAAGCCTTCGGGAAAAACGGGGCTTCTCTTGCCGGATCAGCTTGAACTGTCACATATGTTCCAACGAATAAGACGGCGTAGGCTTGCCTACATAACCGAACCTGTTCGGAGTACATGTTTTATTGTTTCTTATTGTCAAGACCGAAACCGTAATTAGAAAACCCACCACTTTTTCAAATTATTGTGTGGGAGCGGGGAAGGCGACAGCCAACCACACGGCCTCTACTATAGATGCAAGCACGTGAGATAATGGTGACACCTCATGCCGCTTTGATTTCGGCCCCCTTCGGATGGTGTGTACCGCTATCAAAATTGAAGGCTTGGTCTCCGAAAGGATAGGATATCGGGTACTCGCCGGGTCACTGACCTGCCCCTCGTAGGCATACTCGGGGTGTACTCTGAGATCTGATATAGTAGGTAACACTCTTTATGGATATTTTCGAAATATCTAGGCTTGAAAAATGAAGGTAATCAATGATTAAGGTCCGGGATGTCTGATTCCCGTGAGATGTTCGATTCTCGAAGCTTAATCAATGAGAGAGATTGTCTCAGTTTCACCGTCATAGTGCTGATATCGACCCTCCCGGACAGTACTATGCGAGGTTAAATCCTTGGAATGGTAGGATAAACTTTTTATAGTTTATAATTCCTAAAATAAAAATCTAGTAGTGAAAATTTATTTTTTGAATTTAACTTTCTGTCATATTTTTTACAACTAAATCTCTCGGCTACTAAACTGTTAGTAATAGGACTTCATTAAAAATGTGGAAAGTAACAAGTACGTTGTAATTATCAATAAATGCAGTTAATTTTCGGAAGAGATTTTTCCCATGAGCCTTTAATAACATAATGACATAGTGTAGGTATGTCACGGATGTCACTCGTTAAAAACGAGTAACGACCGTACTTAGTTTACAAAAGATGGTATAGGACTATCAGACAAATTCATTTAGTTAATTTTAAAAGTATAATTACACTACAAATTTCTAAATTGAATAATTGGAAAATCATATACATAAGGCGTTGCTAGTTAGACGGTATTTGGAACCAATAAACTAGTGGGAGCCTTAGCCTTATGATTGTTGTTAGTATGAATCATTAGAAATGTGTAATGGACTGCACAAGACCTTTTCCATTCATTGAAAAAAAACGAGAATAAAGCGTTACTAGTTAGATAGTATTAGGAACTGATAAACTAGTGGGAGCTTAGTTATGGAGATTTTATAATCTTCGAAACATCATGAACACAAACATTGCTAGTTAGACAGTATTTGGAATTGATAAACTAGTGGGAGCTTAGTTCTGGGGGATTTTCTATTCTTTGAAAAATCATAAATACAAAGTGTTGCTAGTTAGACGGTATTTGGAACCGATAAACTAGTGAGAGCTTAAGTCTTAGGATTTGACGATTAGAAAAATAGATAGTCCAAGCAAGTAACGCTGAACATCCCACAGTTCAAAAGTAGTATCTACTCAAACGAACTGCTAGTTCAAGACAGTTTCCATTTAAGGAAAGTCACGAATGGGAAAGAATGTTTATACGTGTTAGTCATCTAAACTAAGTAGTTTTAAGGCTAAACCGGAAAATTAATAAATTGGAAATTAGAGGATAAGGAAAGAGATTTCGGATCACTAACCAATGCATCCTTAACAATTTCTCGAAATCTAAAGTTCTTTGGAAGAACTAGGTAGCTTTGCATTAAACGATAAATAAAATAGACAACGGGCAATTATTTCAGATAGACTAGTGGGAGTGATATAAGGAAATGAATCTCGGATTCAATTCTTGAGTATCACAGAAAATTCATTTTCTGTTTTGGGGATTCGTTGGAACGGACGTATTCATTTTCAATAGGATAATTTGTTTGTCTTATTGACGATGAATATAACATTCATAGTATGAATCCAAGACTTGGACTTTTGTTTGATAAAGTCAGAACCACTAAGAAATGCTGAATAGGTATATGTAACACATCTTAAACAATATAAATGAAAATGGTTTCCATATTTTGATAAACGCTTCTTTCTATTCTATTAATTAGTGCATATTCTCTAAAGACAAGATCTGAAGACTGGCTTAGGGTGATTCCTATCTCCCAGTCAAAGGAACACTGTCTCAAAGGAACAATGACTATGTTTTCTTTCAATCAGGAAAGGGTAATAGATTTAAAGAAGTAACATTGCTTGTTCACAACAACTTTCGGGGTCATATGAAAGGTACAAGCTAGTGGGAGCTTTTGAAGTAGTGACATATTGTCTGACAACTATTCGAGAGTCCGGTAAGTTTATCCAAAATATTTGAGGAAATCTCTGATTTCACCAGAGATAGAGTATTCCATACTCAGAAATAGGTTATTGCGTAGTCTTCGGGACTGATGCTTGGCCTGCCTCCCAGTGAAATGTTTTCCTTATATATAGTTATTGATGTGCTACGATACACTGCTTAACTTATTTAAGATATTAGTTGCAAAATAATGGTTTACATTGAAATGAAAACCGAGAAGTCTACCTAAAAGATTCCTATGAATTTGTGTATAAGGAGTGAATTCGGTTCACCCCACTTCCGCAAATATAGACATTTAGCACTTAGTGCGACTGGAAATTTTGCATACACGTTCAGAGCATGAAATATCTTAATGTATTGAGCGTGAATGATGGTCGTATTATGACACTTGGTCTGATAGAGTCTATAAATAACAACCTTAGATCTTGAAGTATTTGTACTCAAGATGTCACTAACTGATTTGTTCAGTCCACATCCAACACCGGCAGTTGGTGATAACATTAATAGAAAACTACTAAACTGGATCAGTATATCAATCCATCCCGAACGCAGTGGGAGTATGGTTTGTCCATTACCTATTGCATGACCTTATGGTCTATAGGGTAGATTGATGACCTATAGTCTTTCATTGGCTGTGTAGGATCCCGATGATAGAGGTTGGTTTAAAAGCCATTACCCTGTGAATGGAGTTTGATACTCCAGTTCTGTTGAAACTCTTATAGAACCACCTGAGTATCTCAGGCCCGGTGGGAGTAATTGGAAATACATGGAGAAGAGTCGAATGAATGGGAAAGTTTAACTTTCGACGTAGAGCTAAGTAATTTAGGGGTGATTCCCTAAAAGGTGGAGAGTTAACCAGACCGTGATCACTCTTACCACTCAGTCTTGCTTGTTTCGACAGAAAGCGGGAAATAGGGGTGATTCCCTAAGACTTCCTTGCAGAACAACAGAATCTGAATTCATTCAGAAAAGAAGGGTTTTAGCTAAGAACAAATAACAGATTCGTTACAAAGCAAAAAATAGGGGTGATTCCCTAAGACCTTTTTGCGAGACTAACGGTATCTTAATTTATTCAGAAAGAACCTTTGGCAGGATGCCTGCCATAGCTTATATCCTTTGGGGATTAAATCAAACCTCTAGGTCATTTCAAATTCATATATTTTAATATATGGACTTGACCAGAATGTTGATAAGTCTTTCGTAGACTGGGCATCAATATTATTAAAGTAGTATATAGATTAGTGTTTGTGAAAGGTAACACTGAAGCAGTTGGAAACAACATGGGTGTGTTATCTAAAGTCAAAGTCTGACATGCCATCGGGATTCATTTTAAAGGATTTGATTCGCTCAAATTCTCGAGAATCGATCATTGGCAATCCCATCCAGTCACCTGGTTAAGATATTCTGGCATTTATGCAACATTCAACGATGTAGTCTACCCTACCCCTCAAGAATGGTTACCTAAACCTACAGATGAATACGAAATGGGATATTTAGTGAATCCTCAAGTCTCTTCGGGAGAATAAGGAATAATATGCAAGTATATTCAGGTGCAAACTAGAATATAAGTGATAACACTGATTCTGGCTTTAGGTCGGATTCAGAATGATCGTTAAGTAGATCTTGTCCTCAGTGTTGACTCAAAGGCATATTGAAAATGTACCACCGGATTAGATGGAAAGGCGACATTTCGATCCCAAAGATTGACCCAAGCCGCCAACCTACCTGATCAGTGTACCAAGTCACATGGTATTCGGGTTCTAAGTACGTGCCGGGTCACTAACCTACCACGCGCGGCACACTCCGGTCGTTCTTGGAAGGATGAATTACTAAAATGCGCTTGGAGGGTACAGATTTGAGGGATATGTTTCACTTGTTCTGAGCAAGTGGGAGAATGTTGTAGATATAGATATAAAGGGTGTGCTCTAAAACAATTAATCCACTTACCTTTCGTGCAAGTGGGAGATTGTTAGGTGTAGTGCCCGAAAGACAATTATCTAATTGTTTTTATGACAGAATTAATAATTCATCTTATTATATGCATGTATGCTTATAAATAAGACACTACTGAAAACCCTAAGTACCTTGTTTATGTAATCACATAACTCAGTGTATGGCTATACACAAGAGGACTGAGTTAGTGAGATATACTTAAAATTAACTTAGTCCGTAGCGTTTATTAATCTGAGTACGGGTCTGAAGATTAATTTGCTCATAATGCACCCAGAACACTTTATGTGTGACAGTCTTATCCGGACTGTCGGTAATTGGGTACCTAGTGGGGCATTTATATATAATGATAATCATATAGGGGTGGACCGATTTGATTTGAGTTCTCAATATAATTCCGTGATCGAGAAGTCTTATCGAATCACAAGATGATCATATATGGATTAATCTCAATTCTGACGTGATCACAGACAACTGCTTAGACTAGGGTAGAGTTTGATGTGTTAGTAAGGATCACTTCTAGAATGTGGTCCAACACTTCTCGTTGGCTCTATTTTAGGATGAGTGAGTAGTCTGTGCTATCACAGATATGAAATCCATTCCTTCCCTAGGGAAGTAGACAGACAGTTCCCTTATTTGTTAATCCTAGAAACTGATCGATCCGCGGAGTTCATATTATATTAGTTATGAACTAATTGATCACTAGGGAGTTAATGGTAAATAAAGATAAGTGGTTTCGAGAAGGGTTTACGGAGATATCCCGAATCGAAACGAACAATCTATGGAGGATTTATCCGTATGTAATGATTATATCAGTGGACGCTTATCAACTCATAGTTGAGTATAAGTTATCTATATTCAGCAGAGTTCAGTTTTGGGTTTATTGTAGTGTAATCCCGGAATTAATATATTGAATATAATTTTTTGGTCTGATGAATAATTTTATTTAATTTATTGTAGCTACTGAATATGGGTCCATGGTCCCCGGCGTGGCTCCTAATATAGCATATACGTTTTATCGTCGTTTCACCTCAATTATAATTAAATAGTTGGATTGGACTATTTAATTGATACATGGATTAATTGTTAAGTTGGACTAGATAATTAAATATAGGGAAAAGAATTTTTCGTGGACTCTGCCCAATGTGTGTAAAATGCGTGTGGCCCTTATTTCTAGGATATGGGGCGCATTTTTAATATGGAATAATTAGAAAGAAATTAGTTTTCTTGGATAATTATTTGATATATGATTTAATTATTTATTTGTTAAGTGATAAATCATGGAATATTAGATAATATATTTATTTATCCTAATTTGTTTGGGATATATTATATATTTATCTTTTATTTGAAATAAGGATTAATCTAATAATTATCTCTTAATTATTAAAACTTTGGAGGACAAGGATTATTCTCCTATACAAAGAGAGTTCTCCTAAGCCTCAATACAACACATAACATACACATACATGAGTGTTTGAAGCTTAGATTTTTCGGCTTCAACACTAGGGTTTCGAGTTGGGATAATCCTCGGGATTATTCCGGTAGCATATCGAGGAGGCCCGACGGCTTGAAACACCATCCACCTGGTGGTGCTTGGAGACACACGTTGGAAGACTTTGGCTTCTCAACTAGGTTCTCAACTAGCTCGGATTATTGGATTGAAGATTGTTCTTGGAGTTTATTCACCTAAGCAATCTTACCCCCTCGTGTGTTTAGATCTATTATTTTATGTGCTTTGATTGTTTAGATCTAGATCTTATACTTTCCGCTGCGTAATTGGGTGGATCTAGGATCCATCCGGCGATATTAGATCCTACAAGGGGTATCAGAGCCTTTGATCTATCAATCAAAGTATGTGAATTTTAGATCTAGGAGTGGAAAAAGCATGTGTTAGATTGTTTTTTTTTTCATTTTATGATGAATCGAAAATAATCATGTTGTATGCTTGTGAATGTTGTGGTTGAAGAGATGGATTGTGGTTGGTATTGTTTACCCGTAGATCTATTTTGTAGCTCTTTTGATTAGTATCACTTGAGAATATGACTTGTAATTTAATTTTATGCAACTTGAAAATTGTAAATATGGCTTCTTTGTAATTTAATTTTGTTCCGGGCTCGAAAAGATGAAGATTTTGAAGAAAAGTTTAAAATCAAGGCGAAACCCAAGGTATGAACAAGGAGAAACGGTTAAAAACTGCGATACAGGACATTCTATGACGCTGAAAAGCATCGCTATAAGTCTTTTTTTCTTTATTATCCCTCGGCTAGGGTTTATTTTGGCAGCTGCACACAAATATTTGTTTCTAATATGTTTTTTTTATAAAAATATGCCGTTTGGCAGAAAATTTAAAAAAAATATATGTTTTTTGGGAAATAATTTAAAACAGCCGAAAGAAAAAAAATGTTGTTTATTATAAAAGGGTTTTAATTATAATAAATTTGTTTTATTTAATTAAAAAGCCTTTCTCCTCTCGGGTGTTCGTGGTTCGTGATCTGGTGGTTCGAGTTCAAGATTAGAAGTTCAAGACTTGAAGATTAGATTAAGTTTTACTTTTCCTTAGAAAATAGGTTAGTCGAGGGTACCAACGATCCATCTTGGTGTTTAATTTTTCCGTTATTTTTTCGTGTATGATCGAAATTATGTGATAGAAACCGGAAAATTGCATTACATGCATCATATCATGATTCCACTCCAATGCATACATGTAGCTAGTTTATTTCGAATAAATTAGGCATGAATAACTCGTATAATTAGTTAAAAAGCTTTTTTAATTAATATGTGGTAGTTAATTAAAATAAGTAACTAAAAATTAAAACCGAGGAACCGGGTTTTGTCAATCGTTACGATTTTAGTGATGGATTCTCGGTGAATCCCGCTTCGATAAATCATTGAGTTTTCGGTAATGGCTTATCGGTGAACCCACCTCAAACAGAAATGAGATTACACTTTGGTTGACAACATAGAAATCGGAGAATCTTAGTACATGGGTTCGGAAATGGTCTAACCATGGTTGGGCGAGTTGAACCGAGCTTCGGCTCGATTGACTCCCCACCGTGTGATGTACGTTACCATTGTTCGACAAGACTTAGCATAGCCGATAAGCCTTCGGGCTAAACGGGGCTTCTCTTGCCGGATCAGCCTGAACTGTCACATATGTTCCAACGAATAAGACGGCGTAGGCTTGCCTACATAACCGACCCTGTTCGGAGTACATGATTTATTGTTTCTTATTGTCAAGACCGAAACAGTAATTAGTAAACCCACCACTTTTTCAAATTATTGAGTGGGAGTGGGGAAGGCGACAGCCAACCCCACGGCCTCTTCTATAGATGCAAGCACGTGAGAGAATGGTGACACCTTGTGCCGCTTTGATTTCGGCCCCCTTCGGAGGGTGTTCACCGCTATAAAAATTCAAGGCTTGGTCTCCAAAAGGATTGAATATCGGGTACTCGCTGGGTCACTGACCTGCCCCTCGTAGGCATACTCAGGACGTACTCTGAGATCTGATATTGTAGGTCACAATCTTTATGGGTATTCTCGAAATACCTAGGCTAGAAAAAGGAAGGTAATCAATGTTTAAGGTCCGGGATGTTTGATTCCCATGAGATGTTCGATTCTCGAAGCTTAATCATTGAGAGAGATTATCTCAATTTAACCGTCATAGTGCTGATATCGACCCTCTCGGACAGTACTATGCGAGGTTAAATCCTTGGAATGGTAGGATAAACTTTTTATATTATAGTTTATAATTCCTAAAATAACCTAGTAGTGAAAATTTATTTTTTGAATTTAACTTTCTGTCATATTTTTTACAACTAAATCTCTCGGCTACTAAACTGTTAGTAATAGGACTTCATTAAAAATGTGGAAAGTAACAAGTACGTTGTAATTATCAATAAATGCAGTTAATTTTTGGAAGAGATTTTTCCCTTGAGCCTTTAAAAAGTTAATGACATAGTATAGGTATGTCACGGATGTCACTCGTGAAAAACGAGTAACGCCCATGCTTAGTTTACAAAAGATGATATAGGACTATTAGACAAATTCATTTAGTAAATTTTAAAAGTGTAATTACACAACAAATTTCTATATTGAAAATTTGGAAAATCATATACATAAGGCGTTGCTAGTTAGACGGTATTTGGAACCGATAAACTAGTGGGAGCCTTAGCCTTATGATTTGTTGTTTTTCTAAATCATTAGAAATGTGTAATGGACTGCACAAGACTTTTTCCATTCATTGAAAAAAAACAAGAAAAAAGCGTTACTAGTTAGACAGTATTTGGAACTGATAAACTAGTGGGAGCTTAGTTCTGGAGATTTTATAATCTTTGAAACATCATGAACACAGCATTGATAGTTAGACAGTATTTGGAACTGTTAAACTAGTGAGAGGTTAGTTCTGGGGGATTTTCTAATCTTTGAAACATCATAAATACAAAGTGTTGCTTGTTAGATGGTATTTGGAACCGATAAACTAGTGGGAGCTTTAGTCTTAAGATTTGACGATTAGAAAAATCGATAATCCAAGCAAGTAAAACTAAACATCCCATAGTTCAAGAGTAGTGTCTACTCAAACGAACTGCTAGTTCAAGACAGTTTCCATCTAAGGAAAGTCGAG
The DNA here is from genome assembly GCA_026214975.1 of Gentiana macrophylla. NCBI lineage: Eukaryota > Viridiplantae > Streptophyta > Magnoliopsida > Gentianales > Gentianaceae > Gentiana > Gentiana macrophylla. The sequence goes on from CM047813.1 coordinate 48,951,061, forward strand.
AATGGGAAATAATGTTTATACATGTTAGTCATCTAAACTAAGTAGTTTTAAGGCTAAAACGGAAAATTAATAAATTGGAAATTAGAGGATAAGGAAAGAGATTTCGGATCACTAACCAATGCATCCTTAACAATTTCTCGAAATCTAAAGTTCTTTGGAAGAACTAGGTAGCTTTGCATTAAACGATAAATAAAATAGACAACGGGCAATTATTTTAGATAGACTAGTGGGAGTGATATAAGGAAATGAATCTCGGATTCAATTCTTGAGTATCACAGAAAATTCATTTTCTATTTTGGGATTCGTTGGAACGGACGTATTCATTTTCAATAGGATAATTTGTTTGTCTTATTGACGATGAATATAACATTCGTAGTACGAATCCAAGACTCGGACTTTTGTTTGATAAAGTAAGAACTACTAAGAAATGCTGAATAGGTATATGTAACACATCTTAAACAATCAATATAAATGCAAATGGTTTCCGTATTTCGATAAACGCTTCTTTCTATTCTATTAATTATTGGATATTCCCTAAAGACAAGATCTGAAGACTGGCTTAGGGTGATTCCTATCTCCCAGTCAAAGGAACACTGTCTCAAAGGAACAATGACTATGTTTTCTTTCAATCTGGAAAGGGTAATAGATTTAAAGAAGTAACATAGCTTGTTCATAACAACTTTCGGGGTCATATGAAAGGTACAAGCTAGTGGGATCTTTTGAAGTAGTGACATCTTGTCTGACAACTATTCGAAACTCCGGTAAGTTTATCCAAAATATTTGAGGAAATCTATGATTTCACCAGAGATTGAGTATTCCATACTCAGAAATAGGTTATTGCGTAGTCTTCGGGACTGATGCTCGGCCTGCCTCCCAGTGAAATGTTTTCACTAAGGGATACACCATAAATTTGCCTTATATATAGGTATTGATGTGCTAAGATACACTGCTTAACTCATTTTAGATATTAGTTGCAAAATAACGGTTTACGTTGAAATGAAAACCGAGAAGTCTACCTAAAAGATCCCTTCGCATTTGTGGATAATGAGTGAATTTGGTTCACCCCACTTCCGCAAATATAGACATTTAGCACTTAGTACTTGAAGGTAGGACTGCAAATTTTACGTAAATGTTCAGAGCGTGAAATATCTTAATGTATTGAGTAAAGGTTGGTTATAAAACTTGTAAGTCAGAGAATGATTGTCGTACTGTAACACTCGGTCTGATAGAGTCTATAAGTAACAACCTTAGATCTTGAAGTATTTGTACTCAAGATGTCACTAACTGATTTGTTCAGTCCACATCCAACACCGGCAGTTGGTGATAACACTAATAGAAAACTACTAAACTCGATCAGTATATCAATCCACCCCGAACGCAGTGGGAGTATGGTTTGTCCATTACCCATTGTAGGACCCTATGGTCTATAGGGTAGATTGATGACCTATACTTCTTCGTGGGCGGTGTAGGATCCTAATGATAGAGGTTAGTTTAAAAGCCATAACCCTGTGAATGGAGTTTGATACTCCAGTTCTGTTGAAACTCTTATAGAACCACCTGAGTATCTTAGGCCCAGTGGGAGTAATTGGAAATACATGGAGAAGATTCGAATGAATAGGAAAGTTTAACTTTCAACGCAGTGCTAAGTAATTTAGGGGTGATTCCCTAAAAGGTAGAGAGCTAACCAAACCATGATCTTTCTTACCACTCAGTCTTGCTTGATTTCGTCAGAAAGTGGGAAATAGGGGTGATTCCTTAAGACCTCCTTGCCGAACAACAGAATCTGAATTCATTCAGAACAGAAGGGTTTTAGCTAAAAACAAATAACGGATTCGTAAAAAAGCAGAAAATAGGGGTGATTCCCTAAGGCCCTTTTGCGAGACTAACCGTATCTTTATTTATTCAGAAAGAACCTTTGGCAGGATGCCTGCCATAGCTTATATCCTTTGGGGATTAAAGCAAACCTCTGTAGGTCATTTCAAAGTCATATATTTAATATGTGGACTTGACCAGAATGTTGATAAGTCTTTCGTAGACTGGGCATCAATATTAGTAAAGTAGTATATAGATTAGTGTTTGTGAATGGTAACACTGAACAGTTGGAAACAACATGGGTGTGTTATCTGAAGTCAGAGTCTAACATGCCATCGGGATTCATTCTAAAGGATTTGATTCGCTCAAATTCTTGAGAATCGATCATTGACAATACCATCCGTTCACCTGGTTAAGATATTCTGGCATTTATGCAACATTCAACGATGTTGTCTACCCTACCTCTCAGGAATGGTTACCTAAACCTGTAGATGAATACGAAATGGGATGTTTAGTGAATCCTCAAGTCGCTTCGGGAGAATAAGGAATAATATGCTAGTATATTCAGGTGCAAACTAGAATATAAGTGATAACACTGATTATGGCTTTAGTTCGGATTAAGGATGATCGTTAAGTAGATCTTGTCCTCAGTGTTGACTCAAAGGCATATTGAAAGTGTACCACCGGATTAGATGGAAAGGCGATGTTTCGATCCCAAAGATTGACCTAAGCCGCCAACCTACCTGATCAGTGTACCAAGTCACATGGTATTCGGATTCTATGTACGTGCCGTGACACTATCCTACCCTGCGGCGGCATACTCCGGTCATTCTTGGAAGGATGAATTACTGCGATGCGCTTGGAGGGTACAGATTTGAGGGATACGTTTCACTTGTTTTGAGCAAGTGGGAGAATGTTGTAGATATAGATATAAAGGGTGTGCTCTAAAACAATTAATCCACTTGCCTTTCATGCAAGTGGGAGATTGTTAGGTGTAGTGCCCGAAAGACAATTATCTAATTGGTTTTATGACAAAATTAATTCATTTTATTATATGCATATATGCTTATAATTAAGAAACTACTGAAAACCCTAAGTACCACGTTTATGAAATCACATAACTCATTGTATGGCTATACACAAGAGGATTGAGTTAGTGAGATGTGCTTAAAATTAACTTAGTCCGTAGAGTTCATTAATCTGAGTACGGGTCTAAAGATTAATTTGCTAATAATGCACCCAGAACACTTTAGGTGTGAAAGTCTTATCCGGACTGTCGGTAATAGGGTACCTAGTGGGGCATTTATATATGATGATAATCATATAGGGCTGGACTGATTTGATTTCAGTTCTCGATATAATTCCATGATCAAGAAGTCTATCGAATCACAAGATGATCATATATGGATTAATCTCAATCCTGACATGATCACAGACAACTAGACTAGGGTAGAGTTTGATGTGTTAGTAAGGATCACTTCAGTAGTATGTGGTCCAACACTTCTCGTTGCCTTTATTTTAGGATGAGTGAGTAGTCTGTGCTATCATAGATATAGAATCCATTCCTTCCCTCTGGAAGTAGACAGACAGTTCCCTTATTTGTTAATCCTAGAAACTGATCGATCTGCGGAGTTCATATTATATTAGTTATAAACTAATTGATCACTAGGAGGTTAATGGTAAATAAGGATAAGAGGTTTCGAGAAGGGTTTACGGAGATATCCCGAATCGAAACGAACAGTCTATGGAGAATTTATCCGTATGTAATGATTATATCAGTGGACGCTTATCAACTCATAGTTGAGTATAAGTTATCTATATTCGGCAGAGTTCAGTTTCAAGTTTTTTGTGGTGTAATCCCGGAATTAATAGATTGAATATAATTGTTCGGTCTCACGAATAATTTTATTTAATTTATTGTAGCTACTGATTATGGGTCTATGGTCCCCGACGTGGCTCCTAATATAGCATACACGTTTTCTCGTCGTTTCACCTCAATTATAATTAAATAGTTGGATTGAACTATTTAATTGATATGTGGATTAATTATTTAGTTGGACTAGATAATTAAATACATGGAAAATAAATTTTTCGTGGACTCGGCCCAATGTGTGTAAAATGCATGTGGCCCTTATTTCTAGGGTATGGGGTGCATTTTTGAGTATTGAATAATTAGAAAGAAATTAGTTTTCTTTGATAATTATTTGATATATGATTTAATTATTTATTTGTTAAGTCATAAATCAAGGAATATTAGATAATATATTTATTTATCCTAATTTTTTTGGGATATATTATATTTTTATCTTTTATTTGAAATAAGGATTAATCTGATAATTATCTCTTAATTATTAAATCCTTGGATGACAAGGATTACTCTCCTATATAAAAAGAGTTCTCCCAAGCCCCAATACAACACATAACATGCGACATACATGAGTGTTTGAAGCTTAGAATTTTTGGCTTCAACTCTAGGGTTTCGAGTTGGGATAATCCTTGGGATTATTCCTGTAGCATATCGAGGAGGTCCGGCGGCTTGAAACACCATCCACTTGGTGGTGTTTGGAGACACACGTTGGAAGACTTTGGCTTCTCAACTAGGTTCTCAACTAGCACGGATTATTGGATTGAAGATTGTTCTTGGAGTTTATTCACCCTAAACTGGTAAGCAATCTTACCCCCTCGTAAGTTTAGATCTATTATTTTATGTGCATTGATTGTTTAGATCTAGATCTTATACTTTCCGCTGCGTAATCGGGTGGATCTTAGATCCATCCGGCGATATTACATCCTACAGAAAGATATTTTATGGTTACCTAAGAGCCCATTGGGTATTTGGACTGTTTGACATCACCTATATTTCACAACTATTTGACTTCAGAATTTCTATGTAATGGTTATGCCTCCATCAGAGCTAGACATTGGAAGAGGGCAACCAGACTAAACCAAGAAAGATGATGATGATGATTCATAGGGTGATGAAGACACACAGAAAGGGATCCTTGCATCCATACAAGAAGGAATATCTGAAAAAGCCAGTGAAGAAAAAAAGAAGCCTCAGATTCATAATCAATGTCTGTATCACAAACTAAAGAAGAACTAGAACTAAAAGGAATTGAATATTTTACGGATAGAGGAGTTCTTCATATTGCCAAAGATGCAGTGAATCAAGTCGAGTAAATCAATAATGAAACTGAGAAGGAAAAAGCTGAAACTGAACCCAGAGAAACTGAAACTATACCTTCTAAGGGGGAAGTGAACCATTTTATTGAGTAGAAAGCAGAAAAAGTTGAAACGGAAACTGGAAATAAAGAAACTATTGTTGGAAATGAATTGTAGAAAATTTCAACTGAAACTGATAAAAGAATTTGAGAGAAGTCAGTTAAGGGTACTGATGAGATTCCAAAGAATATCGATATTATGAGGTACACAACTTGTGAAATTCTCAAAACTTAAGGTGAGAATCTGGATGTACTTGAAAAGATCATGATAACACTGGATGAAAACAAACAAGAAAGAAGAGTTCTTTTAAAAGAAGTGCAGGATATCACGAATAATTGTATGGGTACTTTGATTAATTGAAGAAATACGACAATTGAGTCTGAAGCTAGAAAAACGAAGACTCAAGGTATGCTTGAGAACTTTATAAATGACTTTCACAACAGAGTTTTAAAAGTTCATAACACACTTAAAGACTCTATTTTTTATCAAACCATATTGGCATATAACCAACAACATTTAAACTCAATCATCTTGAACATAATGTCTAAGGATGATGGCAATAAGGGGTATGCATAGGATTTCTTTAAAGTCAATGCTGATGAAATGAAAGGTGTTTTAAGAGTAATTGATGAGAAACTCATTGAACCGAAGAGAGCTAGAGCTGATCTTACTGATAAGGAAATGGAGTTCATAGTAAAGTTCTCTCAACCCACTCAGAGGACATTCGTACTAGATCCACATCGTTATGAAATGTTCAAAAAGCTACCTTTAGCTGAAGATGAAACCAGAGAGCAAGCCATGGATAAATTCTTATGGATGAAGAAAATGAGTGTTCATTATATGAAGATCTGAACACATGGGAGGTAAATGGAACCTTGAAGGAAGCTGAAGACACTGCGATTGAAGCTAAACTAGCATCAGCTAAGCAAATAATTGAAGAGCTCACAACTGATGAAAAGCTTAGGAAAAGCATGATAAGATTTACTATACTATTCATGAACAAGTTCTTTGGGAATACACCGATGGCTAGTTCATGGCAAATGTAGAAAAATATCAACAACTTACATTTTGTACCAGTTTATGAGCCAATGAGAGAAAGAGCTGAAACCTTTGACAGATAAGTTTGGAAGATAGCTGAAGAGAAAACTGAAAGGACTTAGTTTTCATGTCTCTAGTTTTCAGTGTTGTACTTTATTATTCCTATGTATTCCAAAACAATGAAATAAAAAAAATTGTTCAGTTTATTTGTTGTTTTATTTTGTCCTTATCTTTTTGCATTGCTTATAAGGGTATTGGCATCATAAAAAAGGGGAATGTTTTGGAAATAAAATATAGTTTTGATGATGTTTCAAATTTTTATTGTCTGTTTGTTTTACCCTATTAATGAAGTGCCATGACTAGCTGTTATAGTGCAAAGCAAAAATATTACTAAAAAATTGAATGTTTAGGATTTATTAGTGTCTGATTATTGTATAGATTATATCAGACAAGCACTGTAATTGATAGGTTTTATTGGGGTCTAGGACTCAAGCTGAAACGGAATCAAGAATTATTCACTGAGGGATCAAGCTCGGTTGGTAATGAACAAGACTGAAGATTCAAGGCTGAGGGAACAATCTTAGTTATTAAGAATTGAGGGATCAGACTCAGTTTTGAAGGTGAAAACTAAGGATTCAGACTTAGTTATGAAGAGTAAAAGTCGAGACTATAGGGTTAAAATTAAGGTAAGTCTGTGATGGCATTAACTGGCTTTATTGATCTTGTATTAAAGGTCTAAGTTACATAAGGACAACGTAAACTTAGTTAATTGATGAGATGAATATGGTGTACTCTGATCTCATAAATATGGGATCAGATGATGAACTAGGAGTACTATGTTTTGAAGAAAAGTAGAAAACTGAGTTAATGCTCTAAAAACTAAAAACTCTGAAAACTCAGTTTCGACTAAAGCATGAGTCAACCAGTCTGTTAATCAGAACTTTAGAAATCAAGAAATTTGATTGGTTGAATCTTTCATTGTAAAAAAATAACACTGACATCCAACATGTAATAAGAAGGACCACCAACGGCTATAAGGATTCAAATTTTAACGTTGGAAAAAAAATCCCCTATAAATAGAGGACTTTGCATTCAAGGAAATGTGTGCAAGGTTTGAACATTAAAGAGGGAGTTTAGAATTTTGATAGAAAAAGATGATGGTTTAAAAGTTAAGAAAAGTTTTCCAAGAACTCCTGCTAAGTCCATTTTTACAAGATCAAGAAAACATCAAGTATTCAAGTCCCTCCAAGAAACATTCAAAAATTTCTATACTTTAGGAAACATAGAATCATATACATCAAGAAGAAGCAACTCACACACAAGTTGAATCACTTACTTGATTCAAGTCTCAACTTTGATTCAATCAAAGGATAGACTGTGAAACACCAAGGTGGTGTGAAGGACAGTTGAGGTGCAATAAGGAAGAATGTGTTTGTGGTGGAGTTGGTGAAGAGGCAATCAAACCCTTCAAGGATTAGTGGAGCAGACATAGTGATACATCAATTCAGCCTGTTAGGGACTAAGGCTCAAAGATTGTGAAGCTAGGGAATAGTCAGGGACAATCGTTATTTACTTTGTGTCTTATAACATTAACTCAAGAACTTAGTGAATTTCCTCCAACATCAGAGGAGTGACAGGATTCCACCACTTGGAACAACCTCTATAAATCTTGTGTTATTTATTTAGGAATTTACTTACAACATCTCAAATTTGTGTTTGTGACTGTCAACATTATTGAATTATCTAGCATAACATCAACTCAGCTTTCACCAGTAAACAGAATTTCACACAACATATTCCAAAAGAACTTAACAATTAATATTACGAACATGAAAGGCTTTAAAATATTTTTTGACGCACATAACTTAGTTGTAGAAAAAGTCGGCAAGACATTTTCTCAGCTTAGTTATCTCAACTACGTAGTCTTTTATGTACCGGATTACTTAAGAGTAAAAGTTTTGAAGTGACAAGTTTATTCACTCCCTATCTAAACATGTCCAAAGCCTTTTCAAGGGACCAACACTTTACACCTACACTTTGAACACAATTTCTGAGTCATTTGTGCTCTTTTGTATTGCGGTATTTCACTACTACATACTGCTTTGCTGGTCTGTTGCGTTTCCCACATTGTACCTACTGTGTTGCATATGAGAATCCTTTTTGTGGCCTTCAAATTTGGAGTTACTACTGCAACTGATAGCTACACAAATCTGCTACTTCTGCCTCTGTTGTTTTGCTGAATTTATAAAGATTTGTTGTGCTATATTGCCCTTGATGAACCTAAGTTGTATCCGCAATTATCAAGATTTCAAAAATAGGCCATAGCACTTTTCACATCTACTGTTCAGTGCGTGCTCAGACTGTGGTTAACTATTATGATAGTTTTAATCCTTGATTTGAACTATCATTTTTGGGAATCATCTAAGTGAACATCTTAGTTTGATATGCCCCTGTAGGTATTCTCTTAGCCTATTGTATTTTTCTTAGTTGCCTATCCTACTATCTCTGATCTTGAACTCTAATTGGAATCTGTGTGTAAACTGTTGTGCATCTCATTTAAGTAAATTGCAGTTTGTTTATCAGCATCTTGAATTTATACTGTAACATCTCTTGAAGCTGTTTAGTTAATAATAGCCTGATGTTCTGCATCTTGTCATTGACTAATTTGTACTTCATCCGTAGCATCCTTAGTCAATTCTTTATTTTTGGTATTTGCAGTCATATCAACTCAATCTATAGTGTTCTGTTATATGTTGTTCTTGAACCAATGGCAAAATATTCCTCTAAGTTAATAAGATGATTGCATATTAACACATACATAAATTTTTTTGTCTTTATCAGACTGTGTTGGTCCCAAAGAAGGTGAGAATATAGTCAGGGGGTGAATGACTATATTGGAGTTTCAAAAACTTTTCTGATATTTAAAAGCTTTTGCGCAACGGATAAGTCTCTTCTTACTAGTTGTTTCAAAGTAGATTAAACACACACAGAGTATAGGTATAATGTAGTAAATAAGGGCTATAAAATAAAGTAATGTAAGTAAATGAACACGAATGTTTATACTGGTTAAGGGTGGTGTAATCCCTTAATACACTCTTCTCCTGGGATGATAGAAGGAATTCACTATTCACTTTCACCAATAAAATAGTGTGATTGTCCCTGACTACACAAACTTGATAATCTGCAAGACTATCATTCCCTGGATACAAAGGCTTCAGTGACTCAGTCTTCAACACTGCTCCTTGGGAACAAATTCTTCAACAGCTATCACAAAAGCACAACTCCTTCTCAGACTTCTCTGATTCAGTTGCTTGAGATGAATGTCAATTTGGGAAATTCACCAAACTTGATCAGGTTCAGACTTGAATGATTCTAATTGAGTCCTTGATAATTCTGAACTTGATTCTCTGGATTAAGCAATGAAAGTTTGAATGAAGGCTAGATAATTTTGTAGAGTTTCAGTACTTCTTGTCCTTAATTTTAATCGTTATTTTTCTTCTCCGCCAATGCCTTCTATTTATAGCCATGATCTCCTTGATTTGAAAATTCGTCCATTGGCTATTTAATTCGGAAATCCTTGATTTAATTACTGATTCCTCCTTGATTATATTCTTCTTGATGTCAGTGATCTAGATTTTATTCAAACGTTTTCATAAAATCCGTCTTTGATTGATTCTGCATTAATTGCTTGATTTGCTTATTTCCACGTTCTGAATAAAATGCAGACATCATACTTGACTTTAATGTTTAAGCTGTTGCTTGACCGGCTTAGTGAATCTTTGTTGTTTGTTGTTGAGATCTCATTCACTGTTTTTCCTTAATCATCCGGTAGAGCTTTTACTTCGCCGTTTTCCTGTTTCTTTTCCTTCTTTGATTTTCCAAATATGCTTGCACTTCACTGGTCCTTTATTTATGTGAGATCAGTGTACACCATATTAGAACAATATTTTTCATCACTTGAAATGTAATTTACACTTATCCAAGGTCATCACATACTTCCCTGGTTATAAGTCAGTCCATATGTCTTCACTTGACTCTGCTGGTACTTGGCTGCCTTTATTCTGTTGATCTTCTGTCTTTCACTTAGCCATCCAACCAGTCTAGTACAGTACTAGTCTAACTGAACTTATACAACATGTCAGACTCTAAGTAAAGACTTATACAAATCTTTCTAACTTATTTCAGGCTTGCTATAACAACTAGTATGGCTAGCATCAAAACAAATATAATGTTCCTAACAATTTCCCCCTTTTTGATGATGCCAAAACCCTCATACGCTTGCACATAAGTAAACATTCTCATATGATAGAAAGAATAAAACTCAATGATTTTATTCATCCATGAAGGGCTTTAAGATGTTCGAAGCAAAACATATTACAACTACAAGTTTCTCAGATTTTGCTTGTACCTCTTAAACTTTGTAGATTGAATCCCTTCCATGTCCTTCCAGTCAATTTCTGGGAATTTCCATTTCCAATATTCCAAAGAATTGTTGTAAGAGATGCCTAGGAATACTTTATTCTCCACAAGCCTGTTGAAGTCAGGCAAATTTTCATGAGCAAGTGGCTCTCCAAAGTGTTTCTCCAACATGTCCTTTGCTTCAGCAAAGTGAGGATCTGCAAACTTCAGATCCTTGAACATCACCCATTGTTGTTGAGGGTCTATCTGCCCATGGGTCTGAAATTTTTTAGCATAATGTTGAAGTCCTCTTGTCCTTCACTAGATAGCTCCTCTGGTTCATTTGCAGTGAGAGATACTGACTGGTTTGCTCTACTGTTTGAGCTAGATTCCCTTTCCTCAGTTCCTTGCTTTATAGAGGCATATTCTCTTTTTACCTCATTGTACATCTTTGCCATGTCTATCCTTAACTCATCATCTTGATATCTAAGTCAGTCTGCCCAAGTTTCATCTTGTGACAAGTTAGGATACGGTCTGTTTTGAACTCTGAAAAACTCTTTCACATTCTCCAGTATTGCTGCATCTCTTTCTTCATTGATTCTATAGGTGGTAAAATACCTTTTCTGACCAGAGAAGCTTCCAGCAGTATGTCTTTGTCCACTACTACTGCCTCTGCTTGTACCAGACCGATGTTGCCTCCCTAAGCTTCTTTGATGACTAGATCTAGGCCTTTGCTGATTTCCTGGTCTATCTCTGTCATCTTCACTTCTTTGCACTGGGAAGGGTAGCCCAAAACATGATTCATTTTTAGCTCTTTCCCTTTCCTCCAATGGTTTCTTCTACTGTTCTTCATCCTCAGCTCTAACTCTTAGTTCCTTATCTTTAGCTCTTAGCTGTTCTTTTATAAAATGTAGGAGTCTTACTGTTGATCCTTCAGGCTTATCACTACTTTCCCCCTTTTTGGCAGCGTCATCATGTTGTTGCAACACAATGCTATTTGTGGTCTCAGTTGTATTGATCAAACTGTCCAGCTTGGATTCAATGGATGTAACCCTCCTTTCATGAGCTGACAGCTTTGTAACCACAGTTCCCATCTGGGTTCCAAAGGCTAACCATAGCTTCATTTTCAAGTGAGATATGTTGTCTTAGGCAAGAGAAGTTGTTTGTGTGATTGATGTTCATCTGGCGCATGAAGTCATTTTGCCTTTGCACAACAATGTTTTGAGATTCTATGTACTCAGCCACTGCCTAGAATCTGCGCTCAATTGATTGACTTTCATCCTTGAAAGCTGTAGACATTGTTTTGAGATACAATGCTTGTTTCTCTAGTTCATCCAGCAATGAGTCCACTGCCCTTTGAAAGGTTTGATTTGATATTACAACATCTTGCTCTGGTTGGACTTTTGCTGGTAGGGTGTTGAAGAAGTCCTTGGTTGATTGAGTGTGGGAGGATCTAGTCCTGGTTCCTTTTCTTGTACATCCAGTTGGGTGACATCAACATCACCTACTCCTTCTTTGAGTACTTGAGTTGTTGTAATTTCAGTGACATCCACGTCTCATATTCTTCCTTGCTCTTTGCTGGGGATGGGCTTTGATGGTGTGGTAGCAGCTGATCTAGTGTCCAACACTACTGTTGGATCAGCTGATGTGTCAACAAAAAGATGTTGTCTAATGTGAATTTGCTCAGGTATGCACTCAGCTGCCTTAGTCTGCTGGTCATTTTTCTAAGATGGTGGAGTTTGCTTGACTGTTCCATGTTTCTGTAAGAAGGCATGTAGAGTGAGATCATCATCAACTACATCTTTTGCTTCTTCATTATGCTGTGCATGATCACTTGCACCTTGTGCTCCTCCATCATCATCATTGTTTCCATCATCTCCATCACTCTGATCATTATCATCATCATCATCAGATTGATCATCATTGTCATCTTCATCATCAGAGGGCTTGAGCAATCGAGCTTTTTCCTTTTATATCATTTCCTATAGTAGAGTTTCATCAAGTACACCTACTAAGGTTGTGACACCAAGAAATCCAAAGAACCAAGCTTCTTCATCAAACATTCTTGCCGAGTTTTCAAGTTGAATTCTGGAGTCTCCCATCTTCCACATAAGATATTCTACAACTCTGTCATCACTATCTCTCTCAGGGATATCTACCGGTACTTCATGAGCCTCATCTTCTTGTTCCTCACCATCATCATTTCCTTCCACTTCACTGTTGCTCTTGTTGTTCATCTATTAACTTTCCAAAAGATTCCCTTTTGCTTCTTCCTTTGAACAGAGGTTCTTCTAATGGGTTGCTTTTGCCTGTTTGACGTAGGTAAACATAAATTTGGAATCATGCAGCCGGTGAAGTGTCCAAAAGCTATATTGAGACACTTCATCAGATAGTGGAGATGGATCATATAGGACTTCTTTATCTAGAAGATCCTTTTTCTCTTCATTCCGCTGCTATTCCCTTTTCAGCAGCAGTGGCCTCTCCTTGGATTTTCTCTTTGATTCGTCTGAAAAAGGTAGGTGGCCCAGTTAAACTACATCCTATTGTAGGTAATTCCCATAAGTCTCATTCTTGCCTCAGTCATGGCATCCATGGCTCTCAATTTTCCTTCGGTGTTCTTTCCAAACAACGCGCTACACTCATAGAAGGGCTTATTGAGAGAAGATATTAGGCAGTTGAACTTTTTATTTTCTGGGGTGGCTGCTTTACCAATCTCCAACAAAAATGCATCCATGTCTTGTGGAACGATTCCCACTTTTGCATATCCTTGATTCGTGAGTTCAAGGTGCTGGTGAATGACCTTCGTAATTATAACGACTTCTATGTCTTTGACAGACGCAACTATCTTGTTTCTCCTTCATCTCCTTCAAGGAGGCCTGAGACAACATTGGCAGATTTCCAAAAAGAAATGAGACTTTCATAGCAAATGCCAAAGATAGGAGGGTTGAGGAAGTTCATCAATCCTAGATTGGTGCAACCATCCGACAACTGTTTTGCTTGCGCATCATTTTTACATTGTCTTAAGTAATGTACAGATTGCGAAAACGATCCCGTTGCAATCTATTGTTCATACTGTTTTCCAGATTTGGTTTTTGAGGATGATAAAGCCATTGCCTTAAAGAATTTTGAGTGAAAAAGCTTTGAAATTTCTGAGAAAATAGGGTTTAAGAATTTCAAAAGAAGGCATAAAGTTTGTGTAAAACTAAAGTGTTGTTTATATAGGTGAAGATTTTGATAGTGTGAAAGCGGTTGAATATGGAAGGATTTTGGTGGAGTAATGGCATGATTTTGTGTAAATAAATCGCGGTTCTTGAGTGTAGCGGGGGAAAGGATTGAGGCTTGTAATGATCAATCCTAGGAATTGAGGCTTGTAATGATCAATCCCAGGAATTGAGGCGTTGCCGTCAGTCCAACAATTCAAAACTAACCTCCACAATTTAAAATAAAATCCACGTGGGTAGATAAATCCTCAAATTTTCCCATGTGTAAATGCATTATTCATTTCACACTTCCTTGATAATTGTTTCACCGGTGGAGTGATGAGATTAGTATGCTGGTTACTCTGCCGGTCTTTCATTGAGTTGCTTTATCAAAACGGTTCCTTACAATCGGTGAAGTAAACTTCACTGGTGCCAGTGCCATACCTGCCAAGTGATCGCACCCAAAATGGTAAAGGTTCAGTCAACAGGTGAAGTCACTCCGCTGATTACTCCAGTTAACTGCTCATTGTAACTCAGTTCTTAACTTACAGAATCTTTAGTGGCTGAGTGCTTTTGGGAAAATATCAGCCAATTTATCTTCTGTTGATATGTATCTCAAATTTACATATTCTTTCTCCACATGATCTCTGATAAAGTGATGTCTCACATCAATATGTTCTGTTCTTGAGTGAAGCATTTGATTCTCTATAATTGATATTGCACTTGTATTATCACACATGATTGAAATTGTCTTTTCTTCTATTCCATAGTCTCTTAGCTATTGTCTGATCCATAATACTTGTGCACAATAGCTACATGCTTCTATATATTCTGCTTCAGATGTTGAGGTGGATATGGAATTTTTCTTTTTACTAAACCATGATACTAGTCTGCTGCCTTGCATCTGAAAGGTTCCTGAAGTGCTTTTACTATCAATTTTACATCCAACATAGTCTGAATCTGTATAGGATATCAGTTGGAATCCACCATCTTTTGGATACCAAATTCCTACATTGATTGTGTGCTTCAAATATTTGAGAATTCTCTTAGGTGATAGCAAGTGAAATTCTTTAGGTTGAGCTTGAAGTTTTGTACACACTCCTACTGCATATGCAATGTTAGGTCTGCTTGCAGTTAAGTTGATACGATCACGAATGAGGTTCCCGACCCTTTGGCCCCGATGCAACCGATAGATCATCTGGTAATTCGAGATGGGCCTATGACGAGGCTCCAAAAGAAAAGGATGTGAGAGGCTTTGAATAATCTGATCCTAGATATTTATTTGGAGCAAGAGCAGCCCAAGTCGGAGGAAGAACAACCCATAAAATGCATCATTTAGGTTGGGCTTGAAGACAACGAAGATGGGCTTGGTTAGATTGCAAGATTTGTGGCGCCATCTATTAGGTTGTTTTGGGCTTGTTTTATTATTTTGGTGTTGGATTTTATTTAATAATTAGAAAGCCCCTATAAGTGGCGCCTAGGGTTAGTTTATTTTATTTAGATTTTTATTCTACTAGTTTATTACTCCCACATTGCCAAGAAGAAAACTAGTCTTTTATTGGTAGCCTATATATAGGCAAGCTGTTATCATAATAAGGACACATAATTTTGAAGTTAATCATATTATTGAGTTGGGAACTTTCTCTTCTTGCCGTTTTAATCTGTGATTGATTAAAACAAAATCACTTGCGAGTGAGTAGTCTCTTTGTCGTAGAGATTACATCCTTCAAGAACGAATCAGCGTTTTGAGCACGCGTTGTCTATTCTTGGCCGTAGCCTAGGTCGAAGACTCTAGGTTTAGGTTTCATAGCTCGCCATTGATCCCTTGAGTCGTTTCCTGGAACCGTATCCGCATCAGTTGGTATCAGAGCCCAGTGACCGAGGTATCAAATATCCTTATTTGTTTTAATTTCCATTGTTCTTTCGTTTCTTGTTCTTACTCAAAAAAAAAAAAAAAAAACTTTCAGCCTTTTCGTTTGTTGTTTCCGTATACCTAATCTTGCGATCCTTGCGTCCATATACCTAATCTTGATCATACGTGGCCTTTTTTTCTTTCTGTTGCATCGTCAAAAAAAAAAAAAAATTTCTGTGTTGCTGTTCTTCTTTCTTGCGTTCATTGCGGCTGATCAAAAAAAAAAAAAAATTATTATTACCTTCTCTTATTTGATCTTGTTTGTCGATCATCATCAAAAAAAAAAAAAAAAAAAAAAAAAAAAAAAAAAAACAAAAGGACCTGAACCAATAAAAAGGGTAGACCTAATTGATCTATTTGATTTGCTTTAATCTAATTTGTTTCCTGTGATATATTCCCTCAAAGTTCGGCCTAGTCAATTAAAAAAAAAAAAAAAAATTTGATTTTTCTTGCTAGGATCCCGACTTCGCCAAAAAGTGAAATCCTACATCCTTTACTTAACTACAAAAATCCTAGGATCCCGACTTCGCCAAAAAGTGAAATCCTACATCCTTTACTTAACTACAAAAATCCTAGGATCCCGACTTTCCCAAAAAGTGAAATCTGCCACCCTTACCCATTCCACACGCCTTCACCCTTTGTGTCCGTCACCAAAAAATTTTCAAACCGAATCCTAGTTGTCTAAGTCTAGGTTGTGGCATTTGAACTGTACTCATGTTGCTCGTTATTCTGATTTGTTTGCAGACGGAACTCCTACGACTGAGAGGACGAGGGTGAGTGCAAACACGAGCGTTGTGAGGTTGTGAAAAAAAAAATCATCATGTCGAAGTATAATGAAGAAGGTATGACCGATGGTAGGCTCAAGCTGATGACCGACAGTTTGAGGCGTGATTTGCAGAGTGCTACTGAGACTTTTCAAGAGGAAATTAAACAGGACATAGCCGATTTGCACCGAAACATGGTTTGGTTTGGCCAACCTACCCAACGCCGTGGGCTGCGTTGACAACTAAAGGCTGGACGAAATGATGAGAAGGGACGGTGGTAATGGTGACAATAGAAATGGTGGGAATGGTGGTAATAGGAATGGTGGTGATGGTGTTAACAGGGGTGGAGGTAACAGAGGTAACATGGCCGTCGACGACAATGATGATATACCTGAGGATGACCTAGTGGATAATAATATGCGACAAATTAAAATGAAGTTGCCATCTTTTTCCGGTTCATCGACTTGAGATGTGTACATTATTTGGGAGTCGAAATTGGAGCAGATTTTTTGCGTGCAATAATTACTCTACGAGGAGAAGAAGTGTAGACTTGCGCGACTTGAATTTCTGAGGATATGCTATGGTATGGTTAAAGCAAACAAATTTTATGAGGCGCAAAAATGGTGCGAGGGATATAAGTACGTGGCAGGATTTGAGACAAGAAATGAGGAAGCGTTTTGTTCCTCATTCGTATTACCGGGAGCAATATCGTAAGTTGCAAACTATTCAGCAAGGAGAGCGTTCTGTGGATGATTATTATCAGGAATTAGTCACCCTCTTGGCGAAGGCTCAGGTTGACGAAGATGAGGAGATGACCATGCAGCGTTTTTTGACAGGGTTACGATTGGATATTGCGAATCGAGTGGAATTGCAGCAGTGTCAGACTTTGGATGATATGTTACATGCAGCCGTGACGCATGAAAAGCAAATTAAGCGTCAGAAAGCCGCCTACTCTAAACAGTCCGGAGGTAACGTTTCTGGTTTCCGTACTTTCCAATCTAAGGTAGATCCCACTAAATTCCCTCAAACGGCCCGAAAGCATTTCTTATTCCCGCCAAGGAAGCTCTAGGCCGAGAGAGATTGAAAAAGGGACGAGAATCGCCACGACCTCCAAACCATCACATGAGATACGGTGCCATAAGTGTCATGGTATGGGACACATAGCTTCTCAATGCCCTTTCAAACGGCGTATTTTGGTGCTTGGAGAGGCTATAGATGACCGGAGTTATGAGTCGGCGTCGGATGTGGAGGAAGAGGAAGATGATGATGTTGATTAGTGTCCGGAGGACCCGATGGGCGGAGATGTGTATCAATCGGCTTTTGTGATCAAGAGGGCGTTGAGTAGTGTGATAAAGGTAGAGGATAACTTGCAACGTGAAAATATCTTTCATACACGGTGCTTAGTTAATGGGAAGCTTTGTTTGATGATTATCGATCCGGGGAGTTGTACAAACATCATTAGTGCCGGTTTTGTTTCGAGCGTGGGGATGCCTACGATACCCCATCCTCATCCGTATAAGCTACAATGGTTGAACGACGTCGGCGAGATTAGTGTGACGAAGCAGGCTTTGATTTCCTTCACTCTTGGATGACTTGAAGATGAGGTTCTATGTGATGTCGTGCCAATGCATGTTGGGCATATTCTTTTGGAACGACCATGGAAATTTGATAGGAGAGTGATATATGATGGGTATGCGAACACTTACACGCTACGGCATAAAGGGAAAAATATTATACTTCGCGCTTTATCACCTGAGGATGCTCATAAAGACCAACTTAAATTAGTTGCGGGTCGTGAGGCACAACGGAAATCCGAGGGAGCTCAGTCGAATAAGGAAAAAGAAAAAGTTGAGACGGGAGAGAAACATAAAGAGGGAGCTTTAGTACCATATGAGGGGAAAAATAAAGTCGAAAAGTTGAAAGTGAGGGAGGGCACCATTAGCACCGAGGGAGAAAAAAAAAGGTGAAGAATAAAGGTGAGCGAGTGCTAGGATCTTTCTACATAGGGGCTGGCGACATCCGTCGTGCTGTTGAAGAGGGCGCTACACCTCTCCTCTTTATTTATAAAGAGGCCAAACTCCCCCTTCCCCCTTCCCCCTGTTTTACGATTACTTCTGACGTAATGAGTTCTCTTCCTAGTGTGGTGCAGACATTGTTGCAGGATTTTGCAGATCTCTTTCCCGAGGAAGAGCCCAGCGGTTTGCCGCCGTTGAGAGGCGTGGAGCACCAAATCGATTTCATTCCGGGGTTAGCATTACCAAACCGACCAGCCTATCGGGCTAACCCGGATGAAACAAAGGAGATCCAACGGCAAGTCACGGAGCTGTTACAAAAGGGCAAAATACAAGAATCCATGAGCCCGTGTGCGGTACCGGTCATTGTGGTGCCTAAGAAGGATGGAACTTGGCGCATGTGCGTGGACTGTCGCGCAATAAACCAGATCACAATCAGGTATCGTCATCCTATTCCCCGTCTAGATGATATGCTAGATGAGTTTTGTGGTGCGCAACTATTTTCTAAAATTGATTTAAAAAGTGGCTATCATCAAGTGCGAATACGTGCGGGTGATGAGTGGAAAAACGGCGTTTAAACCTAAATTTGGTTTATATGAGTGGCTGGTTATGCCTTTTGGATTGACAAATGCACCTAGCACGTTTATGCGATTAATGAATGAAGTACTTAGGGACTTTATTGGTAAGTTTGTGGTTGTCTATTTCGATGATATCTTGATTTATAGCCATAACTTAGAAGAACATGTTAGTCACCTAAGGGCTGTTTTAGAAACACTTCGTGATGCTCGATTGTATGCTAACCTTAAAAAGTGTACTTTTTGCATGGATAGAGTCGTGTTTCTTGGTTTTGTTGTGAGTGCACAGGGTGTTGAGGTTGATCAAGAGAAGATCAAGGCAGTCAAAGAGTGGCCTGAACCAAAAATAGCCACGGAAGTTCGTAGTTTCCATGGCTTGGCAAGCTTCTATAGGCCTTTTGTGCGGGATTTCAGTAGCATTGCAGCCCCACTTAATGAGTTGGTCAAGAAAAATGTTCCCTTTCATTGGGGACCTAAGCAAAGGGAGTCCTTCGAAACTCTTAAAACTCGTTTAATTTCAGCCCCCATACTTGCTTTACATGACTTTAATAAGGCTTTTGAGATTGAATGTGATGCGTCGGGTGTGGGTGTTGGTGGAGTGCTTATTCAGGAGGGTCGCCCTATTGCTTACTATAGGAAAAAAATTAAGGGACCTCAGCTAAATTATGCCACTTATGATAAGGAATTATATGCTTTAGTTCGGTGTCTTCACACATGGCAGAACTATTTGAGACCTAGGGAATTTATTATTCACACAGACCATGAATCACTTAAATACCTTAAGGGCCAAGGTAAATTGAGTAAACGGCATGTTCGTTGGATGGAGTTTATAGAGTCTTTTCCTTATGTGATTAAGTATAAAAAAGGTCAAGATAATGTAGTAGCTGATGCTTTGTCACGTAGATACACTTTGATCACTACGATGCAAACTAAATTTCTTGGCTTTGAATTTATTAAAGAGTTGTACGTCTTAGACCCTGATTTTGCTGCACCGTTTGCTGCGGCTGGTGAATCTGCTCATGATAAGTTTTATAGGAGTGAAGGGTTTTTATATCGTGAGCATGCTTTGTGTATTCCTCAATGTTCACTACATGAATTACTTGTTCGTGAAGCACATGGTGGAGGTCTTATGGGACATTTTGGAGTCACTAAAACGCTAGATATGCTTAAATCGCATTTTTATTGGCCTCACATGCGTGTAGATGTTAATCGTTTTTGTGCATCTTGTATTGTGTGCAAACATGCTAAGTCCAAGTCTCACGGTTTGTACACGCCACTGCCGATACCCACGTCCCCTTGGACTGATTTG
Organism: Gentiana macrophylla; assembly: GCA_026214975.1. Taxonomy (NCBI): domain Eukaryota; kingdom Viridiplantae; phylum Streptophyta; class Magnoliopsida; order Gentianales; family Gentianaceae; genus Gentiana; species Gentiana macrophylla. The sequence continues at coordinate 48,971,303 of CM047813.1, forward strand.
TCCATGGATTTTGTTTTGGGTTTACCTCGTTCTAAGAATAGTCATGATTCTATTTTTGTGGTGGTGGATAGATTTTCTAAAATGGCGCATTTCATTGCTTGTTCTAAAACGAATGATGCATCTCATATAGCTAATTAATTCTTTCGTGAAATTGTTCGTTTACATGGTGTGCCTCGTACTATAGTGAGTGATCGTGATGTGAAGTTTATAAGTCATTTCTGGAGAGTTTTATGGCAGCGTTTGGGTACTAAATTATTATATTCTTCTGCATATCACCCCCAAACGGACGGTCAAACCAAAGTCGTTAATCGTGTTTTGGGTCAATTGCTTCGTACTGTTGTTCAAAAAAATTTGCGAAATTGGGAAAATTGCTTACCCTTTGTGGAGTTTGCTTATAATCATTGTAAACATTCTGCGACTCGTTTTTTACCTTTTGAAATTGTATATGGGTTCAATCCTGATACCCCTTTCTCATTAGCTCCTTTGCCCGTAGGTATGCAAGTCAGTTTGGATGGTGACGCAAAGGTGAGTTGGTGAAAGAGTTGCATGCCCAGGCTCGGAAGAATGTAGAAAATAACGGCTCGGTACATGAAGCAAGCGAATAAGGGCCGCAAGGAAGTTATTTTTGAACCCGGCGATTGGGTTTGGCTGCATTATCGCAAGGACCGCTTTCCCAAGCAGCGGAAAACCAAGTTACATCCTCGTGGTGATGGACCTTTTGAAGTGCTGGAGCGGATCAACAACAACGTGTACAAGATTGCCATTCCCGAAGATTGGGGCGTCTCAAATTCGATTAATGTGGCTGATTTGATGCCCTTTGACAATCCTTACGATCTGAGGATAGATCCTTCGCAACCTGGAGGGAATGATACGATCACGAATGAGGTTCCCGACCCTTTGGCCCCGATGCAACCGATAGATCATCTGGTAATTCGAGATGGGCCTATGACGAGGCTCCAAAAGAAAAGGATGCGAGAGGCTTTGAATAATCTGATCCTAGATATTTATTTGGAGCAAGAGCAGCCCAAGTCGGAGGAAGAACAGCCCATAAAATGCATCATTTATGCAATTGGGCTTGAAGACAATGAAGATGGGCTTGGTTAGATTGCAAGATTTGTGGCGCCATCTATTAGGTTGTTTTGGGCTTGTTTTATTATTTTGGTGTTGGATTTTATTTAATAATTACCTTGTGGACTAGATGACACAAGAAGGCTTAGAAAGCCCCTATAAGTGGCGCCTAGGGTTAGTTTATTTTATTTAGATTTTTATTCTACTAGTTTATTACTCCCACATTGCCAAGGAGGAAAACTAGTCGTTTATTGGTAGCCTATATATAGGCAAGCTGTTATCATAATAAGGACACATAATTTTGAAGTTTAATCATATTATTGAGTTGAGAACTTTCTCTTCTTGCCGTTTTAATCTGTGATTGATTAAAACAAAATCACTTGCGAGTGAGTAGTCTCTTTGTCGTAGAGATTACATCCTTCAAGAACGAATCAGCGTTTTGAGCACGCGTTGTCTATTCTTGGCCGTAGCCTAGGTCGAAGACTCTAGGTTTAGGTTTCATAGCTCGCCATTGATCCCTTGAGTCGTTTCCTGGAACCGTATCCGCATCATAAGTAAAGTAAAGAGCCAATCATTCCTTTGTATAGCTTCTGATCAACATCTTTTCCAAGAACAACCCTTGTACAAATTGGTGTGTCTGATGTGCCACTTGTGTCCATTCTATATTTCTGTATCAAGTCCCTTGTGTACTTGGATTGATTGATAAATATGCCATCTTCCATCTGTTTCATATGTAAACCCAGGAAGTAGTTGAGTTCTCCCATCATACTCCTTTGAAATTTACCTTTCATCAGATTTGCAAAATTTTTGCATAGCTTTCCATCTTCTGATCCAAAGATGATATCATCTACATAGACATGAACTAGCAATGTGATTGTTCCATCTTCTAGTTTGAAAATAGTCTTGTCAATAGTTCCTTTCCTGAATCCATTGTTCATCAGGAATTGTGACAGTGTCTCATACCCGGCTCTAGGTGCCTGTTTGAGTCCATAAGTGCCTTTTTGAGCATGTATACTTTGTCTTCTTTTCCTTGGAGTTGGAAACCAGGGAGTTGTTCCACATACACTTCCTCTCTAGAGTCAATCGAGAAATACACTCGACATCCATCGATATACTTTGAAGTCCTTGTGGGCTGCAAAATCTATAAAAAAGTCTAATTGCATCCAATCTTGCTCTTGGTGCAAAGGTTTCATCATAATCTATGCCTTTGGCTTGTGAATATCCTTTTGCAACTAGTCTTGACTTGTTTCTGACACTAGTTCCTTGTTCATCGATCTTGTTTCTAAATACCCATTTTCTTCCAATGATGTTGGCCATGTCTGGTCTGTCAGCAAGTTCCAGGACCTCATTTCTCTCAAATTCATTGAGTTCTTCCTGCATGGCTGTAATCCAATCAGCATCCTCGATTGCACATCTCTTGTCTTGGGTTCCACCTGTGACAGAAAACATGTTAGCATGCTCTCTAGTTGTCTTCTGGTTCTGACACCTGTATGAACATCTTCAATGACTTATTCTTCTGGATAATCTCTAAGCAGTTTAGGTTAGGTTGAAGATTTGCTTGTTCTGGTTCTTCTCTTTGTTCCTACTTGTTCATCAACTTCTTGAGCTTGTCTTTGGTGGCTCTGTTGTTTTAGTAGTTGGTACTTCATCTTGATTATCAAAAGTGTCATCCAGAATGGTAGCTGGTACTGTTGTATTCATGTAGACTTGTCCTTGTGCAGCTTCTTCTTCAAAAGAGTGTAAGTCTTCACTACTGGTGTTTGGTTCATCGAACACTACATGAATTGATTCTTCAATCACCAGAGTTCTTTTGTTGAATGCTCTAAAAGCTTTGCTTTGGTGTGAAAGTATCCCATGAATATTGCTTCATCAGCTTTTGCATCAAAAGTATGAAGCTGATTCATGTTCAAAACATTTAGATCCAAACATGTGTAAATGAGATATGTTTGGTTTTCTTCCATTTCACATATCATAGGGTGTTTTTCCATGATGTTTATTGATGATGGATCTGTTTTGAGTATAGCATGTTGTGTTTGCTGCTTCAGCCCAAAATCTCTTTGGTAAGCTTGCTTACCGCTATCATGGTTCTAAGTGCTTCCTTGAGTTCTATTTCTTCTTTCTACTACTCCATTTTGTTGTGAAGTTCATGCATTGATAGTTGATGTAGAACTCCATTTTCTTCATGATAAGTTCTTATCACTTTATTTAGGAACTCTGTGCCTCATGCGATCTTATGTTGATGATCTTCAACACCTTTTCATTCTGAATTCTCCTCATTAAATCTGGAAGTTTCTTGAGAGTTTCTCTTTTCTTGTTCATGAAAATTGTCCATGTGAATTTTGAAAAGTTATCAACCACTACTAGAGTGTATTTCTTTCCACTAACACTCACTGGTGTAACTGGTCCAAAAAAATCCATCTGTAAAAGATGTAAGATTCTAGTTGTTGATTGATATGACTTTGACTTGAAGGAAATCTTGATCTGTTTCCCTTTCTGACATGCATCACAAAGACTTTCTTTCTTGAAAGTTATGTCAGGTAGGCATTCCACTAGCTTGTTCTTTGATAGTTTGTTGATGGTCTTGAAGTTCAGATGATTTAGTCTTCTATGCCATATCCAACTAGATGATTGTTTGTTCTTGACAAGCAGACATGTTTCTGCTTTGTTTGTCTTTCAATCTACCACATACATGTTGTCCTCTCTTCTACCTGCAAGTACAACTGTGCTGGTTTAATTGTGAATCACTTTGCATCCTTCTTTGCTGAAGTGTACATTGTAGCCTTTGTCACAATATTGACTAATTCTTTGAAGCTTGCAGTTCAATCCCTTGACATATGCCACATTCTGAATCTTCAGATTGTTCTTCAACATGATGACTTCCCCCTTAATCTTGCTAGGGTCTTATTTGCCTCCAAAAGTAACTTTGGTTGCATCAAAAGCTTTAAATTCAGTCAGCCATCCTTTATTTCTTGTCATGTGTCTGGAACATCAACTATCTATGTACCAGACATCCTACAAAGCAAATTAAGAAAGTTTAGGTACCCAACATTGTTTGGGTCTATAGCTATTAGCAGTCATACCTCCTACGCCAAGTGTATAACAAAAGGATCTTTTCATTGGATGGTTGAAGTCATCAACCTCATCTTCTAATATGTTTACTAAAAGTATTCTAATATATTTCTCTACTTTTTGGTGTTCTAGCATCCTATTTCACTTTGCAAATCACAGTAAATGACCTATTTTCATGTTGCCTTTTGTATCCAGGACCATGCCATTTCTGGCTTTTCCTAAATACATTTGACAGCATATACAATGGTTTTCTCATGTATATTGGAGGTGGGACATTCCAATCATCTTCTAAATGGTAGAATCTGCCTTTACCTTTCAGAATACCTTTGCCTTTAGTGGGCTGGTAAGTTGATTTACTCTGTTGTTCCACTGCACTGGGTTTTGAATTTACAGGTGCAGGATGAGTAGTTGAAACTATGCTCTGTCCATTTCTGAATTTAGGTCTAGTGTTGGTCCTAGTTTCAGATTGGTGTTGTCCATTGTTTCCTTTCATATCTTGACTATTGTAGCCAAGACCATATCTGGATCCAAACCTTTTTAGGGGTTTGTAAGATGGTGCTTCAAGTGGTGCAGTGGTATTCTTAACTGGTAGGGAGGATTTCTCAGCTGGTCTGTCATCACCAGATAAGTGATCATCTGTTGCTTATTGATCAGTTACGTGTACTTCCTGACTAGTTGATTCAACTGTTAGTTCATCTAGTTCTTTCTTTAATCTTTTATTTTCCTCTCTCAGATTCTAACACTCTCATTCCAGAATTTCAGGATTTGTTTGAATTTCTTCAAATCTATTCATGAGATTTTGAATTACATTTACAGAATCTAATGGAAAAATAGAAGATTGTGCAATGACAGAAGTGGATGCATTAGATGAGCATGAGCAAGATAATACATTTGTTTCTTTAATTTCTTTTGCCATTAAGCATAGATACGCTTTGTCATTGTCTGAACTAGTGCCTTCACCGTCATCTGAGTCATTGTCAAATGATTCTTCATCACTTTCATTACTGTTTTTAGCTTTCAGTGCTTTCTTGATCTTTCTTTTATCTGATGACTTGTATTTCTTCTTTTCATCTTCCTTGTCTTTTTCTTCAGAACAATCAGCCTTGAAGTGTCCTTTCTTTTTGCAATTGAAGCATCTGTATTCATCATCTTTTTTCTTCATGTCTTTGTTTGAATTTGACTTTTTGTTTGATGATGAGCTTCCTTTGAACTTCTTTTTGCTGATCAATAAAGCAATCTACTCTGTTGGAAATAAAATTTATGTTTTGATGATGATTCATCTCTTATTTAGTTATTATTCTAAACCCCACTGATGAAGTGTCATAACTAGCTGTTATAGTGCAAGGCAAAAAGATGTCTAGATATCATGTATAGGATTTAATAGAGTCTGATATTTGTATAGGTTAAATCAGACTAGCACTGTAATAGTTCTAGGTTTTGAACTGAGATAACTAGGAAACTGAGCTTACAAAAAAATTGAAGAAGATAAGTTCGCTGAGGGACACAGACTCAGTTGGCTAATCTATGAAGACTGAAGAACTGAGGGTCACAGACTCAGTTATTGAAGATTGAAGAACTGAGGGTTCAAACTAAGTTATGAAGACTAAGTCGAGACTGTAAAGTTAGATTTCTGGCAACATTGTGGTGACCTGAACTCACTTTATGGATCTTGTATGAAGACCTAAGAATCATAAGGACAATGAATTCTTAGATGATAATGAGTCATGGTGTACTCTGATTAAGTCAATTATAATCAGAATAAAACTGGAGTACATATATTTGAAGAAGAGAAAAATCACAATTAATGCTCCAAGTCAGTCAAGAAACTGACAAGTGATAAACTCAGCATAAAACTGATAAAGAAACTCAGTTTTATAAGTCAGCCATCCAATGAATTGATCATACAATCGAACGCTACAAAGTAAGTGTTTTTATTGGATGAACTACTGACAAATCAGAACGGTCATAAAATATAGCCGTTGCGAGATTCAAGATGGATGAACGTTGGATGAACCCCTATAAATAGACCACCTCTACAACAGCAACTAAATAGTGTGTATGCTGCAAGAGAGCAAGAAAATTGAAAAGAATCTATCTAGTCAAGAAAAATTAAGGGGGAAAGCCAAATTCAAAAGAACACCTGCTAAGCACTTAATTGCAAGATCGAGAAATTTCTTCAAGTGTTCAAAGCGAATTCAAGCTTAATCAAGTTCACTCATTTGAAGAAATACAGAGCCGTGCTTAATTTAACCATCCAGAAGAAAAGTTCAAATCACAGTTGAATCATAGTTATTGATTCAAAGTCTCAACTTTGATTTATCAAAGGCTTAGACTGTGAAACACCAAGAAGGTGTGAAGGGCGGTTGAGTGCGATCGGGGAAGATTGTGTTTGTGATGAGTGGTGAAGAGGCAATTCTACCCTCCAAGGACCAGTGGTTCAAATAGTTGAAGAGCAGCAATCCTACCTGTTCTACAAGTGTTTAGATAGTGAAGCTAGGGATTAGTCAAGGACTATCAGTTTAGAACTTTTTGTAACCGGGCCATCCAAAAAAGTTATAGTGGAATTTTCCTCGCATCACGAGGGAAGAGAGGATTGACGAGGATTACACCACCGGAACCTCTATAAATCTTGTCTATTTACTTTACGCATTCATTTACTTTATGATAGTTATATTGATGTAGTTTTGACTCTGAAACTTAGTTAACTAGTTGTTAAAGGGTAATTTATATCCGCTGCCAGTTAACAAGACCAAATATAAGTCAGTATTGACTTATACTCGGTTGAGTTAGTTGAACTCCGCACAAGTTTCGAGGATAGGAACAAAAGTGAGGTGAGTATCAGTTTGAGTTTGGTAGAAACTCAGTTCCTGGGGCTTTTCAGTTTTGGGAAAGATTTTGGTGACAAGTTTATTCACCCCCCCTCTAAACTTGTGTTAGCCTTTCCAAGGGACCAACAATTGGTATCGGAGCATGTTCTTCCTTCTGGAGGAGATCCGAGTTATTACTGCTTAAGTTATAAACCGGTTGTTGAAAACCCTTATTGTACTTCATTACAATGGATACATCTAGGATTAGAAATTGGATAAATAACTCCCTGACTGATTACTTGAAAAATGTTGTCTATAATTTCCAGGATCAAGTATTTGAAAGTTTAAGTACTACAAGCTCTCACACAAATCCGGAACCTTATTACAGCTATGGTGAAGATATTGAGTTTAATGCGGAAGTTGATGATGAATCCAAAGGATTTCCATCCCTAAGCGATCTTTCATTAGAAGAAGAAAAAGAATGGCTACGAGTAGCTGATTTTATAAATGAAAAATTGGCTGAAAAGATTACCGAAGATCCAACCAGTGCAAAAGCCAAAGATATTGGTCAGACTCTACCTATAAGTCATGGAGGTGAAAGTGATGAAGATATCATACTGTTTGGAGCTACACATGCAAATGCTATTGATAAAGTAAAACAAGTTCTAATTGATGATAGTTCCTCGACAAAAGATCTACCTATCAAAAATCAGGAGGTAATCACATCTACATCTAGCACTCACACTACCTTGAACAATCAAAGAAATGATGATTTCAATAAAAACTTGGACATACTCATAAAGGAATTAGAGGTAACTCAAAAGAATTACGAGAATGTCAAAAGGAGAAAAAGTTATTGGCGAAATTTCAAGATTGAATCTTTGAAATCAATCTAATCAAGACTAATAATGGAACCAAGGTAATTCGACCAACTGATGAACTAACAAAAGTTATAAACATCAAAGAATCATCAGTTGATCCAATTTCCAAAGTTCAATTCAAACTAGGAAAACCATTTGGAGATAGATCTGGTTTAGCGTTTGATAATCAGTATAATTCTAAGTTCAGACCAAGAACAGTTGCAATAAAATTTGTGACTACTCAAAAGTCAGAAACTCAGAAAACTGATTAAATTATTAGAACTGACAAAAACTCACACAGCCAATCGCACAAACTGATAAAACTGAAAAATCAGTTGGTAAAATTCACCAGGCCAACAGATTTTACAGAGGAAGACTCAGAAGGGTGAAAACAGAAACTGATCCGAGATCAGTAAGAAAAATCTTCAAGTCATATTCATCTAAGAATGTAGATCATTCATGGAATAATGAGACTCGAGAGGAAAGAAAGATTATTTCCCACTGATGAAAATTGGAATGAACCATCACATCAGTTTCACAAAATGAACAAACCTAAAACTGTTAAGGCAAAACAAGAAAATTTTGTGAAAGCTGACTTTAATCAGTCAAAATATCAAGAGAGGTATAAAGTTAAAAATAAAGTTGTACCATCAAAAGCTAATCAGCTAGGACCCAAACAGATATGGGTACCAAAAATTTCTTATTTTTGTTTTGTAGGAGAAAAATCGCTAAACTGAGAACTGAAAAGTGGAATTCACAAAACTAAGTTGAATTTACAACTGAGTTTTTGAATTCAGCACAAGGACAAAACAGAACGTATATAGCTGTTGATACACCGTACCTACTTTCTAGCTACAAATGTCAAGAAAAGACGTGGTCTTTCTCAATCTAAACAAATCCATATCTTCCACTCATCCACCTTTTCACAATCTCGATATATTTATGACAAGACGTTCTAATGTCCCACTCAATTCTTAACTACCCCTACTACAAATTATAAATACCCAGAATTTTCTTTTGTAATTTCTTACGCTTAAATTTTGAATTCACTTTCTAAATCTCAAATTTTCAAAATATTCAATCAAATCTAGAAAAATGACTTTCACTCTTGTTGAACCCGGAATGATCGTATCTCTTGAATAGTATATTGCAAAATATATTGATCAAACTCTAGTCAATTCTATTGCAACAAAAATCCGGAAAATTAAATGTTTGGATGTTGTTTTCAACATCGATCTGAAAAGTGTATGCTTAGAAAGCATTGGAGACTTCTATCAATTTGGTAGAACAACTGTAGAAGGAGAAGACACACAAACCTATATCACTACTGTCAATGATAAGGAGATCAAGGTCACCGAAGATCTAATTGCAGAAATCTTTGGATTTGACCAATCCGGAGGATCAGCAGCCATCAAACTGACCAAGGAACAAAAGGAGAAACTATGGAAAGATATAGCGATTAGTGGAGAATCCGCCGTCTCACAAACCGGGAGCACAAGCCTACTCAAGCCAGAGTTTAATTTTCTCTCAAAAATGTTAGCAAACTGCATCATTGGAAATGCAGGAAAATTTAGCAATCAATCTGGAGCAAAATTAGATTTGCTATATGTGATTTGGTTTGGAGAAGATTTCAATTAGGCAAGATATCTATTTGATCAAGCGATAGCTTGTCAATTGGCGTACCAAAAAGAAGACCGATGAAAAGAAAGGTCGATTTTATCACAAGAAGACTCTTGCGTTAGTAGTCCAGAGGATACTCGACCATTTTGGAGTCGCAAAGAGAAAAGAAACACCAGTTGCTGATGGGAAAATTGTCGTTAAGGAAGAAAAAGCTGGAAAAAGGAAAGCTGAGAAATCTGTGACTGAACCCAAGAAGAAGAAAAGCAGGAAATCGAAGAAACCTGCAACTGGAGATGAGGTGTTGGCACAAATTGAAGATTTAAAGAAAAGAAGGAGACAGTTGGAAGAATCAGAAAAAGGCTTAACTGATCAAGTAACTGAAAAATCAATAGAAGTGTCACCAACACAAGAAGCAAGAATCAAATTGGCGACGGATCAAACACCTGAGTAGTGAAGCGAAGAAAATCTCACGAATCTATTCCGGTTCGAAAGCGGGAGTTTTACCAATTCAAGAACCAGCTATGCAATCACAAGAAATGGAAATAGTAAAGAAACCGAAGTTGTCAACAGAGAACGGATCGTTTGGCGATTTAAAAAAAAAAATTTGAAAACTCGGGGAACAGACCACGAGAAGTGAGCCTGATGATGAAGAATCGATTGTGAAGAAAGGCGATGATGAAACAACATTGAATATGCTTATGTTGCTTTCAAAATCCAAGTCTACTTCTCAAGAATCTGCCTCAGATTAGAACTTGAGGAAGCAGATTAAAGAATCCTCAATTCCTCACTCTCGAGGAAAGGAGGAGGTGAAGTAGAAAAAGAATCAACCAAGGATATTCGGTTGGATGATCAAGTCGATGAGGATGAACCCACTTGAGCATACAATGGATGAAGTTCTATTGCTGATTTGGAACTGAACCTCTTGAAAAACAAGTTCTTTGAAGAACTTGTATGTGAAAGTTATGGAAGCCCGAGCCGACAATCTCGGTTTCGATCATTGAAAAAGAGACATCGATCGTCCCGAGACAACTCTTGAGGAGGAATCAGCAGATCCAATCCTATGGAAACTGATGATGTTGCAAGAATTGATCACATGCAAATTGAAGTTTCTATTCAAGAAGAAGACCATGAGATCACAAGAGAATCAGAAGATACTCTCACACCATTTAAATCCACATCTGATCATGGAGAACATATGAAAGCTGATTATGAGCGATTGCGCAGATATAGAACATGGAAGTTCAGTTCTATTGCCAATCAAAGAAGTGAGCAAGCATAAATGGAAGCTATTGAGAAATGGGTATTTGATTTATACAACATTTCAAGTCTATCAGAAGTAATCAATACCGATGAGTTCATAAATCAAGGATTTGCAGCGATCGAGAAATGGCTATTGGAGGAAAGCCATAGCAGTGGAAGTTCAAGAAGAATGTTGATAATGATGATTTTGAGGAAGATCACGACCTACAAAAAGGATTCTTGCCTCTATACAAGAAAAGAAAGCGCAATGTAATGAATCGATGATAATTCTAGTAGTTACGAGAAAGCGATGAAAGTTCAAGTTACGAAAGTATATCTCAAACACAGTAAGACAAAGAACAAGAAGAAGGTTACCAATCTCCCACTGACAAGTCTACACTTGAAATAGCAAGAACTGTGGCAAACATGCCTAGTGAAGAGTCAGATGATGAATTCAATGTACATTTATCACCAGCAAAAGCTATTGATCCATCAAGCTTGGAAGAACCTAAGAGAAAATCTGAAGAAAGAAGACAATCGACTGAATATAGAGAAAAACTGAAGCAAGTTGTTCTCTCACCTCTAAAGCAAGCAAAATCAACTGAGGCTGAGACAAATAAAGGAAAAGAACAACAAGCAGGCAGTTCAAAAGATTTTCCCACTCAAGTGGATCTTATTAAGTATTACCATAATGAGATAATCGAATTCGGAAAGACGATAATGACTTATTTGGAAAGGTTCTACATGCCTTAGAAGCCGACAAAGATGAAAGAAGTAATCTTGAAAATAAAATGGATACCAAATCTTTGATAAGCTGTCATAACACCTGCTTGAGCTTGAAAAACAACCATCGAGCATGATGCAAGAAGAGATGAAACTCAAGGTAGATGGCAAATTATTACGAATAATCGGTAGATAGAATGATCTTAATGGAGCAGGCATGAAGGACTCAGTTGTGGCTCAAACCATTTTGGCATCAACTCAACAAACTTTAAATGCTTACATCAAGAGCATGATTCATAAAGATGATGTCAATAAGGGGGAAAGGATGGATATCCTAAAAGTCCATGCAGCTGAGATGCCACAAGTCCTCACAAATGATGATGATAAATGAATAAATGAAGAAAGCAAGAGGAGACATCACTGATGAAGAAGAAATGGCGATTGTTAAATATTTGAGCCTCTTGCCAAAAGAGTTGGTTTGGATTCTCGTCTATTTAGTTTATTGAAACTTACCGAAAGGGAAGGAGTATCAAAAGAAGAATCTCTAGAATCGTTCTACACATGTAGAAGTTGCTCATGCACTATTGGAATAAATCGAAGAAATGGGAAGCGAGATGGTACCATAGATAGAGAATCGAGAGAAAATTGAAAAAGGATGAATGAATTTGTTAATTATCTCGAGAAACGACAACCAATGAAAGATTGAGGGCAACTGTCTTCACTTTTGCAGTTCTTTTCAAAAACAAATTTTTCAAGAAGAACAATCTATCTCAATCATGGAACATTTGGGCAAGCATCCATGGAATTGAAAGCTCAGCTACAAATGATGCTATGAGATCCATTGCAGACAATTATGACAATCAAATTTCTCAATCTTCCAAGTAAAAAGAAACTATCTTCTAGTTCCTTTTTATCATGTTGTATTTTATTACTCTATCTTGTAACTCAGTTATCGAATAAATTCTCAGATTCTCAGTTCATTGTGTTATTTACTATATTTTGTTTTATCTTTTTGCATTGCTTTTAAGGAGGGTATTGACATCATCAAAAATGGGGAAATTGTTGGAAATAAAATTTATGTTTTGATGATGATTCATCGCTTATTTAGTTATTATTCTAAACCCCACTGATGAAGTGTCATAACTAGCTGTTATAGTGCAAGGAAAAATGATGTCAAGATATCATGTATAGGATTTAATAGAGTCTGATATTTGTATAGGTTAAATCAGACTAGCACTGTAATTGTTCTAGGTTTTGAACTGAGAAAACTAGGAAACTGAGCTTACAAAGAAATTGAAGAAGATAAGTTCGCTGAGGGACACAGACTCAGTTGGCTTATCTATGAAGACAAAGAACTGAGGGTCACAGACTCAGTTATTGAAGATTGAAGAACTGAGGATTCAAACTCAGTTATGAAGACTAAGTCGAGACTGTAAAGTTAGATTTCAGGCAACATTGTGGTGACCTGAACTGGCTTTATAGATCTTGTATGAAGACCTAAGAATCATAAGGACAATGAATTCTTATATGATAATGAGTCATGGTGTACTCTGATTAAGCAACTATAATCAGATGAAAACTAGAGTACTGATATTTGAAGAAGATTAAAATCATAGTTAATGCTCCAAGTTAGTCAAGAAACTGACAAGTGATAAACTCAGCATAAAACTTATAATGAAACTCAGTTTTATAAGTCAGCCATCCAACGAATTGATCGTACAATCGAACGCTACAAAGGAAGTGTTTTTATTGGATGAACTACTGACAAATCAGAACGGTCATAAAATATAGCCGTTTATGAGATTCAAATTTGGATGAGCGTTGGATGAACCCCTATAAATAGAACACCTCTACAATGACAACAAAAAGAGTGTGTATCTTTGCAAGAGAGCAAGAAAATTAAAAAGAATCTATCTAGTCAAGAAAAATTTAATTAAGGGGGAAAGCCAAATTCAAAAGAACACCTGCTAAGCACATAATTGCAAGATCAAGAAATTTCTTCAAGTGTTCAAAGCAAATTCAAGCTTATTCACATTCACTCATTTGAAGAAATACAGAGCCGTGATTAATTTAACCATCCAGAAGAAAAGCTCAAATCACAGTTGAATCATAGTTATTGATTCAAAGTCTCAACTTTGATTTTATCAAAGGCTTAGGATATGAAACACCAAGAAGGTGTGAAGGATAGATTGAGTACGATCGGGAAGGCTGTGTTTGTGATGAAGCTGGTGAAGAGGCAATTCTACCCTCCAAGGACCAGTGGTTCAAACAGTTGAAGAGCAGCAATGCTACATGTTCTACAAGTGTTTAGATAGTGAAGCTAGGGATTAGTCAAGGACTATCAGTTTAGAACTTATTGTAACCGGGCCATCTCAAAGAAGTTCTAGTGGAATTTTCCTCCGCATCACAGGGGAAGAGATGATTGACAGGATTACACCACCTGGAACCTCTATAAATCTTATCTATTTACTTTACGCATTCATTTACTTTATGAGAGTTATGTTTATGTAGTTTTGACTCTGAAACTTAGTTAACTAGTTGTTAAAGGGTAATTTATATCATTGCGATTAACAAGACCAAATATAAGTCATTATTGACTTATACTCAGTTGAGTTAGTTGAACTCCGCACAAGTTTCAGGATAGGAACAAAACTGAGCTGAGTATCAGTTTGAGTTTGTTAGAAACTCAGTTCCTGCGGATTTTTCAGTTTTGGGAAAGATTTTGGTGACAAGTTTATTCACCCCCCCTCTAAACTTGTGTTAGCCTTTCCAAGGGACCAACATGCTCCTTTAGTTCTTGAGTCTCTTTCTTTGGTTGAGTCAATTTGCTTTGCTTTGGCTGGGTGCAAAAAGTGCTTGGCCTTGTGTGGCTCTCTTTGCTTTGGCACACCGTCTTCATTGTTTAATTCAAATTCATGAGCTTTTATTGAGACATCAATGTCAAAGTGTCGGTTTTTGCAAGATCTATTATGCCTTTGAGTGCGATGTGATGGTCTTCCTTCTTTCAGTTAGACCTCTCAAAAAATTTAGACAAACTTCTTTCTATTGATTTGTATGTCCCAGTTGTTGCAGTTCACTGATGATGCTTGAAAATCTCTTATCCATTTGATCAATGGATTTACAAGTCTTCATTTTGAAATTCTCAAATTTTTGTTTTGCAACAGATAATTTGTTTTCTTTGACTGCCTCTGATCTTTCATTGGTCAGTGCCAATTTGTCCCACATCTCCTTGTTGTTTTGCTGTCTTTAATTCTCATGAACATATTGTTGTCCAGAGTCTACAAGATCATATCTTTTGCAACAAAATCATGATTTTCTCTTCTTCTATCATCTTTGGTCCAATCCTTCTTAAGCTTTTCTATTACTTTTCCATGATCTGCACATGTGGCTTTCACTGTCATGATCTTGATTGGGCCATCATTGATAACATCCATCATCTCCTCATGAGTTGCTTCAATATGAGACAACATTCTTAATTTATATTCATCAAAATTGTTAACATTGAACACAGGTACTTTAGATATGAAATTTGAAGAGTCCATAGTCACAGACAAATAGATGTATAGATAAAGCATTTGGATTAAAAACTACTTTGAAAGTATGTAATCTTCTTGTTTGCGAGAAATCATATATGAGCAGTTCGATTCTAGGAACACTGCTCACGATACCTATTGTTGGTCCCAGAGAGAAGGGTGAGAATATAGTCGAGAGGAGATGGGTGAATGACTATATTGGAGTTTCAAAAACTTTTCTGATATTTAAAAGCTTTTGGGCAACGGATAAGTCCCTTCTTAAAAGTTGTTTCAAAGTATATTAAACACACACAGAGTGTAAGTAAAACGTATTAAATAAGTTATGTAAAGTAAAGTGATGTAAGTAAATGAACATGTAGGTTTATAGTGGTTGGGGTGGTGTAATCCCTTAATCCACTGTTCTCCTGTGATGATAGGAGGAATTCACTACTGAAATTCACCAATACAATAGTGTGATTGTCCCTGGCTACACAAGCTTCACAATCTACAAGACTATCACTCTCTGACTACAAAGGATTGATGACTTAGTCTTCAACACTGCTCTCCTTAGGAACAAATCTTTCATGCCTATCACAAAAGCACAACTCCTTCTCGAGTTCTACGATTCGATTGCTTGAGATGAATGTGAATTTGGGAAATTCACCAAACTTGATCGAGTTCGAGACATGAATGATTCTAATTGAATTCTTGATAATTCGAACTTGATTATCTATATTGAGCTATGAAAGTTTGAATGAAGTCTAGAGAATTTTTGTAGAGTTTCAATACTTCTTGTCCTTAATTTTAATCATTGTTTTTCTTCTCTACAAATGCCTTCTATTTATAGCCATGGTCTCATTGATTTGAAAAGTTTTCCATTGGCTATTTAATGTGGAGAATAATCCTTGATTTAATTCTTGATTCCTCCTTGATTATATTCTCCTTGATTTCAGTGATCTGGATTTTATTCAAATGTTCTTCATAAAACCCGTCCTTGATTGATTCTATATTAATTTCTTGATTTGCTTATTTCCACGTTCTGAATAAAATGCAGACATCATACTTGACTTTGCTGTTTAAGCTGTTGCTTGACCGTCTTAGTGAATTTTTTTTCTATTTTTATTAAGATCTCATTCACTGCTTTTCTTTAATCAGCCGGTAGAGCTTTTACTTCGCCGTTTTGTTGTTTCTCTTCCTTCTATGATTTTCCATGTTAGGTGTGATGCCCGAAAGACAATTTTGTAATTGTTTTATTTAATAAATGAAATGATGTTATTATTCATATTTATTATTCTCATATTCACCGATGTGACAATAGTAATTACACTCTGAAAACCCTAAGTATATCGTTTATGTAATCACTTAACTCAAGTGTATGGTATATACGGGAGGATTGAGTTAGTGAAGATGTACTTAAAATACAATTAGCCCGTAGTGAAGTTAATCGAGAGTATCGGGTCTCTCCTTTAACGTGCTATTAATGCGCCCAGAACACAGTTGATGTGATTGTCTTATCCGGACTTTCGGTTAGGAGAACCTAATGGGGCATTTATATATGATAGATATATCATATAAATTTTGGACCGATTTGATTAGAGTTCACGATATAATTCCGTAATCGAAGTCTTATCGAATCAATGGATGATCATATTTATGGATATATCTTAATCTGAGGTGATCACGATCCAAGCGCTTGAATCGGTATGAAGTTTGACTTGGCGGTTAAGGATTACGCGAGTGCGTAGTGCGAATTACCCCATCTTGGCATTGTCTTTGGATTGAGTGAGTAGTACGTGTTATCACGGATACGAATCCATTCCTTCCATTTATGGAAGTAGATAAACCGATTCCACTTATTTGTTAATCCTAAAGCGATCGATCGCGAGTTCATATCACTGTGATTGATCACCGGTGAGTTGTATGAATTAATTGATCACTAGGGGTTAATGGTAAATAAGGATAAGAGGTTCTAAAAGGGTTAACGGTAACTTCCCGATTTTGAATGAAGCAGTCTATGGAGGATTAATCCATATGTAATGATTATATCAATGGGCGCTTATTATTATTCTCGTGAGGAGATAAATATAATCTCATAATCGGAGGAGTGCGATCACGGGATTATGGTGGCATATTCTGTGATTGATTTATCGAATATAATTATTCTATAATTATTTATTTGATTTATCGGACTACCGATTATTAGTCCATGGTCCCCAGCGTGCCTCCTAATATAGCATAGCTATTCTCGGACGTCGAATCCTAATAATATTAATTTAGTTCTTGTTGGACTTTATTAAAGCGATATGTGAATTAATTGTTTAGTGGACTATTAAATTAGTTGGGCTAAATAATTAAATATGTGGAAAAGGCATTTTTCATAATCTTGGCCAATTATTGTGTGTGTGGAAATAAATCATATTGACTAGGTCAATGATGATGATTTTCGACCCCAAGCATGTTTAATGAACAAGAAATTAGTTTTCTTGTGATTAATAAAACAATGTGCATAAAATATTTATTGGATAAATATTTATGGTAAGAAATAAAGATAAAGATTATTCTAGATTTGTTCTAGAATATTTTGGGATTATCTTTTATTTAATAGGATTATCATAATTGATTTTGTATTAATTATAAAATCCTTGGAGGCTTAAGTTTTACTCTCTCTATATAAAGATATTTCTCCCAAGCCAAATGACACACTACAATTTTCGACTTTCACCTCTTAGAGAGGAGAAGGAAAATTTCGGCCAAGGAGAATAAGGGAAAATCTTGGAGATTTTTCCGGGTAGCATATCTCGGAAGGGTTAAAGTCGAGAATTTCCTTCCACGGGAGTTGCTTGGATCACACGTCTGGAAGATCGTGGTGCTCTTCACGCTTTCCTTCGTTCATCCTATTGCGGTTCTTCAACTTGGATTTTGAGATCCAAGAGGTATGTTCTACAACCCCCTTGTAGATATAGATCTAGTTATTTTATTACGTGTAGTTTATAGATCTAGATCCATAAATCGTTTCCGCTGCGGATGGTATTACTAACAGTGGTAGCGAGCGAGGAGGTTGATCTATATTTATACGTATAAAATATTAGATACAGAAGTGGAAAACATGTAGCTTTTATTGTCCATTTTTTTTTTTAATTTGGTCAATGCATGTTTATATATATTTTTATGTTGTTGCGATTGTTGTGGTTGAAGAGATGGATTGGGGTTGGCATTGTTTACCCGTTAGATCTATTGTACACTCATATGAATGATGAAAATTCGTTCATATGAGTATAGGAAATTATGTAATTTATCTTTATTGCAAGTTTAATTTCCAGCAAATAGATCTAGTTAGTAGCTGTTTAGTATTTTTGCTTTTCCCGTTGATCGAACCGTTGAAACGAAGATCCCTCCGGTCAGAATAAAGATTAGAAGATGGTGATAAACTCCACAAATTTTGGAGTCGATCAGAATCCGTTTCGATATCCGTTTGATGCTGCGAAGAGGCTGCTGTAACAGAAAAACGCAGGATTCACAGAAACACTATCTGTGACTTCCTCGATTTTCTGGGAGAGTTTGGACCGTTGAAAATCAAATCCGACCGTTCAGATTGCTCAACTTGGAGTTTTGGACGTACCATAAAAATTTTAGGTCGATCGAGATTCATCTCGATTCCCGATCTGCCTCAGGAAGTCCTTGATGCAGTGCAGTCAAAGTCAGATTCAGCAGCTAGTTTGGCGGTTTACTGGAGAAAATTGGTAAGTCAAAGCACCGATCCAACCGTCCATATTGAAGTTCAAGGAGTGAAGATAAGATCTGGAAGGTTTCGTCCCGATCCGAGTTCGTTTAGTATGCCGATCGTCAAAGAGTTCGAACAGCTGCAGATTTAGTTAGAAAGTAGTAAAGCCCTAGTTAGGGTTTTGGTTTTATTTTCTAATAGATTAGATGCGAAGTCTTAAGCGATCAAATCTCGGTGTTTAAATTTTCATAATTTATTTTTATGTGTTTGATCATAAAATAGATATAAAATCGAATTGCCATGACATGCATCATATCATAAATCCACTCCATGCATACATGTAGAATTTTAATTTTGGTAATTAAAATAGGCATGCATACAAACTCGTGTAATTAGTTGAAATTTAATTAATCGTGGTAATTAATTAATTTAGTAACTAATTAAAGATCCGAGGGCCGGGTTATGAAATCGTTAGCCTTTAGGTGTGTGTTCTCGGTGAACCGCCTTAAAGGTGAAAGCGAGATCACGTTTTCAATTCGTAGTGTCTACGAGATTGAATGATGGTAAAAGAACAATAAATCTTGGATAAAAGCGGTTCGCCTTTAGGTTGGGTGGTCAAGCGAGCTTCGCTCAAGCGACTTAACCCTCCTGGTGTGATGTATGCACGGGTCCGGCAAGACTAAGCCAAACCGAGGCGGAGGGTGATTCCTTCTAATCTCAATAGGGCTCTCTTGACCCGATTTAGATCCGGCTTGTCACATATGTTCCAACGAATAGGGCGGGTAGGCTTGCCTGCGTTACCGACACCATTCGGAATCCTTGATTTGATGTGCTTTTATGTTAACATCAAAAAAGCGTGGTTAGTTAACCCACCACCACTTCCAAAATATTGAGTGGGAGCGGGGAGGCGACAGTAACCCCACGGCCTCTACTATAGATGCAAGTAAGTGAGAGAAGGGTGGCGCCTCGCGGCGCTTTGATTCGTCCCCTACGGATGGTGTTCACCCTTATCAACATTCATGGCTTGGTCTCCGAAAGGATAGGATTTACAGGTACTCGTCGGGTCAGCGACCTATCCTACGACGACGGCTTTTCGGGCGTACCTAAGAGATCGATATAGTAGGTCACACTTTCATCAAGGGTATTTTTGATAAATACCTAGGCTAAAGGAAGGTAGTCAATGAATAAAGGGATGTTCGATTCTCGTAGGATATCGATTCTCACAAGTTATTCATTGATTTAACCGTTGATCTCTTTGACCTACCACGACTGGCCTTTGAGATGCAAGGTTAAAACCTTGGAATGGTAAGTAGACTTAATTTTTAGTTTACAATTCCTAAAATTTAATATAGTAGTGTTAAACTTGAATTAATTTATGTCATTTTATTTCTGACATTATCCCCTTACTAAATTGCTTACAATTGACTAGTATTGACTTCGTTAAAAAGTGGAAAGTAACTAGGGCGTTGAACTAGTTAATCGATAATGCAATTATTTCTCGGAAGAGATATTTTCTCTTAAGCCTTTTAAAAACCAGTGACATATAGGTATGTCACTTTAGTGTCGTCGTGTCAAGCGAGAGACAAACTTAGTTTGATCAAAGGTGATTACGGACTTTGAAAATTCTTCTAGTGAATTTCGGTGTGTAGTGACTACACACGTAACGTTCTAATTGAAAAATCGAAAAATCATAAAGCTGTTGCTAGTTAGGCGATATTTGGAATCGATGAACTAGTGGGAGTTTTATGATTTGTATTTTTACTGAAACATTAGAGCTGTGTAAGTGTTTACAGAGATTTTCAAATTGAAAAATTGGAAAATCATAACATAAAGCATTCTTTGGTTAGGCGGTATTTGGAACCGATAAACTAGTGGGAGCTTTAATCTTATGATTTGTTGTTTTTCTAGTATATTAGAAAATCCGACAAGTGCTGGACAAGTAACACTCAAAATAGACATCCACGGTTCAAGAAAGTAGTGTCTACTCACCACGAGCCCTGCTAGTTCAAAAGCTGTTTCCATTTACGGAAAGTCAAGAATGGGAGAGTATGTCTAAGAGTGTTAGTCATCTAAAAGCGAGTTGATTTTAAGGCTAAACCGAAAATTAATAAGCTGAAAATCATAGGATAAGGATAGTGATTTGGATCACCAACCTATGAATCCTTGGCGATTTTCTTGAGCTAAGTTCTTTGGAAGAACAAGGCGTGATGCATTTGCGATTAAAAGAATAAACAACGGGCGATTAATTTTAGCTAGAATAGTGGGAGTGATATAAAGAAATGAATCTCGGATTCAATCTTGGATATCGCGGAAAAATTATTTTCCGTTTAAAATTCGTTGGAGCAGAAAGGATTTACCTTACATTCGATAATTTGTTTGTCGTATAGAAGGTGAATATACCATTTTGTATACGAATCCAAGACTCGGACTTTTGTTTGATAAAGTCAAAACCACTTACAATTCTTTGAAATATGTATATAACACATCTTAAGAACTATTAAAAGCAATTGGCCCCGATATTTAGATAAGCGCTTCTTCATAGTCCATAAGTGGTATAGTCACAAAAGACAAGACACGAAGGCGGCTCGAGGTGATTCCTTTCTCGATCTGGTTATATTGTCTCAAAGGTTCAATGACTAAGCTTCCTTTCAATCGGAAAAGGAAAATGGTTATAAAGTAACATAGCTTGTTCATGATGACGCTTGAGTCTTATGAAAGATACAAGCTAGTGGGAGCTATATGTAGTAGTGACTTACAGTCGACAACTACTCGAAACACTCCAGTAAGTTTATCCAAAATATTCAAGGTGTCTACGACTTTGTCGGAAATGGAGTATTCTATGCTCGAAATGGGCCATCCACATAGTCTGAGGGTGATGCTCGGTCTGCCTCATAGTGAAATGCTTTCACTAAGGAAGAAACCATTGAATTGCCTTTACTTAGTTGTAGATGTGCCCACGATACAGCTGCTTAACTCAATAAAGATATTGGAAGTGAAATAACGGTTTACATTGAAGTGTAGAACCAGAAGTCTACCTAGAATATGCTTTGGAATTAACGGATAATGAGTGGATTCGGTTCACCCAAATTCCGTCAATATAAGCATTTAGCACATGATGCTTGATGGTTTGACTGGAATTTCCTGAACACGTTCAGGTCGATAACTTAATCGTTATATATCTTGTAGCATTGAGAAAAAGGTTCGTTATCGATTCTTGACATCGGGAAGGGCGGTTATCTTTGTTGCACCCTTTACGATAGAGTACATGAACAACAAACCTTGAACTCCGTCTGTTACTCAAGGTAGTTACTTGCGATTAGATCAAACCACGTCCAACATTGGTTGTTGGTGATGACACTAAATACTCTTGAACTAAATCGAATTCGATCCACCAAGAAAATAGTGGGAGTATGGTTTATCCATTACCCATTATGGAGTTCTGCAGGACTTTATGAGTGCGAGGATCGATTGATAACCTATGGCTCTTTTGTGAGCGATATAGTAATTCACGATAAATAGAGGTTGGTTTAATAGCCATAACCCTGTGAATGGAGTTCGGTACTCAATTGCATTTCATGCTCTTGTAGAACCACCTGGCGTCTTAGCCTGATGGGAGTAATTGGATCTACTGCGGAAAGAGTAGAATGAGTTCCGTATTGCATGATTTCGTTCAAAAGCAGAAAATAGGGTGATTCCACGAGACTTTCTTGCCAAACAAGCGGAGTGCAGATTCATTCAAAGCGAAGGGTATTGACTTATGAACTTATAGCGGGATGAGTATCAAGGCTTATATCCTTTGTGGATAAAAGCAAACCTCTCGGTCATTGGAAGTCATATATTTCTACAATATGTGGATTTGACGAGAATATTGATAAGTCTTTTGTGTAGGCTGGATATCAATTTTAGTACTGATGAGTGAATATATAAATTAGTGTTTGTGAAGGATAACACTTTGCACTGATTGGAATCAACATGGGTGTGTTACTGAAGTCGAATCGACAATACCACAATTCTACTGCGAGTTTTGGACAACATTCTTTAGAGTTTGACTCGGTCGAATTCATTAGAATCGATCCTTTGGTTTCCCATTCATCTTATTGGTTAAGATGATGCATCAATGTATGCAACATTAACGAGTGAAGTTCTACCTCATGCCTCGGGAATGACTCTACAAATCTTCGGATCAAGAGAAATGGGATAGATTCTCTTTCTAGTAAAGAGATGGTCAGGTTATTGAGCGTCAACTTTGATCGAATCTTAGATTCGGCGGTTAACAAAACAAGTTTAGTATGTCGCTTTAGTATCTTGAAGAGAGCGAGGAACAATATCGCGGACATATTCATGTGAACTTGGATATGTGTGATACAACGATTTTGACTTTTAAGTCAGATTGAGGATGATCGTTAAGTCGATCTCGGGCTCGATGTTTACTCGGTACCACATGATTTGATGGACCGTAGCGTTTCGATTCTACGGATCGTCTCGAGCCGACAACTTTGACTAATCATTAAGACCCGTGACATTTAGATGTAGGTGCTCCCGAGTCAGCGACCTATCCTACTGACGGCATACTCGGAGTGTACTTTGGAATCTGAAATGGTTATGACATGCTTAGTGGGTACTAGAATACGGGATGAGTCTCCATTGCTTTAGAGCAAGTGGGAGATGTAGTTTGTTGTATTTTTAAATAATAGGGTGTGCTACAAAACAATTAATCACATGCTTTCGTGCAAGTGGGAGATTGTTAGGTGTGATGCCGAAAGACAATTTTGTAATTGTTTTATTTAATAAATGAAATGATGTTATTATTCATATTTATTATTCTCGTATTCACCCGATGTGACAATAGTAATTACACTACGAAGAAAACCCTAAGTATATCGTTTATGTAATCACTTAACTTTCGGTGTATGGTATATATGCGGGAGGATTGAGTTAGTGAAGATGTACTTAAAATACAATTAGCCCGTAGTGAAGATTAATCGAGAAGTATCGGGTCTCTCCTTTAGCGTGCTATTAAT